>OZ010718.1:15546976-15706744 GCA_963932345.1 Ophion ventricosus
AGCCCGCGTCGTCAGCTCGCACATGCGCAAACGCCTTCTCCACGACGTTGAACCCTACAATACTACAGTAGTAGTATAGTAACGGCGCTTTGATTCACCTTTTCTTTCCTTGTTCTGCGCGTACGCGCGCGACCTGCTCTCACACATAGAACGCCCCGACAAGACCTACGTCAATGATATACTTACTACTCCGTAATACTCGTTCATGCAGATGTGACTCTCCCTTAGCTTCGTATTTTGGGTAGCTACGATTTTTAACCAACCCTTCAATATGATTGATTTCAGCAGAGAGCGCTCGTTCATCTTTTGCGCATCTTTTGTCATCCCTGCGGCTTGAATCCCTTCTATATTGAGTTCAATTAATTCAACGACTGATTAGCTGATCTATTTTTTTCCGCGTACGATTGAAAATTCTCGCAATTTGACGTCGTAATTTTTTGCAGCATTTCTCAAAGCATAATATTCGGAAATTTACTTTAAATACACAGGGTACGATTCTTGATCGTCTGAGATATCACGAAAGTTGTAATGCATTTTTCGAATATGAAAACGAATGTATAGGCAAATGAAAAGCTGGTAGTTTGAACATTTTTTAAAATCCAAACTACATAGTTTCTATTATTATTTTTAATGGAAATCCAGGATATCAAGGAATGTCATCGTACCAATAATTGGACATCGAAACTTCGATCTGACCCAATAGTCGACCGTAACTTGTCCCTATTATCAACTGGTGATGAATATGAGTGTTTGTGATGACCAAAAAAATAGTTGCATTGAATATACTATATCAATTGACTTACACGTTGCTTTCACATTTTTCTTAAGGCCTTGTATACGCGATTTCGCCGATTTTCGAAGGTACTTTTCTAGACGCGGTTAAAAAAAAATGACACATATATTGACAACATTTTTTTTACAGATCATTTATGCACATGGTTAAGTATATGTAAAAAAAAAAAATCAGAAATATTAACAAATGGCGGAGATATAACATAATAAAGCAATGTATTTTTTTTGCGCGCGCGTTGATGGTGAAAGTTCTCGGCATCGATGTGGGTGTCTGAAAAAAAATGAACATATTTATAATTGCATAATGAATGTATCTTCAGTGTGAACCAACAATATTATTTTAAAAAAATTATTATAATAAAAATTCGAAACTTAACATTTTTTTACTCAATTTTCTGTCGGTATTTTATTTTTTATATTTTTTTGTGTCATTGAAATTTTTGTTTCTGTGGTTCACACGATAGGTCATGATACTAAGAATATGTTGTAAAAATTTCAAAGCGCTCTGAACCTTCGTTCAAGAGTTAGAACTTTCACAAGGTTCAAAAAAGTGAATCGTGGAAAAACGGCTTTGAAGTTGGCGGTCGGGCGTGCCGCGCGGTATCTATTATAAATGCAATCTTACCTTATTTAATAGCATCCTGGAATTTTTCAATTCTGTAAAGCTTAAAATATTCCTAACCGTTCAGGCTAATGGAATCAAAAATTTAAAAAAAATGAAAAATTTTGAAATTTTTCGCGTATATAAGGCCTTAAATTATATAAAAAGTTGTCAAATCTTTTTTACAATATGTAGAATCCAATGAACGTTAATTTTTTTTTATTCCTTTTACTTTCTCGCCGAAAAATGGCCTTAAAACAAACCACGCACTAACAATTGATCAAAAACATGAGTAACTTTTTTAAAAGTCAGTTTATGATGAACAGTTTTTGAACAGATTACATTCAAATTGAAAAAAGACAAAATAATGATGATACAGGTTGATACATAAGTTGATACACGCAAGGAATACAATTTTCCATACAAACTTTTACACCCAATTAGGAGTTGATTTTCGAAAAATCCTTTCTTCGTAAACCTTCACACCTTCTAAGGAACATATCTTCCAAATTTCATGCTTCTATCTTCAGCGGTTAAGGCTGTGCGTTGTTTATACGTCAGTCAGTCATTCAGTCAGTCACACGGAGAGAATTAAATGTTAAAAATTACCGTGCAGTAACGGTAACCAGATGACAACCCTGAAACTTCGCTTATTATTACTGAATAAAACACAGATTTTCACGAAAATAAAATAAAATTTCTTCTTCAGATAGAAAATTTTACCAGATTTTCTAGTACATTTTGATGTGTAACAAAATATGCAAAACTTAAATTTAAAAAATATATAATATTAGCGAAATTTTACTGTGCATTTGATTATTTTATGCCTTTGAAAGATGTCTATAAAAAAGTATCGTCTTTACAACAGTTATTTTAAGATTTATTATAAAATTTAATGAGTGTTATAGGAAAATGTATTGTGCTCTCGGTAAAAATTATCGTCCGCGCTACCCTTCTTGTATAGTAAAATTTTAGCTACGTATTTGAAATTTTCTGTAACGTGAGTTAAAAAAAAACTTGTCGCATACGAATTATTATGCTTTTCTCACTTGTCACCACATTGAAATATATCACGGTAATTTTTACCGTGAAATATTTCAATGTGGTGACAAAAATTACTTTTTAATTCTCTCCGTGCAGTTAGTCGGTCACGAAAGCGTTTTATATGTACAGATTTTCTTTATCGCCCGACTACGGGGCCTAAAACCAGAAGCACGTACATCCCGGTGCACAGTTGTTTATCTTTAAGAGATAGATTTTGCGTGTACCACAATGCGCATGCAAATTATTATCGTACAAATCATGCTTGATTAATATGGCTATCGTGTTGGGATTTCCAGCGGAGATAGCTGTCACTTACTTTGAAAGTAACAAAAATTAAATCGTTATAACTCTAACAATCTTACGTGATTGTTTTGTTTTTTTTTAGTACGATATACGTTTTGCTGGTGTGAGTTTTCTGCGCTTTGTTATCCATTGAAAAGTTAACGCCACTCCACGACTTTTAACCACACTGACAGAAAAATTCTTTTGATGTTAACTAGATGCGTGTATATGATTTTTTTTTCAATTCGAATTAACTAGATTTTTCGTGAAATCAAATTTTTCCTATTGCATTCCATTATTAAAATGATTTATTTCGAAATATATTCATTTAAATCAAGTTCTATTTAATATTGTCTAATAACTAAATATTTTATTTTTTCCCTATAAATCTGTGATTTTCTTTCATCTGGTAGTATAAAACAACAGACAGTCGGAAAAATGGTACACGATTCAGCCTCTCAAAGAGATTTTTGAGACTAATTAACTTTGAGACTAACCCTTTTCCTCACCAAAGGAAAAGGGTTAGTCTTTCTATACTTAAATAGTTGCGCCGTTAATAAAAGGCACGACGATACCTTTTTCCCAAATAACAGTTTTGTTACTGAAGAAAGAAAAATAATTTAACTTTATTTCACTGCACTTTTATGTCATGAATTTATATTCCTTTCTCGTGTTCATGCGATAGATCGTGTTTTATCTTTATTTATTTAATTTGAATCTAATATTTATTTATTTAATTTAAATATATTAAATATGAATAAAATAGCCTGAACAAATGTAAAAAATATTTTAAACACACAGGGTCGTAGTAGGCCTTGAGACAAGAAAAAAAACCTATTTGATTCAAGTAGATCCTATTTAAATTAAATATTTTTTTTTTTGGCAATGCATTTCAAGCAATTCCACATCGATGAATTGTGCATCTTGAAGATTATGCAACCGTTGCTTCAATTCTTTTGTCAAGTGAAACATCAATTGTATGAAATACTTGGGAATGTGGTGGGGAATTGGTACGTGGCTGACTATTATGACATTTGTTTCATTTTTTACTTTATCGACACTCCAAATTCAACGATACGATTTTCATAACCCCGAAGGAAGAAAATATTTCGTTGGTGCGTACGTTACACTCCGCCATTGCGAGAAGAACGTAAGAATAGAAGGAAGCATTGTGTTTTTTGCGATAAATAATGTGGGCGAGACTGGGCGTGGCGAAAGCAAGCTGCAGCATTTTACGAGGCGGTTTCCTCAAGCCTCTTTGATCTTGCAAAACAGAAAGACATTTCGTACCGGGTTCTCCGGTGACAAAACAACGTCGGTACCGCGAACTCGTTATGCGCCCGTGTAATACACGACCCGATATAATCCAATCGTCTCGATAAATGGGCCCTCTGACCTCGCAAGAACTAAGCTCGACGTTCGTTCAACTGAACGTTATGATCGGCAAACCGTGGGATGATGCCTGACGCACAGCGTGTGAGAGCAAATTGGCCGCATCGAGGGCCTCGTAGGGATCGAGGCTCTTAAGGGATAACAACACTCTAGCGACAGAAAATAAGGCATAACTTTGACAATTTATTTTGGGAGTACGAAAAAAAGGAATAGGATTTCTTTTGAGAGGGTTTATTTAACACATATTAAAGTATAACAAAAAAAATTATTATAGTTTTCATACAAAATGGCGGCCACGGAGCCCATCTTGAAAAACGTGTTTTTTTTACAAATAGCTTCACGGGAGGACAGTTTTCTCGTAAAGTATAAGACTTGGAACAAAAACCAAAAAAAATTATAATCTATATATTAAATGAAGTATAAAGTTCTGAGCGTTTTTTCGTTTTATTTCGAGGTTGAAATGAACATAGGATTATCCGATTTAAATCAAATATGCGCCGTTTTGTTCGATAACTTTTGTCCATTTTGAAGGCAATTTCATAATTCCGCGATTGAAGAAGTCCTCGTCCCTATTGGTAAAAAACTTGACCAGCTCATTTTCACAAACCTCTCTTGACGCCAGTTTTGTACCCTCAAGAAAATTTTGCAAATGCTTAGAAAGGTGATGATCGTTTGATGCCAGGTCTGGACTATACGGCGGGTGCGATAGAACCTCCCATCCAAGCTCTCGGAGCTTCTGGCGCGTCGTTAAAGATGTGTGCGGCCTGGCGTCGTCTTGATAGAACACAACACCCTTCCTATTGGCCAATTCTGGCCGCTTCTGGTCGATCCCCTGCTTAAATCTGGTCAGTTGTTGACAGTAGAGGTCCGAATTGAGTGTTTGGCCCGATGGGAGCAGCTCATAGTGGATGATTCGCTTCCAATCCCACCAAACACACAGCAAAACCTTCTTGGCCGTTAATCCGGGCTTGGCGATCGTTTGGGCCGGCTCACCGCCATTGGACCATAATCTTTTTCGGCTGTTGTTCTCGTATGTGACCCATTTTTCATCGCCAGTCACCATCCGCTTCAAAAATGGGTCGATTTCGTTACGTTTCAGCAAAGAATCGCAGGCATCAATTCGGTCCAAAAGCTTCTTTTGCGTCAATTCGTGTGGCACCCATACATCGAGCTTCTTCTTGAGACCAGCCTTATGCAAATGGTTCGAAACGGTTTTCTGGTTAATCTTCAGTTCCAGGGCAATGGAATAAGTGCTCACATGCCGGTCCGACTCAACGATTTCCATGATTTTATCGGCATTTTCGACGATTGGCCTACCAAAACGTGCCTTATCTTCGACGTCCATATTACCAGAATGGAATCGTTGGAACCACCGCTTTGCTGTTGCATTCGATACTGTATTGGGTCCATAAACAGCACAAATTTTTTTCGCCGCCTGCTCCGTCTTTTCACCTTGGTCGTAGTGGTACCGAAGAATGTATCGAATTTTTTTTACCTCCATTTTGGAACGCTGTAACACACAACTGGCTTCACCAAACACAAAACTGTCGAAGAACTTTTTTTGAAGCGTAATGTCACCTTTCAATCGCCGTATAGTATGACCCGATGCGATGTATACATCGTGAGATATGGCTCACTAAAGACATCTAGCGGAAAACGCTTAGAACTTTTTATTTCACCCAATATTATTAGCTATGGGACTACGCAGGGATTTTTTATTATCAAATTTTGAAAAAATGGCGCACTTCGGACGAAATAAATCGATTTTTTGCCCAAAAATAAGCAGTAAATCATTATTAAAAAAAAGTTTACATTCAATCAAAAAACGGCTACGTACTCCCATAGAGAATGTAATTGTGAAGCTACTATGAAAATTTCAAATCGATCCACGCAAAGATGTTCGAGGAATCCGTTTTCCCGGTTTGAAAAAAGTGGTTTCGAGAAAAACGCGTCTAAAGTTGTACGAGCACGCAGCGCGCGCTCCGAGGCGCTGCGGCAAAATCGATAATTGAACCTTAAACAAAAAAAAAAAAATTCGCTGCAGGACCAATTGTATATTGTATTCATGACCCCAAAGTATTTTTTAAGCCAAAAAAAAAACGATTTGCCCAAAATCCTAGAGTGGTGTTATCCTTTAAAGCGATCCGATGTATTTGTATATTTTTAAGCTTCCCCTCTCCCGCCGCCCATTTTTTGTTCACTTCGTTTCGAAATGTTTACTATTATGAAGCGGCGTTTGACAAAATACGGAGAGACGTCAACTTTAAGACGAACAATTATTTGTTAGAAAAAAAAAAAAATAACCACCAGGTGAGACCGGAACCGGAAAGAAAGCCTTTTTTTAATCACCCTGTATTGCGCACGAATATTCGCCCGGCGCAATCTCCAGACAGCAAGCCCAGAGTGAAAATTATTGTCGGACGAGTTTTAATGATGCCAAAGTCGTAAAAACACGTGCGTATATGTACGCATGCGTGGGTATACATCTGCGTGTGTGTGTGTGTGTGTGTGCGTGTGTATACATATACATGCGCGCAGAGAACAAGTATGCACCCATATTTTTCACTCGTGAAAATAAATTATCCTTGGTAATGCGAAAGCTCGCGCGCAAACTGACCGTAACATTTTTTTCGCAGTAAACTTTTAATCGAATATTCGAGTGACGGGCGTAAGAAGAACTCGAGTGGAGAGAAACGAAAATACATTATTTTTTTTTTCTATGCTTTACGAGCTCTCATATTATTTTTTTCTTCTTATTTCTCAAGACGAATATTGGCCAAGATTGGTGCGTGAATTTACAGACGATGCTGCATCGATATTCAAGAGAGAGACGATGTCTGTATTATTTTTCACGCATTCGCGTCGAATTGAAAAAACGCGGAGAAAAAATGAAAATTTTGGTGCGATTTTACGTAACAACGGTGCAAGTGAAACTTTTTTTGGCCATAATCCTAAACGATTTTATCACGAAATCGCCGAAAGTATGTAATTTCGTTTTCGTCGTTTTGTTACAATTGTTTTATTATTAATAATCGATAAGAAAGAATGTAAATACAGGTACAAATGTTTTAAATTTTTTAAATTTAATTTTCATAATGATAATACAGAAACACGCTAGCTAAAAAAGTATTCAGGAAAATAAACATTTGAGCGGTGTAAAATTTATCATTATTTTTTCATTTGAAAAAAAAACAGGGTTAAAAATACTCCACCGATTTGGAGGATTTCAATAACATCGAAAAAGCGCTTCATGATGAAAGAAACAAGAATGTAAATTATTTGAAATTTTAGCGGCTCAAAAACCGAATATTTGAATAATTTTGTGTTTATACTATGTAAAGTGCTATTAAAATATGTTTACCGAAAAAATTTGGTATTTTTAATTGGTTTTATTAATGTGCTATTTATTCTAATTGCAGTGAATTAAAGAAACAGAATTCTACGAACAAACAGGATTCAAAATTTTCAATAATTGTCACCATACTATAATTGTATTTTTTAAAATTTAAACGAATATTTGTTCTTTAATTATTAAATATATTATTATTAACTTGCGATAAACCGATACAATAAAATAACACAACCTTTATAAAAGACGTAAATATCAAGATTTTGTGAGAGCGCTCGTAACTCAAAGTACAAACGCGTAGAATATTCTATGACAACGTCCTAAAATGTAGCGACCATCTGGTGCGCGAAAAGCAGTCGAATCTTTCAAATTGAATTGAAAGATTCGACATGCGTGACCAATCTTCGATTGGACGTGATGCATGTCTCTGGACATGCGTAACCGAACGAAAAACCGGGCTGAAAAAGTTTCACTTTAATAATGAAAATAAGCAATAATTAAAAATTTAGTGTATTCTTTGTTCAATTTTAATTAAACATTTTACTCGTCGTTTATTGTGGTTTCTATAGATTTTTAGCGATTATCAAATTATAACGAGACTGCAATAGCGGAAGAACCTCCATAAAGGCTGCCCTTAAGAGACAGAGGTAGATGCGATTATGATTGCTTCATTAGAGGCTGGAAGTGAGCCCAGATGCTCCGCATGCTTCTCCCAATCAGCGTTCGATCGATTCTTAATGACACTTGGACACTCACAACGAACATCCTTGATATTCCATTAAAAATCATCATTTTACTGGACTCTACTGCAACTACGTCTCTTTTTTCCCTCATTATCGCTAGCAATAGTGCAAGCCAATAAAAAAAAAACCCTCGAATAACTAATAGGTATATTGGGTGTTGGACAATGCCAAAGTGTGCAACTTTTTTTTCATCTTTACAAGAAATGAAAAATCGAATTACACAGGGTGCAAATACAAGGGCGTATCGCAGGGAAGGAATTTTAAGGCTCCATTTTTTTACTCGAATTACTTAGAGGATAATACTTCACTGATTTGCAGTTTCAAGGTCGCAACTTTTGTCTATCGTAATTCGATTGCCTCTACGAGCTTCGCAACATGAGCAACACTGAACAGAAATGACAAAATTTAGTATTTTATAGTCACATCTAGATGCATAAATAAATAAATAAAAGATAAGACTTTCGTCACGTGGAATCGAACTCACGTATGATTGTTCTCTCAACGATGAGTCTTTCCCACTTGTACGAAGTTTCTTTAAATTCCTCAAAGCTCGGAAGCTGCTTGGAAACGTTGGTATTCGTCTCGGTAAGCGGAGTACCACCGTAGCAGTCTATCAGCTATAACGTATACTTCAGTATACGTTTCCGTATAAACGTAAACGTTGAAAAAAAAATTGGAACGCGGGCAGGAGGCCACAGAGAAAACACGTGCAGGGTGTTTTAGGCGCCATTGACCAGCGTTTGACGTTCACCACCTGTACGATTTGTCTAGTGTAAAAAATGTGTACCACAGGGAGAGTGGGGACAACGATGAGATGATATTGGCTCGAAAAGTCAATTATCTACGGTACGGATACATGGTGACAATTATAAGGTGGCCATATGTTTTTTATGGGTCTGGCGGGAAGATTTTGCGATCGAGAAAATTATGGTATTAAGTGGTTTTTCGAGTTGTTTTTTATTTTAATATAGCGTATTTTTTTTAAGACTAGTATTTGCCGGAAAAAAAATGGAGCATTCTGGAAGAAAATCAAAACTCCATTTTAAATTCAGCGGAATGTAGATAATTAAATTCCAAATACGAAACACTCGTAAAGAAAGTTTTTGGAAATTGAATCAAATTCCATTTATTCACTTTAAAATGCATCTTTGATAATGTTTTTTTTTGACAGGATACACAAAAAAAAGTTTTTCAAGAGTGTTTCGTATTTGGAATTAAATTATCTTTATTCCGCCTCACGCAAAATGGAATGTTTGATTTTGCAAGCTTTTATTTATTATAATTTCACTTGTTGTGAGATGCAAAATGGAAAATCGATGTTTCATCCACTTCCCGACTACTTATAGCTCTGGAATTTTGCAACCATGCATCTAAGAGGTGACAATGCATGATTTAACTTAAAATAAATAACTAAATAAATAAATAAATAACAATAACGACTTTCTGTGAGATGCAAAACTGAAAATCGATGTTTCATCCACTTCCCGACTACTTATAGCTCTGGAATTTTGCAACCATACATCTAAGAGGTGACAATGCATGATTTAACTTAAAATAAATAACTAAATAAATAAATAAATAACAATAACGACTTTCTATGAGATACAAAACTAAAAATCGATATTTCACCCACTTCCCCACAACTTCGAGCGCTCAAATTTTGCAAACATGCATCTAAGAGGTTTCAACTCTTCAACACATGATTCAACTTAAAAAAAATAATAAATAAATAAAAATAACGACTTTCTATGAGATGCAAAACTGAAAATCGATATTTCACCCACTTCCCGGCAACTTCGAGCGCTGAAATTTTGCAAACATGCATCTAAGAAGTGACGATGCATGATTCAACTTAAAAAAAAATAAAAAATAAAAAATAAATAACAATAACGACTTTCTGTGAGATGCAAAACTAAAAATCGATATTTCACCCACTTCCCCACAATTTCGAGCGCTCAAATTTTGCAAACATGCTTCTAAGAAGTGACAGTACATGATTCAACTTAAAAAAAAAATTAATAAAAAAAAATGACTTTCTACGAGATGCAAAACTGAAAATCGATATTTCACCCACTTTCCGACTACTTATAGCTCTGAAATTTTGCAAACATGCATCTAAGAGATGACGATGCATGATTCAACTTATGAAAAATAAAAAATAAAATAAATAAATAACAATAACGATTTTCTGTGAGATACAAAATTGAAAATCGATATTTCACCCACTTTCCGACTACTTCGAGCACTGAAATTTTGCAAACATGCATTTAAGAGGTGACAATGCATGATTCAACTTAAAAAAGAAATAACAATAACAACTTTCTGTGAGATGCAAAATCGAAAATCGATATTTCACCCATTTCACAACTACTCAGAGCTCTGAAATTTTGTAAACATACATCTAAGAGGTGACAATGCATGATTCAACTATAATAAATAAAAAATAACGACTTTCTGTGAGAGGCAAAATAAAAAATCGATATTTCACAAATTTCCCGACTACTTAGAGCCCATTTTGCAAAGAAATTGCAAACATGCATGTAAAAAAGGGTTCAATAGATAAAATAGGTTAAAAGGTAAGATACAATAGGTGGTAGGCCAACATCTATGATAGATGCCACCTATCACAGTTCTCCAGGATTTCACCGGACAATCAACCAATAATAACACCGATTCGTTTGGAAGAATTAATGCCTCTTTGCAAAAATTTCAGAGCTCTAGTAAAATCAATTTTATACTAAAAAGTAGAAAATAATTTATATCTAAAAATTTTATTCTAAAATAAGCTTTCATTTAATGTAGTAAAAAGTAGAAAATAATTATCTTTAACAAGTCACCTATATGTGATTATAAATAAAAGCTTGGGGCGATCAAAATTGAGATATATAATCTTTAATTTACACAAATCGATTAACATATAAACTCTTTTTAATTTACTGTAAAACAACCTTAGATTTATTAAATAAAAATCGGGCAACTAAGTATAAACGTGTGATAATAATTTCTCTAATTACTATTGTGCCAAAAATCATTTTCAAATTTCACATTCAAATAAATTTTATTGAAGATTTAAAAAGTTGAGCGTTTCAAGCTTTTATTTATAGTCACATATAGGTGACTTGTTAAAGAAAATTATTTTCTACTTCATACTACATTAAATAAAAGTTTGTTCGAAAAAAAAATTTTATATTATTTTTCCAAAATGTTTAATTTTTTCTGTCAATCCTACTAATCACAAAAATACGCTATATTTTTTTTCAAAGAAGACTTGAAAAATCATTTTTACACAGAGAGAATTAAATGTTAAAAATTACCGTGCAGTAACGGTAACCAGATGACAACCCTGAAACTTCGCTTATTATTACTGAGTAAAACACAGATTTTCACGAAAATAAAATAAAATTTCTTCTTCAGATAGAACATTTTACCAGATTTTCTAGTAAATTTTCATGTGTAACAAAATACGCAAAACTTAAATTTAAAAAATATATAATATCAGCGAAATTTTACGGTGCATTTTATTATTTTATGCCTTTCAAAAATGTCTATAAAAAAGTATCGTCTTTATAACAGTTATTTTAAGATTTATTATAAAATTTAATGAGTGTTATAGGAAAATGTATTGTGCTCTCGGTAAAAATTATCGTCCGCGCTACCCTTCTTGTATAGTAAAATTTTAGCTACGTATTTGAAATTTTCTGTAACGTTAGTTAAAAAAAACTTGTCGCATAGGAATTATTATGCTTTTCTCACTTGTCACCACATTGAAATATATCACGGTAATTTTTACCGTGAAATTCACGACAAAAATTACTTTTTAATTCTCTCCGTGTAAATATCACATTTTCCTCGGTCGCAAAATCTTCGCTCTACAGTGTTAAAAAACCATACGGTCACCTTACAATTTTCACCCTGTATATTTGTGTTTTTATGCATACGCGTATGTGCGAAAGTATGGATAGTATGATAAACGTAAGTTGGACCGGTGACTTTGTATACCGCCTGCAGGGTTTCGTATTACTCGATATATATACTCGGCTATGTCTCATTCGTTTCGTTTCATCCCTCTCTCTCTCTCTCTCTCTCTCTCTCTCTCTCTCTCTTTATTCCTCCCCCTTTTTCCGTCTGTGCAAGCTTTGTCTCGGTCCCTCTTCCTTTTTTCGTCTCGCCATATACCTCACGCATACACATACGCACACTAATCGAGGCGATCTTACGAGGCTGGTGAAGACAAGATACACCAGCGCGGTACACAGTCGATGCGCGTCTTTCTCTCTCTCTCTCTCTCTCTCTCTCTCTCTCTCTCTCTCTCTCGCTCTCTCGCGCGCATCGGTGCGTTAACCTCCGAGAATGAACGCGTGTGACGGAGAAAAGACGACGTTGCCGAGGGTAGAGACTTCGATACGACGACGTACGTGTGCGAAATATTCCCCGTGTAAAATCTTGTAGTCGTTCGTTTGAGAGCTCGGACTGTACGCGTGCATTAGTGTTTTTTTTTATCCATCAAAACGCACACGCGAGCATCGACGTCGTATAAAGTTTCGAGAGAGTGTGGAGACACAGCCCTGCTGCGTGCAATAGTACGTCGCGGTACCATTGTGTGTGGTAGTAACATCGGGGAACTTCGGATGAAAAGAGAAGAACGTACGCGTTCACGGTGAAAGGGAGAGAAGACGGAGCGAAAGCAAGAAAGAGGGAGCACGCGAGGTGGCTGTGTGTAAGTGTGCATTGGAAAAAGGGCCAAGGGCCGTGGATGGGGGGGGGGGGGGGAGCCGCGAGTGCAGCGGCCGTGTGTCCGCGGCAGAGGGGGGTGGGCGAAACCGCGCGCGAGCGAGTACGAGAGACGTCGAGTGAGAGAGACGGTAAACAAGCGCGAGCGAGTGAATGAAAGAGCGAGTGAGTGAGTTTGGTGCGGGAGCGAGATGGCACGCGGCGTACGAGCGAGGGAGCGCGAAGGTGGGAGTGGCAAGTGGCGAGCGAGAGGGGCCGGTACAGTGCGGGAGTCGCGAGGGGCGCGCAGTAGGCGCGCGAGAATAATACTCGGTTTAGTACAACTCGGGACGCCACGCGACTGGCACGTTGCATCGTCGTTGGCTCTCGTCATCCGCGTGCTTTCAACCCCCGAACCGCGCACCGCCACATGTTTTTGACCTCTCTCTCTCTCTCACACTGCGCGCGTGTGTGTTTGTTATTATTCTTACTTTTGTGTGTGTGTGTGTGTGTGTGTGTGTGTGTGTTTTTTTTTACTTTCCTCGTCGCGTTTCGATCAGTTTTCACGCGTCGCGCTTTATCGCGATCGGGCATTTCGTCGGTATTGTTTCGCGAACTTCGTCTCTTTTCTTTTCTTTTTTTTTTTTTTTTCTATTCTCACTCTTTTCGCGTATTTTTCCGTAAACGCCTGTTTATCGAGAGTTTCGTTTCGATGCAACTTATCCTTGTTTCATGAGCGCGTAATCGTGGTGAAAAAAAAAAAAAAAACGTAAAGAAGAAAGAAAAAAAAAAAACTATCGTCGTCGCTGATAACGGCGAGGAGGAATCGCGGGCGCGCACGGTGCGCGTACGTTTTGCGCGCGTGCAAAGTGAGCCAATAATAGTTTGAGCGTGTGTAGTGAACGGCGAGATTGTCAGCGTCGATGATCTCGTGGAAAAGTTGGTGATATTGAAAAAAAAAAAAAAAAAAAAAAAAAAAAATATTTCCTCGTATTCGTGACGTGATGTGCGCCGCGAGAGAGACCTTGAGAGTGCGTGTAAACAAAGAATCCCTGTTTTTCGAAGTCCTGTATGTCGTTTCGTGAAAACGTCGCGGTTGTTTACCTTTTATTTTTGTTATTTCGTGCTCAATCGCGCACTTGATTCCCACCAATGCTTTACCTTATTTGTACGACAATTATTTTGCTTCACTCGCTTTAATTCAATAGTCGCGCGTTCGCGGACGAAAGATTCTCCTCTCGTTTTTTTTTTTCCATTCGTTTCCACACTCGACGTGTGGAAATTTGGGCCTGAACGAATTGCCTTGGGATAACGAAATTGCGCAGTCGCAGTCTTGGTGGCTAAGAACGAAAAACGGTGGGGGGGGGGGGGGGGGGGCAGGAGGGGGATTTCTTTTGTTTTTACAACGAGCGGGATTGACGATAAAAACCATACGTGGATTGCATATATATGCCGGGAAAATACAGTGCTATATCGATCGTTACCTATTATAGCTTGGAAACGTCTTTAAACGTTTCGCGAGCCTGAAGAGAGGCGAAAGGAGACGCGTCTTTTTTGCTCTTTCTCGCGTGTTCCCTCGCTGTGGGCGTTTTCGCGTAGCGCGCGTTTCCGCGGGTGCACGACGCCACGCTTGCTAACCTACACCCTACTCCCCCCCACCTCCTCGCCCTCGCGCTTCGCAGAATCCCTAAATAAACCACCATTTCGACAAGTTTTTCCGGAATAATTATTTCTTTTTCCGATAAAACGTGCGTTATGGAGATTGAAACGTCGTTATAGCGGCTCGCGGTGAACATTCGTCGGTATTCGCCATTTTTCATGGAACTTCTTTGTTTTCCTACGAATTGTTTCGACACAGGGTGGGAGATTGAGTTGAACTTTTACGATAACGTTCCCGAGAATTACGGACTAGGTTTGTTAATAATAAATAACAATTTGATACAAAAAAAAAAATGAGAATTGGCGTTTGGAATTTGTGACGTGATCGTAGAGGAAAATAATCGGTATCGACGTTTTTCTTTCGATCGATCGAGATCGACGAGAATTATCTTCGTGCGTTCGCGAGTGTCTGGAATTTTGATTTTGAATGTTTATGATTATTGAAAAGAACGAAATATCGTATTAGGGGGATGGTACGATATCCGAGGCGCCAAGCTTTGACCGTTGATTCTTGATATTTGAATCAAAATAATGAGAATTTCGAGAATAAAAAATATGCCGTTTCGGCTTCCTTAAGGAATTGTGAGCGCTTTTAGCGGTAATTGGAAAAACGCCAAAATTCAACGATAGTTGTTTGCTCATGGGTACAATATCTTTATTTTATCACAAATAATGATAATTGACCGGGCGAGCTTCAAAAAAGTATTTTTTTAATATTGCCTGAAGGGCAAAAAGTTTTTCTCTTTGGCTGAGACCCAAGAAGTTATACTTTAATACAGTACACCGTTTTTTCCGAGCTTCTCTATTGGGAAGATGCTATGTGAGTAGAAGATGTGGCGCACGCGAAAGGTGTTTGCCACTGGAGCGCGGAGGGTCCGGGGGATGTAACCCCTCGGCGGGGTGAAGGGCTAGGGCCCCCGCATAGTGTCCGCAAGGACACTAAACGCAGTATTTATATGATTTTCAACATAAATTCCGAGATTATAATGCTTTATTTATTTATATTCTTTGTTTATTTATAACAATAAGAATTGTTCCATATAATTACTGCATCCAAATAACTAAACGATATATTTTAGATAAACTTGGAGCCTTACAAGACCGAAGAGGGATGAACCGTATAGTTTTAATCTCTCTTCGGGCTTCTAGCGATTAAAAGCGACTACTTTACTCTCTGTCTAGTCGCACCTATAAGCGAGGAAAACATGGTAGTGGTATGTAAAATACATTTTTGGCTTCTGAGACACTGTTGAAACTATATATTAGATGAAGTAAAAAGTTCTGAGCGTTTTTTCGCTTTATTTCGACGATGAAATTAACATAGTTAGGATTATCCGATTTAGATCAAATATGCGCCGTTTTGTTCGATAACTTTTGTCCATTTTGAAGGCAATTTCATAATTCCGCGATTGAAGAAGTCCTCGTCCCTATTGGTAAAAAACTTGACCAGCTCATTTTCACAAGCCTCTCTTGAGGCCAGTTTTGTACCATCAAGAAAATTTTGCAAACGCTTGAAAAGGTGATAATCGCTTGGTGCCAGGTCTGGACTATACGGCCGGTGCGATAGAACCTCCCATCCAAGCTCTCGGAGCTTCTGGCGTGTCGTTAAAGATGTGTGCGGCCTGACGTTGTCTTGATGGAACACAACACCCTACCTATTGGCCAATTCTGGCCGCTTCTGGTCGATCGTTGCTTCAATCTGGTCAGTTGTTGACAGTAGAGGTCCGAATTGAGTGTTTGGCCCGATGGGAGCAGCTCATAGTGGATGGTTCCCTTCCAATCTCACCAAACACACAGCAAAACCTTTTTGGCCGTTAATCCGGGCTTGGCGATCGTTTGGGCCGGCTCACCGCGATTGGATCACGATCTTTTTCGGCTGTTGTTCTCGTATGTGACCCATTTTTCATCGCCAGTCACCATCCGCTTCAAAAATGGGTCGATTTCGTTACGTTTCAGCAAAGAATCGCAGGCATCTATTCGGTCCAAAAGGTTCTTTTGCGTCAATTCGTGTGGCGCCCATATATCGAGCTTCTTCTTGAGACCAGCCTTATGCAAATGGTTCCAAAAGGTTTTCTGGCTAATCTTCAGTTCCTGGGCAATGGAATAAGTGCTCACATGCAGATCGAGCCGACGATTTCCATGATTTTATCGGCATTTTCGACGATTGGCCTACCAGAACGTGCCTTATCTTCGACGTCCATATTACCAGAATGGAATCGTTGGAACTACCGCTTTGCTGTTGCATTCAATACTGTATTGGGTCCGTAAACAGTACAAATTTTTTTGGCCGCCTGCTCCGTCTTTTCACCTTGGTCGTAGTGGTACCGAAGAATGTATCGAATTTTCTCTTTTTTTACCTCCATTTTGGAACGCTGTAACACACAACTGGCTTCACCAAACACAAAACTGTCAAAGAACCTTTTTTGAAGCGTAATGTCACCTTTAAATTGCCGTATAGTATGACCCGATGCGATGTATACATCGTGAGATATGGCTCACTAAAGACATCTAGCGGAAAACGCTCAGAACTTTTCACTTCACCCAATATTTCCAAGTTACCTTGTCTGATGTTCCTTGAAATTATCAAATTCGAAAAAAAAAAAACGTAATTTTCACTAACTAACGAAAAATTCTAATTTTAACGCAAAATAAGCGAAATATTAACTTTTACCAATCTTCATATTTTGTTTATTTTTACTCGATAACCCTTAATTCACCGTCAAATCTCGGCGCCTCGGATATCGTACTCTTGCCAGGTATTAGAAAACAACATGATTTTGTATACTCGAAACTTGGCACTGGACAAAGAACTTTCTCCACTGACAAAGAATTACTACCAGAAAACTACGGTTCGTCTAACGACTGTTATATTTTTTTTTAATTTCTATCCACTATTTCTAAACTAGAGTCGACGAATACGTGTTAGAAGGCATTATCGGAACTTTTATAAACCAGACAAGGTGTACATTTTGTCGTAATATCAGCCAGAGCCTCCCAAGCGGTACAGATGGCGTCGCGTCATTATCATTATAATTTGAATAATTTTGTACATATGCGAGGCATGACAAAACCATAATACATGAATAAAGTTACGGAAATCATGATGATAAATCACCGCAGTAATAACATAAATTTTACTAAAATACATCAACGAGAAGAAATGCCTGATTTTTTTTTTAATACGGATCCCCAAACGACTATTATTAATTTGACCCTCAATTCATGCCCTTTAAACATATATTCATGTGTGTAGTTATTTTCGATATTGCGTTAACTATTTATAAATATGGATATAATACATGGATACGTGTGTAAAGGTTAAAAGAAGAAGAAAAAAAGGAATGACGCTTTGCCCAACGGACGTTGTTACTGCTTGGAAGGCGGGACCAGTTTTAGCTTTTTCCGATTGTGTGTTGGTGAGGCTATGTATTGCTTCGGAAGGAGGTAAAAAGGACAGAAAAAGAGAGAACGAGAGCGCCTTGTTTGTTTCCCCGTTGGTGTTCGTTTTGGCTCCCGTCTCTCTCGAGAGCGGGCACACAATGAATTTTTCTTCGCGTAGATAGGCTGATGAAACATTCGTTTGCTCTGACGCCAACCTCGGTATTCCTCGTTAAAAAAACTTACGCTCTCACTTACGTGTGCCCCGGTCACTGCGAATTCCTTCTAGTCCAGTCGAGATAGGTCTAAAATTCGGTTTACCTGGAATTAATTCGGGGGTGCGATTTTCTTTTTTTATACTTGGGGGGGGGGGGGGGGGGTGGTTGGTAGTGTAAATTTCGATTTTCGGGAAAATCCCCCCAGTGCGTTTGCCGCCATCTTGATTTAAAGAGGGATTTTTTGTTTTTCGAATAACTCGCTTATTTTCAACCTTAGAATGAAAATGATAATATCTAAAGTTGTGGGAAATGTAATTCTCCACAAGTTTGGTGATTATAGCTTTTACCCTAGGATCGATATTTATAGAGTTAGACTGCTAATAGGGGTAAAAAACGTTTTTTGTTAATTATCTCGTTTATTATCAAGTTTATTGTAAAAATGGTAATAAATAATCACGTAGGAAATTTTATTCCCTTCAACTTTGGTTATTACCATTTTTACCCTAGGATCAATATTTTCGTACTTATACTTAATTTAGGGGTGAACGTTTTTTTTATGTTCAGTTATTTCGTTTATCATCAAGTTTATCGTAAAAATGGTAATGAATAATCAGGTAGGGAATTTTATTTGCTTTAACTTTGGTTATTACCATTTTTACCCTAGGAGCTTAAAATTTTCTTTAAGGTTCAAACTATGAGATAAAAAATTAAAATGAAAAATCGATATTTAAAAAATTTCAGGGTGGTGTAACCCCTTAAGATGGTCCCTAAAAACCTTTGATGTTGATGCCACATCGATTGTGAACAAAGATTAATTACTAAAAAAGACCATTGCAATCAATAAAATGTCTCCATTTTTATCATACAATTGATAAAGTAAAAATCCATTTATCTCAAAGGTCAGGATAATGTAAATGGGAATTTTGATTTTAATAAGATATTGCCGAAGACTTTGATCTAACACGTTCGGAATAGGCGCGAAAATATTTTCAAGCAACGTCATATCTCTCGATGCACTTTGTCATTCGATCGCCCCCCCCCCCCTCCCACCTCCCCCCCCCAATCTGTTCGGAACATTAAGTGTACGAATAAAAAGAAATATGTAGCGATAAAGGCCATTGAACGTCCCGAAGGCTTCTTTAGTCTTCCGCTCACGCGAGCCTCTTTGAAGCCCTTTCACCTCTCTAATAACATTGAAACGGTTATTAAATCGTAGGCGCCGGTGGAATGACTCGATCCATACGGCTTTCGTAAAAGGGAAAGAAAAAAAAAAGGCATTAGTGACTTGACGTCCGAGCTCATTGACTTATGTCGCTGGTAATTTTTCTCCCGACTACCCATCTTTTCAGCATAAGTTCTCCCGGTTACGAAACTGGTCTGAAAATAACTTGTGGCAATCACGCTTGTACACGTGGCTATTATAAACGACTGGAATGGTATTCGGAATTAAAAGTTGCCATCAATTTATCAATGCTGACCCCTCGAGCTCTTCCCGGAACCATTTTTTTCCTTGTTTCTTTCCATTGTTCGTATTCATAGATGCTCTTGGTGATATCAAGTTTCATAGTCGAATGGGATCGTCACACTTGCTGCAAGCCTTGATCGTTTGTGTTGCTGGCAAGCCTCAGACGAGTGTACAACAAAGCGAAGTCTCTCTTCAAGATTTCACGGAACTCTTCTTGTGTTTTCTTGCGTCACTTGACAGCCCGCAATCCCGTATTTACGTTTCACAAATGTTATTAGGTTTTCCGCCCGTTCGTCCATTGTACCAAACGCAGCAATGGGCAGCTATTTTTAAAGATTTTAGCTTCGTTATACCGTGAAGAAAATAATGTTTCAGGACTTTCCATTTTTTTGGCTCGTCGTTAATTATTCGCTATTCGTGTATGACAAATTTAGTGGAAAAAATTCTTGTTTTTGTATTCTTGATAACGAGAATGGAACTCAAACGAATCCGGGCAAACCGGGTCACTCGTAATGGGCGCGAATTTTTTTTTCAACACTCCAAACGTAGCTCGAATCATGGTCGACACATCGTTAAAAAGCTTTTTCGCTCCACATTACGTAGGGAGCGTGGCAATCCGTAGGTGGAAAAGAACGAAAAAATGAAACGATCTCTTCTGTGGATGATCTATCGCTGGTAACACAATTTAGGGGGAAGTCCTCCCAGCGGCGGACACCTAAGGTTTTCAGTCAATCAAAAAAAACTGCTTCGAGAAATATAACTTTATTTCCGATAGAACTACATCAACGAAGTTTAAAACCAAAATGAATGAAGAAAAATGCAACCTCTCCAAAAAACATATTTAAAAACTGAAATCAAACATTGGTCAAAAATATTGTAGTCACTGCAAGTAGCACCTAGTACCGAACGGACTTAAGTTCGAGTCCCCAGCTCGACATTATCAAGACATCGTGCATCGATCGCATATGTAGGCTGATTCTGAACATTCAGGAATGTCTACAGATGCTTCATGTGCCATGGCAGCTGGAGCACTGTATCCAGTCTTCGTCGTGGTCCTCTAAGCATACTACGCAAGTAGTTTCTATGTTAGGTATTTCAGTTAACGGGTCCTTTTTTTTGCTTTATCTCCACTTTTTCCTTTGGCCTTTACGCCTTTGGTTTTTTCTCTTCTCTTCTATCGATGTTTTAAACTTCTTTCCAATTTTTTTTGTTTTTGTCCCGAACGTTCTTTTCATTCTCTTTTTCTTCAACAAAAATTTTGTATTGTGATGAAGTTAGAATTTCACTTTTTTCGCATTTTTTCTTTCTAGCAACTGGCCATTTTTTGCGGCATTTGGAAATGGCGACAAATTATGGAGAATCTGAACAACATTTGGATTAAAGCTAGCCGATGGCTTGAGACTGAAGCTGATTGTTGGTTCGCTGGTGTTGGTACAAGGCACTGATATGCCTTGCTCAAGCATAGAGTTCGTAGATTCTTTAGGCGGATCTGTGGGTTCCTCTGAGGCTAAATTGTTGGACGGTTCTGCTTCTCTCAAACTCTTTTTTTTTTTGGACAAAACCTTGTCTATCGCAGTTTGAAAACTTTTTTGGTCCCATTTTCCCTTCTTTTTCTTCTCTTCCATTTTAATTTCGCTGCGTTCTTTTATCCTGTAGAACAACGTACAACAGCTATTATAAAAAAAGTATTAATTCTTACGAGAAAAAACATGTTTACTGTCCGGCGTTAGGAGACCACTTTGTGACACCGGTCACAAAGTGGTCTCCTCAAAATTATGTGTTTTATACAAAAACTTTTTAGGGAACCAACAAAAACTTTCACAAACTTCGAATATTTATGGAACATGACGTATAATAACCATTGCCATAAACACTTAAACACGAAAAATTAGCAGTAACACTTACTTCGATCTTACGTGACGCAGTGTATTCCTGCCAAACGCAACAATCGACCACTCCAACCCTTGCCTCGCGCCTCAATGGTAAACCGCGCCCCGCGATCGTGTATCGATAGGCTCCCCCGCGTCCCTGTCAATCGTTTTTTAATTGAACGCACTGCGATTTACCGAGATAATACGAGTGTCCGATGCTAGGTGCCGTCCGGCGTCACGGGACTTCTCCCTACTGGCCAACTCGCCGCCGCACATCCAATAAAGACATATACGCAGAAGGATATATGTGAAAGGCGAGAGTTCGGGTAGATTGGCCGCAAATCAAGAATTTCTCCAATTAATTTTACGCTCTTCCGTAAAAGTGGTTTAAAAAGAGAAAAGGAATATCCCGTGTGGAAATTTGAATTGAGAAAACGTACTGCCCCTTATTTGCCTTTCTCATATAATATCACGCCATAGTCAGACCTTCCATCGTGGATTAAATTCGCCATGTAACAGGTCTTGGAACAGGCTCTGATGCGCCATTTCCTTTTTCGGAAACTCATCAGGAATTGCCTGGGAACCGGCGAGGAGAGGGAACGGAAAATCGTTGTCAAATGGCGAGGAAGGTGATGGTGCATTGACAGGGCTCTGTCAGCGCACCATCGCCTCGCCATGTCCGGTCACATTTCTTCACAGGATGTGCTCTTTGCTTATCTTTTGGTTTTTTTTTTTCATCTACCCCGAGTTAATGCAGCTACATTCGTTCGGCACCCCCACGTGACGTGAAAAATCCCTCATACATATACAGGGTGTCCATTTTATCTCTGTCACCCGAAATAACTCGGTAATTATCGACGTCATAAAAAAATTTTCCAGACAAAAGTTGTAAAGTGTGAAGGGGGCCATCAAATGCGACCATTTTTTTTTATTTCGGTGGAGGCGCCGACGCACAGTGAAGGTCACCTCCACTTTTTTAAAGGGAATGGTACATTTTTTTTTCAACCACCTTGTGGAGCACCTCAAGCCGCATAAAAAACATTTGGGGGTCAAAGTCGTTCAAGGTCATTCAAGGTCAGTATCGATGATACAAATCTAAATATCTCGAATCACTGCCAAATATCTAGTAGTGATCCAAGATATTTGGATTTGTATTTCATTTTGATAGGTGTTCGAAATTAGCTTAAAATGAGAGATATCGGAGATCGTGGTCATCGACAACACTTCGAATACCTTCTGTTTGTTTACCAACTCCCGTTAATCTGTATCGTATGTAGCTCAATCGAGGTTGTCGTTCAGTTTGATTTCGAATTTGGATAAGAGCTCTCTCTCATTTCAAGCTAATTTCGAACACCTATTAAAATGAAATACAAATCTAAATATCTCGGATCACTACCAAATATTTAGTAGTGATCCGAGATATTTAGATTTGTATCATCGATACTAACCTTGAATGACCTTGAACGACTTTGACCCCCAAATGTTTTTTATGCGGCTTGAGGTGCACCACAAAACGGTTGAAAAAAAATGTACCATTCCATTTAAAAAAGTGGAGGTGACCTTCACTGTGCGTCAGCGCCTCCACCGAAATAAAAAAAAAAATGGTCGCATTTGATGGCCCCCTTCACACCGTACAACTTTTGTCTGGAACATTTTTTTGTGGAGTCAATAATTACCGAGTTATTTCGGGTGGCAGAGATAAAATGGACACCCTGTATATATATGCGGACACACACATACGTTCTCGAGATTATTCCTGATAAAGGATAGCTGAGCTCTAGAGCTTTATTGTGAAATAGGAAGCGGGTGACTCCATTTCTCGAGTATGCGAAGTTCGGGATACAAACGTCATTTACAACCACGATTACTCGTAACTTGACGCATTATTAGTGTCCATTCAACAAGTTTTACATGTCATGGAACGCGCTACTTTTTTCATTTTATGAAAATTCAACAGACGATCTAGAAAAAGCGACGAGGTCATGTTGAGCTTATTCGGATTTATAGTATGTTTTTTGTTTCCTTCCGGAAAAACGAAAACTTCGTACGTTATAAAGTGCCGGAGGGCCACGCAATGTTTGTGGATAAACAGCATCAGAGAGGAGACAATATTTTGTCTATTTTTTTAGAATTACTTAGGTCCAATTTGTCTTTAGATATGCTACAGGATATATGGAATGTGGGCCAACATTTTCCACAAATACAATTGAAAACGTATGAATAAGCAACCAATAATCAGTAACGGATCTGCATAAACTTGGTGCGCAAAAAAACAGATCGTTTTTCAGTATTTTTTTCTGACGAGAGTATTGGGATGACGAAATTGGGATCTTACACACAATCAATGCATATTCTTTCCACGTTTGAGTCTTTTTTTAATTGAAGAATATTCATGAACAATGAAGTTATTATTATTTTAAAAAAAGTGTCGCCGTTGCTGGATGGCCAATCGGTGTAGGTGGTTCGGGAAATTAGGGCGACCAGAAATGAAAAATTAATAAATTTACTTTTATTATAACAGTAAAATTTTCGCATAATCGAATACTTTTTAGAAATTTTGAAAACTACGAAAATGACAAAATACAACAAAAAAAGTGCGATTTTCGAAAAAAAAAAACAATTTCGATCATTTGTTATCAAAAACCGGATGAACATTCAAACAAATCATCCCGTCATACGATAGAAACTATTATAAACTATCCTTTGTCCGAATTTGAAGTGAACCAGATGAATAAATTTTGAGACACGCATTACACCGTTTTACAAAACACTTTCGATAAAAACGCGAAAGCAAAAAGAGTAGTGGACCGTAGCACAGTAGGCGATCTGATCCTTCACAAAAATTGTCATAATTCGAGAAAATCCTCGGAATTTTCACAAAAATCTTCTTTGTAAATTAAGCTAAGTCCCTAGGCTCTAAAATGATGCAATAAAAAATCTTATTATTGAAACTTCGAGCTTATGGATTTCCCTTAATTCACAGATATATAGTACTTCGACAAGGTAAAATGATTCTCAGGGCTGTAGATGAAAATTGTCCAAGTTTTCTTTCTGCCGTTAACCATTTATTCTATTGTGGATTAAATTTATTCGGGGATCAATGAATTTCAAGCGTCGTTGCTGAAGGCTTCCTCTCTAAACGTTCTCCTGGCTATGGTTTGCCTATATAATATCGCGTGATCGCCAGTGCGACTGCAATCATGTTGCAATTTTTCCCATCATCGATCAATGAATTATTCACGAGGCTATAAGAATAATTACGGCCTGCTAGAGACCAAGTAGGTTATAATTTGCAACTTTGTTACAATTTCACGTGCTTTTTGTCATCGACCACGATCGTTCGACGTCAACGATCAATTTACATTAGCTCATTTCCCTACGTTATATATTTTATCGAAATATTGGGAATGTTCCAAATTTAAACCGATCCAGAAATGTTTATAAATGGATGTCGACCGTGGGCGAACGTAAAAGTGTAATCTACCCAGTTTAGTGAGGTTAATCAAGTCATCGGTACACGCCGTTTTATGTGTTAGCTCATTGCTGTGACTCGGTGAATTTGCTTCTAGCTTAATTACCCGAGTGATTTAAGGCCCCATTTTGGTAATACCGAGCAACAGGGTCATTAACGTTCGTACTACATGCTAAACTGGTCCTCGTTTATCCCTTCTTCGCATACACAAATTCACGTAGCGGGTTTTGCGTTTAAGTGCATGTACAAGGTCAACATAACCTCACAAATTTTTCAACCCAGTTTTCTCATAAATGGTTAAGGTTTTTGAGGAAAAACAAAGCATCAGGCTCTGGAGAATATCCTGACACAGAGCTTGACGTTGTTCTTTTGCCCAAAAAAATATTCATCTTTGAGAAATCTCGGTTCGAAAATTTTAGCTGTCTCTCTTGCACTCATATATCGCATGTTACACCTTCTACTTCGCCTTGAGGCCTTAGGCCAGTCTTTTTCAGATTTTGAAAAAAAGAAACTTTGTTGGTGCGTTGTTTCATCATTATTGTCGAGGACGAACACTGAATTTTTTGTCTGTTATCTTTTTTCTTAATTGCCGGATTTAAAATTTGCCAATGGTAATGTGCAAAAAAATGTGCAAACGTGAAAAATACATTCTTGGGGAATCCTACCGTAACGTCACGTTATTCTCAATTCGCTTTCTCTTCCCTCTTTTTCTTTATTCGACGAGAAACATCGTTAATTAAGTTATACTCGTTATTCTCGACACATGTCGCGTTACATTTTTACCCGTAATTTTCTCAACCACACGTTCGAGTTCTTTTCTTCCCGCTGGCCGTTTTTGGCTCTCCCGTTAGTTGTACAGAGTTCATTTGATTTGGTGATTTTATTTTATTTTTTTTTCTTTTTATCTTTTTTCGTCTTCCGTTTCTGCTCCACCTTGGCGCGCGAAAATGACGCCTTCACCTTTTGGCCCGTACGAAGGGCCTACCGCTTGTTTGCGGTTTTTTCGCGACGCCTTTTGTTACGTTATACTCCCAATGAGGTTTGCCCTGCCAGACCAAACGCCGCGCACGAATACCCTCAAACGAAACCGGAAGGAATAAGATAATAAAAAAAAAATGGAAGGAAAGGAACAGAGGAAAACCCTATTCGAGGAGGATATATGCGAGTCTAAAAAGTGCTTTTTCCCTTTCATTTCTTTTTCTCTTCCTATTTTTCTTTATACTTTTACTTTTTCTGGTATTCCATCGTTTTTTCGCTCATTGTTCTTTCTCTCCCTCTCGTACTATCTTTCTCACTCGTCGCTGTATGTAGCTCAGCCCTTTAAGTGTGGTCCGGCTGCTTTCTCGCATGAAGAGTCAGAGTCTCGTCGGGAGTCGAGAATACCACTTATACCCCACTGTACGGCGTATGTATAACGGCGTCGGTGTATTTGCAAACGAGCAACAGAGTTCGGGTACTGCGAAGTGGAAAAGAAGTCGTAAAGAGGAGTATGGAGGGAAAAAAAACGCGTCCGGGTGCACGGATCAACTCGATTTTTGACGAGACGAGGGAGAAAGAGAGAAATACTGAAGAACCCTTTGCACCCTTCTCCAGCATGCTTTCATATTTGTTTTTATTTCGTTCGCTTGATACTCCCGTGTGATATACATGTACTCCTTGTACATTATATAGAAGGTGGCCGGAACATTGACATCCAAAAATAAAATTTAGGTCCCTCGTATCGTGGGGTATCCGAATCACCCCCATGTATGTTCCGCGACTTTTCATAGTTTTCGAGTTATGATTTTTTTTCCGAATCTTTGAGAATTTTCGATCTGACCAATTTTAAAAAAATCTAAAAAAAAAGTAGAAGACTTTGTCGAGATTTTTTTTTTTGCAACTGAATCTTCATGAGTAGTACTTTTATGCATAAAATAATCGGCTTCGTAACTGTGATGAAAGTTATGAAAATGTTGGTCTGAAGTGAAAAATTTACGTTCGGTAAATTATGATTTAAATTTTCAACTTTAAATTAAAAATCTAAACAGGTGACTTCATGGTTCCTAATTAGGCCTCAAGAATGCGCCAGACTCTCAGCTTTCATAATCATTAAAAAAAAGTAGTACTTAATAGGGCTACTTTGGCTAAAATTGGCCTTCAGAGACAGCGAGGTGGAAAATTCTTAAAATTAGCCAATTGATTAAAAAAAAAAATTTTGCCCATTTTATCATTCCTAAGGTTATTTAGTTTGTTAACTAACCAAAAATGACTGCAGGAAAGCTAAGATTTAAACATTTGGAGGTTTATTTGCTTTTAGTTTAATTTAAGTTTAATGAATTTTGCGCGATCCGTTCTCGTGGATCAGGTAAAAGAGTTGCGCCCTCGTTTACAACAAATGTTTAAATCTTAGCTTCCGTGCAGTAATTTTTGGTTAGTTAACAGACTAAATAACCTTAAGAATGATAAAATGGGCAAATTTTTTTTTTTAATCAGATGGCTAATTTTAAGAATTTTCCACCTCGCTGTCTTTGAAGGCCAATTTTAGCCAAAGTAGCCCTATTAAGTACTACTTTTTAAAAATGATTATGAAAGCTGAGAGTCTGGCGCATTCTTGAGGCCTAATTAGGAACCATGAAGTCACCTGTTTAGATTTTTAATTTAAAGTTGAAAATTTAAGTCATAATTTACCGAACGTAAATTTTTCACTTTAGACCAACATTTTCATAACTTTCATCACAGTTACGAAGCTGATTATTTTATGCATAAAAGTACTACTCATGAAGATTCAGTTGCAAAAAAAAATCTCGACAAAGTCTTCTACTTTTTTTTTAGATTTTTTTAAAATTGGTCAGGTCGAAAATTCTCAAAGATTCAGAAAAAAATTCATAACTCGAAAACTATGAAAAGTCGCGGAACATACATGGGGGTGATTCGGATACCCCACGATACGAGGGACCTAAATTTTATTTTTGGACGTCAATGTTCCGGCCACTTAGTATATACACACATAACACACGGGTCTTTAAGTCCCGGGACTAACCAGTAAAAACACATTTTTTTTGCAAAATTCGACTTTATTCATCAACATAGTCACCTTCCATAGCGATACAATCATTTCAACGTTTTTCTAAACTTTCGATGCCTTTCTTATAGAACGTTTGTCTTTTGCCTCAAAATAGGCTTCAGTTGCGGCTACAACCTCATCATCGGCGCCATCACGATTTCCCCTTTTTACACGTGTATTTTGATGAAAAATCATTTCAAGGTCATGATATCATAGGTCCTTTGATTCGTCCGAATATCAGCTATAACGTCTTAATAAAAAAAAACATGTCCCCATTTGAAAAACCATTGATGACCTTGAGAACGCAATAACTATGACCTTGACAAAAATGAATTTTTCACCACTGTATCAGCCCTTCGAAATCAATCAAATTACCTCGTGACATTTTTTTCGTCATGCTGAAGGCAACGGAGATATTTGGGGTGGTCACGTTAAATGGTCCACCCTGTATATATATATTTCGTTGACGCGAGCTTATCGAGAAAAAATGAGCAGTACTTCAAGTAAATTTGGCTGGTACACTTGAAGTATTAGGGCGAACAAAGCAAATACGTAATGCAAAGGAAATGGTAGATTTTCTAATGAATCGCTGTTTGGCATACAAATTTGTCGACTTGTGAAGACAATTGAAAAGGAAAAAAAAAACAGGATGCAGTCCCGTATGTTCGATACACGATAGGGATGTTGTGTTTTAGAAGAAGAATCAAACTGACGGAAAGAGGCATTCACTCGAATGATCTCACGTTGATCGGACACGTTGCCTTGACGCTGATTTCTAACCTCAATGTATCTCATTTTCAAGAGGATGTCGCGTCAGTCGCGTTCGTATTAGTATGCAGAAGTATTATAGTTTGCGAATAATTGCGATAGTCCTGAAACAAAGGCTGTTCGAAAAGATTTGAAGGCCGTTGGAATTATATTGAATGATATAGAACATTAAGTTGAAATGGCGTTGAAATAAATCATGTAAGTTTAAGTAAAAGTACGGGTGTAAGCTACTCTTAGGCGGGGACTCGGTCAGACGATAACCGAGTTTAGCGATGCGCTTTTACAGGATGGTAGGTAGGTAGGTACTGATGTTCCTTGAAAAAGGCCAGCTTCCAACTCGGCATTATTTTTGAGAAAAATGAGTTTAAAGTTATTTAGCTGTTTATATACTTTGCGAGTATCAAAATAATCGCAGCAGCTGGTAGCCGAGTGGTCAGCGGCCCTGACTACCGCGCGGAGGTCTCGAGCTCGACGCTAGTTTTTTTTTTTTAATTATTAATATGTTAATTTTTTTTAATCTTTTTTATGCTATGTACATTTTTCAAAATGTGTTCGCTTGGGTTAAATTATTTTTAAATAATAAACTTGTACGTGGATAAACAGGACTTTTATTGTTTTATTATAATTTATTATAATAAGTACAAAAGCAAATGGATGTTTATTTGCTTTAAATATATAATATATTATTGATGCTTGCAATGTCTGGGATGATATTTCTGGGATCGGGACTCGAACTCGAGACCTCCGCGCGGTAGTCAGAGCCGCTGATCACTCGGCTGCCAGCTGCTGCGATTATTTTGATACTCGAAAAGCATATAAAGAGTTCAATAACTCTAAACTCGTTTTTCTCAAAATTAAGGCCGAGTTGGAAGCTGGTCTTTTTCAAGGTACATCAGTACCTATCTACCTACCATCCTGTAAAAGCGTATCGCTAAACTCGGTTATCGTCTGACCAAGTCCCCTTGTTAGTAAAATGTATCGTTGAAGACGTTTAGTATTGTTTTTATGGTTTTTTTTATGGCTATGACATTATGACCGATCAAAAATTCATGCGCTCAAATTTTTGTTATGAACAATGTTTCTCACGGCTTCACCGCGTTCGCATTTGAATTGGGTCATTTACGCTTATGAATAATAATGCTTCCGCAGTACGGCGAAAACGGTGCGGTACGTGGCTTTAACATAATCTACACCAAACAACATTATAACCCGCGTACGAGAGGCAGAGAGAGAAATACAGCGGGAGAAGAGAGAGAGAGAGAGAGAGAGAGAGAGAGAGAGAGAGAGAGAGAGAGAGACAGAGAGAGAGATCGGGAGAATGAATCTGTTCTTCCGTTATAACATATGCGTGAATATTTATTAGCCTCACTTCGAGTCATATCTTTTAATAATGAATTGCATGTGTTGTAATCAATCCTCCAACCGAGTTTATACGAAGAGGGCGAACGTGATTCGTTCGCTCATTGACATGTGATTAATCGTTCGTTGTACTTTATTGGAGTCTTGATTGCTCTCTAGCTTTCCCTATAGCGAATTTTCCAGACGAATTTAACAGTCACCTCATTCAAATATGATCTAGGCCGGTTTGCCGAGTACCAATGCGTAAATTGTAATATAAGTCCAGATGACGTTGAAGTTTGCATCGTTGGAATGCAACGACTTAAAATTTTTAAGATAATATTATCCCAAATTTCCCTTGGCAGATTTGAGCTGCGAAAATCACGCAAACACTTTTTAGTATTATTATTTAGCGATCTACGAAAAATTTGTAACCTGTGATTTTGGATAATAATGAAATTAAGGAATTTAAAAGAATTTTCGTTGCATTCTAACGATGCAAACTTCAACCCCATAAGTCAAGCGTGATTTATGGACGTATGGAAGAGAGAAATTTCAAGAGCCACGAACGCACGAGGATAACATCGATCAAGATTTAAATACCTTAAGGCCTTAGGCCACTCTGGAGGCCAAAAAGGGCATATTTTGAGATGTTTTTCAGCGAAACCACAAAATAAATTGGAATTACAAAATAGGGGTTTTATTATACACGTAATTGACTATAGAAAATTATTTTTTCACAGCGATACATGTCAAAATGGCGACTGTGCAGCATTTTTTCGATGACGTCTTTAGTTCTGGAAGGTCAACGGCCGGACCAACAGCTCCTATAATTTTTTACTTATGATGAGACATTAAAGTTTTTTCGATTATATATAAGAATAGCTATAGAAATGTGTAGGATTTTTTGATATATTGTTTTTTGTCAAAACGGCGCATTTCTAAAACAAAAAGTATAAAATGCCATGAGAAAATCGTCAGAAATTTGTTTATAAAAAAGTAGCGATGCAATATAATAAATAAATCCTACGTAGTGCCTCAGAAAATGTAATTCTAAACACGCAGTTAAAATTTCAAGTGAATCGGCTGAAATTTGTTTGAGTTATGAGTCCGGCCGTCTTGAAAAATGTAGTTTTGAGATGAACGCGTTTAAAGTTAGTAGAAAGTCAGGACACGAACCAAGAGCGATTGCGCTAGAATTCGAAAATTAAGTACTTAGAGATTTTTCACACCCATAATCTTTTGGAATATAACTTTATAGGTACTAAGGTATATTTTTAACAAAAAAAAGTCGATTTTTGGAAAATCCTAGAGTGGCCTAAGGCCTTAAATTAAAGTATGATAATAAAGATGGAAATGAACTGGCCAAAACCGACCGAACAACAGGAATAACAAAACAATGATTAAATTGTGTTACTTGTTTACTTGTTTGAAGAACAAAAAAAAAACGATTTTTGGAAAATCCTAGAGTGGCCTAAGGCCTTAAATTAAAGTATGATAATGAAGATGGAAATGAACTGGCCAAAACCGACCGAACAACAGGAATAACAAAACAATGATTAAATTGAAGTTACTCGTTTGAATTAAAAAATTTAAACAAGTAACTTTCTTTCCCCACTCAAGTTCCAGTGACCAAATTGTACTGTGATTTTTTTGCTTTTATGATGAAGTTTAGAACGGTCCTCTTTTATTGGCGATATCTATTTCTCGATTAACCGACATTTGCGAGGCGTTTAGAAGATTTTTTTTTAAATATCAATATCTTTCGTTACAGTCGTGAACTACCAGGGGGAAAAAATAATTGGTGAAAAATAGCTGAAAAAAAAAATTGAAAACGAGAAGCGACCTAACGCGTAATTTCGATCGATCTATCGATCCTCGCGGCTTTGGCGTATCGAGAAGCGCGGCAGCGCCTTTGACGCAAAGGAATTAGAAAGAAAGTTTCCAAGGCATCGCAGTCGCCGTGTACTCTTTTTACAGTAAGTTGTTAGTGATAACCTAAAACGCGGCATTCGTGAGTGCGTCCGCGCGCGAACCTTTTGTGTTTGACCGAATATACACGTGCTCGCGAAGAATCGGGTGATTTTCGAGAAGAAATCAATCGGAAAAAAGTTCCTGCGTGACTCCGTTACACGAGGATCATCAATATGGATTACAGACTTTTGTCTAATAACAACAATAATTATCCCACACATCACCGTGAGTATACAAAAAAAAAAAAAAACATTCCTAATACAATTCTTGAACTTATTTATCATTTATGGCATATTGAATGTGTAGTCAAATAACGTTAGGAGTTAATCAATGTCGTCGGATCGGGACAACTTTATTTGTGTACGAAGCGAAGAAAATTACAAGAGAAAATGAGACAACATTTGTGCTGTTTATTTGCTTCATTCGGGCTATTTTGTTGATCATATTTTTTTTTTCGAATACAATTTGGGCTTACAAAATATTTTGCATTGTTAACAACTGTCTGGTGTCTCGCAAGAAAAAAATATTCATGAATTATATTTTGAATGTAATTTCTTTAAAATAATATTGGGGTAAATAAGTGATGTGGATTTTTCAAATATGTGTTATGAAACGATATGCAAAACGTATATTTCTCGTAGAGAATGAAAGTAACATCTATTTATACGATAGAACGTCATGCTTTAACAATTATCTCTGTTTTCTCACAGTTTCCGTGCAGTTTGTTGGCCCGATAGCTTGCCCTCAATTGTGATAACCCCGTTTTCATCGTGCCGATCTATAGCCATTATTACAGATGTATCACTTTTTTCCGACTGAAATTCATATATCTGTGTATACTACACGGAGAGAATTAAATGTTAAAAATTACCGTGCAGTAACGGTAACCAGATGACAACCCTGAAACTTCGCTTATTATTACTGAGTAAAACACACAGATTTTCACGAAAATAAAATAAAATTTCTTCTTCAGATAGAAAATTTTACCAGATTTTCTAGTAAATTTTCATGTGTAACAAAATACGCAAAACTTAAATTTAAAAAATATATAATATCAGCGAAATTTTACTGTGCATTTTATTATTTTATGCCTTTCAAAAATGTCTATAAAAAAGTATCGTCTTTATAACAGTTATTTTAAGATTTATTATAAAATTTAATGAGTTTTATAGGAAAATGTATTGTGCTCTCGGTAAAAATTATCGTGCGCGCTACCCTTCTTGTATAGTAAAATTTTAGCTACGTATTTGAAATTTTCTGTAACGTGAGTTAAAAAAAACTTGTCGCATACGAATTATTATGCTTTTCACACTTGTCACCACATTGAAATATATCACGGTAATTTTTACCGTGAAATTCACGACAAAAATTACTTTTTAATTCTCTCCGTGTATGTATTCACTCAAATTCACGATCTTCCCGTGCAGAAATTGTCGTAAGGATCCAATTGCATTCCCATGCTTGTTCCTACTTCCTGATAGGTATCCAATGTGTCATTGGATCCCTATACTAAAATGTCACGATCGTATATTGGATTCTCATAGGGATTCATCATTGGAATCAAATGTACGAATCTCATTTGAATCCTAAAGGATTGCCACATTATCGAACAGAATCCGATACGATTCCTGATGGAACACATTATGGAGCTCATCGCATTCTGTGCGTTGAATTTTTTAAACAAAATATAAAGATGTACAAAACGGGTGGATCTCAAAAAAGTATAAATATTATCTTCAAAAATGGTTTGTAGTTTGAAGTTTGCATCGTTGGAATGCAACGATTTTTTTTTCTTTCGTATCGCGCAATTTTTTTTTTTTTTTTGCATGCTTAGACTATAAATATTATTGAAAATTTTTTGAAGATCCTTATTAAGGATCCATAACCTGAACCTGCAAAAGAAGAGTTGAGATAGTGATAAAAATAAAGAATTGAAAAAATAAAGAAGAATTTTCGTTGCATTCTAACGACGCAAACTTCAACAGCATCTTTTAAAAGGATAAATCGCTCAGATAAATATATCTTAAAAATCGAGGTGAATCGTGTCACTGGAAATTCACTATAATTATCTTTGTTATTTATTTTACTGCACTTCGACATAATATTACCACACGAGTACACGCTCACGAAGCCTACAGGTTATGCTTCAACACGCCGAGTTTTTTTTAAATAACTTTTCACATATTCTTTATCTGAATGTGATAAGAATTCTCAAGCGGCGTCCATCGGGCAACCGTGCAGAATCCAATTGGATCTCAACGCGGAATCCCTATGTGCGATATCCCTAAGAAATCCCTATAGAGATGTGGGTGCATCTTGAGGTTCCCCAACAAATTTGTGCACGGGGGTGTAAATTTCCTAAAAACTGTGTTTTCCTTCTTTAATCGAAATATTTCGTAACTGTTAATCCCATTCATGCTTGGCAAAACTAATGATAATTTGCAACTGCCGAAGTATTGAGAAAAAAAAAGACGAAAAGTGTTTCGTCTGTACATATTTTTAATAAAGGAATGGTACAGTCGTGATTCTTCGTTACTTTTCCCTACTTCTTGACACATACATATACAAATCAATATACACTTACGGAGTCACTCTTTTTTATTCACCATAGCACCCACCGCGCGCACGCATTCCTTATGATCGCATAAAAATATACGTTGACGTCCACTTAAGTAAAATTATAATGATGCTTTATATCTTTCTTACTCCTTTAAGTAATTCTTCAATTACTGTATTTATTTTCTTCACATTATTTCGATATAGAAAACGTTTGGCAGGATTCTTTGGGTACGTCACCTAATTGTGTGTGTGTGTGTGTGTGCGCGCGCACATTCTTGCGCCAGAAAAATCTTTTTATTATTAATATGCTCACGTAAGGATTTTATGATAATTCACCGATAATCTCGATGTATCGACCGTCGTTGTATTTAAATTAATGAGAGGCACAGTTGCGGTACTTTGCGTCAAGATTATCATAATATTTCTGCTTCTTGATAATGCACAAATCCCCTAGAAAATATCGTAGGCTGTCACTATGTATACTTTCGATTATTGAACCATATTTATTCTTCGTTAATCATATTATTCGTTTAATGTGTCGTCTCCGATTCGTGGCCTATGTGTGTGTTGAAAATCGTTCTCGTCACGATTGAATTCGTTTATCTCATCAACCCTTTTTTCTCGAACCTTATATACCGGCTTCACGAACACGACAATAATTAAGTGCCCGTGTATCTTCATTGCTTGCCATCACTGTCGATAAATAATAAGAATTTTGTCGATGATGTTTTTTTCGTCCGTGTTTATCATCGTGCCACTGTATCGTCAAGCGACCTTAAGATCACGAGACGCGAAATGGTCTCTTGAGATAGTAATTCAAGTGGTCCTTGAGCCAATCGCTTCTCGCTCTTTGAATTTACGATCGCGATTTTCCTACTCCGATGATCATTTTCCTGCTCCTTGATTTTCATGTCACGGTGTGAATTTACATTTGTCGTTGCGTCCAATTGAGCTGAAATGTCTTAATGGTACGTTTTATCTCGATGAAGAGCCGCGAATTCTTAGTGTATACGGCCGTCTTCCATTTGTCGCGTCAAACCCGTTAAAGCGTTACACCACCTTGGCGCTCGGAAAAATAGGTATAAATATTTATTAAAACATTCGACGCGACTATTATATGAAATAATTTTTTATTTTTCACAAATACATTATAGTTTTATGAACAAATTTTTTAATAACGAATAAAAAAAAAGAATGGCAGCGATATAAGTCGTCTAGTAGGACCCTCTTTTGAAAATTCTTGCCGATGGTGGAAATTTTTCTTCTCTGAGGCATCGTTTGAAAAATGAAGAAATAAAAATGTCTTGTGAAGATAGGTAATAACTAAAGGTAAAAAATGTCTTATGAAGAAAGGTCTAGCATAGGGCAAAAATGTATAGATTTTAAAAATAGAAATGACAGCTGTTTAAAAAAAAAAGTCTGATTTTTGCCAAAATGTTGAGTTGTAGGAAACTAATAAAAAATGAACGCTACATCCAATTTAAAAAATACTATGCTACATCCTAGATAATATAATAAAGAATATGTGGGATAAATTTCATCAAAATCAGTTGAATAAATCGCGAAATATTTTGTCCACCAGTTCGAAAAAACGTCCTACTTCACGACTTATATCTCCGCCGATTAAAATTTTTTTAATTTGTTTTTTTTTTTTTAATTTGTTCATAACACTATAATGTATTTGTGAAAAACAAAAAAAATTATATACTTAACCGTCGCATAAAAAAAATGTTATACCTATTTTTTTTCGAGCGCCCCTTAAAAAGACGGATGATTATTTTTAAATCGCGACGTAATGATCGGTCAACTTTCATTTTGGTCTGTAACGCCAACGCATTTGCGCAGTTAAATGGCAGTGTCGTAGGCAGGAAAATTTACACCAATCCGTTTGAAAGAGTCGATCGTCGAAGCCATAAGTGAAAAAGCACGTTTTCAGACAAATCTTCCGTTTATTCATTTACTCTTAGACGTGAATTCAACTTTATCGTATATCGACGATGTTATGTCGGAAGGCGTTTAATTTTTTTCAGATTGATCTTTCTAGTCAATGAAAAGGTAATAAAAAGATAGCCGCATTCCGATGCGGTCACGTTTTTTTTTTTTTTTCGTTCTTGTTATTAGAGACTTGACCTCAGTTATTTCATCATTAATCTCCCAAGATGGATCTGCACGATTTAGCTTGACCTTGCATCCTGTGTATCAATCACGTACGATCCAGGGCACGTGTAAATGGTCTAGAACGAATACAGTGCAGTTTCAATCGAGTTCAGGCGGAACGTGTGCCAGACGCGGTGCGTCAGAAGCGCAACTATCCAATGCTTTCCATGTTTTATACATACGTGCCCGTATATGTATATATATATATAAACACACAGATGTATGGAGGATCACGTTTATTCCAGGAATACGTCGGAATATTCTTGCACCTCGTGAACGATTAAACGCTGCTTGTTAATAAATCAGTCGTAAACTGACTGCCTGACACCTCTTTGGCTCTCTCCTCTCTCGCCCTTTCTCTTCCGCCCCTTCTCCCTTTCACCCTTTCTCTCTCTCTCTCTCTCTCTCTCTCTCTCTCTCTCTCTCTCTCTCTCTCTCTCTCTCTCTCTCTCTCTCTCTCTCTCTCTCTCTCTCTCCCTCTCCCTCTCTCTCCCTCTCTCTTTTTTTCTCTTTTTCTCTCTCTCCCTTCCTGTGTCTCTCTCGATCTCACTGACGAAGTGTTAGAGAGACCGCAGTAGAGCGCACATCGCGCACGTGAATTGCTAAGTCCCAGAGAATTTGTACCTCCCGTACCTCGATGTATGGTAATATATGTCTACTTTCTCTACTAACTGTCAATTGTTTAGTTCTCTCACTCCACTCACTGTTTCCCTTGAAATCGCTGAAAATTGGATAACACATCATTGATGCTCCTGGACAAAATAGCACGGCAATTTGTATGATAAACATTATTTAAGTATTCGAGTAGTTGCGAATAGTATCGGACAATTAGGCGTATCCATTGCTATGTTGACGACGTTGAAGTTTGCATCGTTGAAATTCAACGAAGTTCTGTTTTATTTTTTTATTTCCTTATTTTTATTATCATCCAAAATCTTTTCTTATACTTTTAGGCTGAAGATCTCTAATCAGGATCCTGAAAAAACGTTTGAGTGAGTGTGAGGGCGTCAATTTGCCAAAAAAAAAAAAAAAAAAAAATGGGCTACGAAACTTTCGTTGCGTTCCAATGATGCAAACTTATGGTCCTGAAGATTGCATCGTTGGAACGCAACGAAAATTCTTTTTTCGTATTTTTATTTCCTCGTTTAATTATTTTACAAATGATTTTCTTGTAGACAAAAATTATAGATCTCTAAATAAGCGATTTAGGAAATGATTGATGGATTTCCCTAACGAAGATTAGCCACGAGAAATTCGAACAATTGAAAAATAATTATTTTCGTTGCATTCCAACGATGCAAACTTCAGTTTCATGCAAACTTGTTGAATCTGTCATTGCTTCGGTTTTTCTTTCGGTCGAACCCATTTTTGTGAGATAAAGTATGATTTTTTTTTACCACAAAAAATCTTTCCTTCATACACTAGTTTGGGGAATAGTTTTACGTGTATTTATTGTTCCTCGTTGCGTCTCTCGCGAATCATGAAGATCGCTAAACGTCACCGGCTGACCTCGCTCGTTACTGAGATTTTACGAAGCAAGCCGAACCTCTCGGATTTCGGCTTAATACCACACACAGAGAGAGCTTCAAGGGTTGAGAGATAGGCGGGCAGGGCGATATATCTCTGACCCTTGCTGAATGATACGGAAAACTTTCTGCGAAATGAATCATCACAAGCGATTTTACTCAGTTGTAGAGGTATACACAGGGTGCCCGAAATGTAAAGGTAACAGCCAATAGACTCAGCAGATCTCGTTGACGAAAAAAAAATATCAAATACAGATCGAGTAGCTTCATTCTAGTTCTTAAGATGCGGCAATAATTTTTTTCATACCTTTTCCCATTCAAAAGCGTTGGAGTAAATTTCTCGGCTGCCCATCACGATAAAATACATCTTATATGTATTAAGTCAATACTCCAACACAATCGCAATTATTCCATGCATTTAATACCAATGAATGTTAATCAGTTTTTTTTTTTCGGAAGATACATACATACGTGTGTCCTCGAACAATTGTTTTTGCATAGATTCAATTTCCTCCGCTTGAAGAATGCTTCATTATTCATGCAGGAAGTAGATATTTTTCCATAAGTGGTCAATAAGTTTTGGTCTGAATTGCAAAAGAAACCGTTTCTATTTTTTGAAAAACTGTATTGAAGAAAGACCATGTTCATTTAACTGTCCTTTGTTGATATAGAGCCTCAATCGACTGATGAAGTATTCGCAGTTATAAGTTTATCATTTATTTTTCTCTGCGACACACTCAGCGCAATTCCGATCATTCCTCATCCATTGCATTCGTCCCTTGAAAAGACTTTCACATGTTTCGTATATTGTGCGAATGAAAATATACGCGCGACAAGTAACACGATTTACCCTTAATGAAGTTTCTGCCATACCGTCACTTCGATTGTGGTCTAGGTCTTTAACGTTTTTTTTTCCGATAAATTAATTAGCGAAAAAATGATTGAAATCCGCGCTTTTTGGTGAATGAATTATTTCTGGTTGATCGTATAGCTAAAATGATTAATATTCCAATTATTTTCGAAGAAAGCTTTTTCTTCGAATGTACCGCCCCATCCACATTAACATGAGTTCATTTTAAACCTGGACAGATAGAAATGAGGCTCACGGTTTTATTGCTATGAGTTTATAGCGAAAATACTCTTAAACGATTGGCGGAGACATAATCCTGTTTCACAGCTGCCTCTTTGCGATGAATAATCGTGCTTATATCGCGCCTACTACGAGGACAGACACGAGCACGTACACACATCCGGGTTTAGCGAGCGCTTTAGTGCGCCCCCGCGTGTCATTTCCCGAACGCGTGGCGCTGCTGCACCTCTCTGACAATGAGTGTGTCTTGATGACTTTTTTGTGTGTCGCAGAAAGTGCACTCCTACTCTGGTCTTATTAATTGAACGATGCTCACACTCGCTTTATCCCGCGATAGTCTCAGGCCTACTCGTTTACAGCAGAATTACAAATGTTTCGTTACAACTCGGACACTTTTTTTTTCTTAGGTTTAGATTAGTTCACCCACAGAACCAATAAAAAAGTTGGCTAACTCCATACCGTGGAAAATCCGATTTTCGTGAACTTTCACGTCCCCCACATCGGGGAGTTCAACAAACTCCCCGATAAGGGTGAGTTGCGGAAAACAAAAAAAATGTAATTTTTCTTTGCAAGCTTACTTAGCGTTAATTTACTGACATCAATAAATAGTTGGCTATCTCCATACCGTGGAAAATCCGATTTTTGTCAACTTTCACCCCCTGATGAGGGTGAGTTCCGGTAAACAAAAATCATCAATTTCTTTTTTAAGGCTTCTTTAGAGTTGGTACCAACTGCACCAATAAAAAAGTTAGCTATCTGCATACTGTGGAAGATACGATTTTTTCAAAACTTCCACCCCCCTACTAAGGGTCGGTACTGTTTGTCGAAACCCCTTGAAATTATTCGCACGATCATTTACAGGCACCTAGAAGCCGAATGTGCAATAGATGAGTTGAAATTCAAAAATTGAAAAAAAAAAATCGTTCCGTCGCAACGATACAAACCACAGACCCATGTAAATTGATATTTTATTCTTTATAATTTTCCAGCGATCGTAGCAATCAAATTAGTTCTATTTTTTTACTATTGTCGAGATAGCTCGTTGACGCGATCTTTAGCGAGAGATACGAAATACATTGTTGTCCGATGTCGTGTCTCTTGAACACTCATGTAAGCCAGGAACATCGAGTTTTTGCTGGAAATGTAATGAGGCCGCGATCCAATTGCTGATCGCAACGTAACCCGTGCCACAACACATTCTCACATCGACATTGAACGGTGCGAAAATTGATGTCTCACATCGCACACACGTGGCTTGGCAATATATACTCGAATTGATTTTCTTCAGTTCAACTTGGTATGATTATTTCATGAAGTTCACTTTCTATTTGATTCTCAAGGGCGCGTTTCATGTGGCGTATACGAAAAGTTTCACGTTGTTTCGTAAGATATTGAAAATTTAACTCGACAGTCATTGGAAATAATGAAGCAAGATCGCAAGTCGGTTGCGTCATATTGTATTCGATTATTTTTGTTTGTATGTGATAGGTTTTTTTTTTTATACGAACAGTTTTATGAATATATTCCATGTTGATGGTTCAAAAACATTTATCGAATCAGCGCGTAGTAAAGTAAAGGTATTAAGACCAATTTTTTCTAGCACGTTTGAAGCTTGTGACTTCCTTTTCTCGAAATAAAACGTTTTTTTCAAATCCTTTGCTATAGGGCAATGACAATACAAACTGTAAAAAAGCTTCAAGCTTGATTGAAAAAAAAAAATAGGGAAAATTCATACTGTTATATGTTAAAGAAAAAAAGAAAAGGCCACCCATTTACTAGACTTTTTTGTTACTAGTCCGAGAGTTTAGCGCAAAAACTGCTGTACTTGTATCATACGAGTATCCTGTAAGGATTTATTGCTTACTGTACGAGGCTTGACCACGTTGCAATTTCGTGACACATTAGTTTCTCACAAATCATCGTCGATCGCGCATTTATTTTATGCGAAATGTATCAACTGCGATTCATTTAGGTCCCGTCTTTTTGTTTTCCTTCGTGATATTTTTAGCGCTAGGTCTATTTTTTAATATTCCAAGTACTATTCACATAAAAGAAATATTTTTTCTTTCATTAACGTATGAATGATTAAACTTCATCAGATTTTCAGACCACTTTATTTATTTAGCAACGCTAAACGCTTTTCTACATCCTTAGTGTTAATTTTTCTTTTTCAGCTAAATCGTTGTTGCGTATTTCTTGCTTACTATCGCACACTTGCCAATTAAGCCGCGAAGTCATATAGCCAATTAAGGCCACCGAGTCTTATTAAATGTGAAAAATAAATTCTTTTATCCTTATAGAAAATAATGTTGGCGCAATATTTTTATTTGCTTAAGATAAATTTTGCTGGAAACAAATCTATTTATCTTCATAAAAAAGATCCGCAAAAGAAAATTTCTGTAAACTTCGTTAGAGCTGATTTTTCTCGTGTCTGACCAATAATGATGTTATCCACTTTGAGATCCTTTACTGCTATTCCTCCAGCTTCTTCGTCGACTTTCCATTACTTTTTTGCCGTCCTATTGTTCTTGCTCTCTCTTTCCTTTTCATACTTTCACTTTCTCTCTCTCTCTCTCTCTCTCTCTCTCTCTCTCTCTCTCTTCCTCCCTCTCGTTATTCCTTATGCCCTCATCTTATTGAGCTAACCCCACCAGACACCTTAATTAACCACGTCACTGGGTCAAACAAGCTGAATAATGATCTTTTTGCGTGATGAGATGGTCTCGGCACTTTTATCTGATTCTCCCCCTCATGAGCAACGATTCTGAAGTTTCATTTTTCTCTCTCTTTCCTCTTTCCACATTCCCCCGTCTCCCTCTCCCTCTCTCTCTCTCTCTCTCTCTCTCTCTCTCTCTCTCTCTCTCTCTCTCTCTCTCTCTCTCTCTCTCTCTCTCTCTCCCTCTCTTTCTCCCTCTCTCTCTCTCTTATCTTTTTTGTTTTATTTCATTCTCACTCGACGCTAACGGAGATTGGCCCCCCGTGATATCAAGTTATGGCTCATGATTACAACCCTCGGTACCGCGACCGCTGTCCTTTATTTATGCATACGCTTATTGCTGCGCCTTCTTGTTCCGCCATTCCACTTCCTTGTGGCTCGTAACACAGACTGGCAGCGTGTACCAAACATCTTATACACCAAGGGTCCGAAATGCGACTCTATCCTACACCTTCGATTGCAGATCATAGCGCATCATTTGACGAAAAAATATGGATAATCATCATGTACTCATTATAGACTTTGATATTCGAGATTGAAAAATAGCAAAATACGAAAACTGCGATATATTGCATAATGTCCGAACAGTCTAGAGGTGTTTATGTATTAAATTGAAAACGAGTAAAAAGTGCCTGACAGAAGAAAATATTTTGCTTTATTTTTTTAGAAACTTTGTGTTTACGACCAATTTTATTTACAATTTATCGAGTTTTTCTTATTTTAAAACAAAATAATTCAAATTCGATTAAAATAAAGTGAAAATAGCCATATTTTTACAACCAACTCGACCACTCCGAAATGCCCTTCTCAGGTTTTTTTTTCTCCACCCAGGCCTTGTCTCGGTAGACTAGACCGATTGTTCTGGAAATATACAGTTCGGACACCCTGTATATCCATCAAATGCTATGTTGAGTCTCGATATTTCATTTTGTACGTTTAGTCAACTGCGGCACTTCCTCGTGGGCTTGTATAAATTCGCACGCCGACACTACTCGGACTATCCGTTTTTCATAGCAGTTACAATATCGCATCTCGATATATCGTATTACACAATCAGTCCGTTATCTCACCTATTCATTTTTATAATGCCTTTAAACTCGTACACACGTTCCATCACGTACCGTGGTCCATTTAACTCGTGCCGCAAAAACTTCGGACACTCACACACACACACACACACACTCTTTCTCTCTGTCTGCATTTTCGATTCGACATACGGCGGGGAAACAAAACTCGAAAAAAAAATTATTACTTTCGCTTTCGGTCGTTTTTTAAGTGGCAGTGCTCATCGTATGATCGTGTCAAGGGTCATTCAAATTATTTCATTTTCGAGAAGTAGAAACTTTCAACGCTAAAATGTTATTACTCCACGAAGAAGCGAATTTTATTTTATTGTTGAATATTCGAATCGTTATTGCATAATTTAGTTTATAATGACAATATCGGAGTCTTTTTCGGCAGGGCATTAAGTTTTGAACTAATGCACAGGAGCCAGCCTCTATTGTATAGCAAAAAGACAAAATGTTATAAAAAGATGAACGAGTATAATATGCACGGTGACAAGTGGTCGAGAATATGCTCGATCGTGAGCGTGTCGTGCGATCATATGGGCCTTAGTAATTTGTGGTTTTAAGGTAAAGTCAACTCGATAAACATTGTCATCTTGTAGACAGCCCTTTCCGCGACACAGCAATCTGATGTGGAAGATCCCAGTCTCATTTTTGATGGGTAATACTCGAGTGAATATTTACAAATGTCATTGCACGAGCCTGATTGATGTAGGAATAAGTTTTTTCAAGAGGATAATCCTGTTCTTTCGCCCTTTGCAACCTACTTTTTTCTCGGTCTTTTCCAACCTGGCATTCATTGCCTTCTTCTCTCATTCTCGTTCTCTTTACCTTATTAATTTTTTTCCGCACACCCTGGCGCCTCGACCTTCTCCTATTTTATTTTATTTTATTTCTTCGAAAGGTACGTCATATATGCAAATATATTGTCATAAAGCTTCGTTGGCCAAAAGCGTATTACGACGTATGCGACAGCGCTTGGAAGACGAACAACCGACCGGACCGGATTTGTTTTTCCTTTTCCGTACCTTCATTCGGATTTTTTTTTTCTTTCACCTTCAAGCACACGTCTCACCGTATATTTATAACAGGGTCACGGCTAACGAAGGCTTCGGGCACTGTCGTAGCAACGATGCCTCTCGTAGATTATATATTGACGCACACTTTTCACTTACTTTTTTTTTAATTTTTATTTTCTTTCATTTTTATATACATTGTAATGGTGTGTTGATGTTCGCTTGCGCATCCGCAAACTCAGCGTCTGCATTAAGGACGAAGAAAAAGATCTGCAGAGTTTTGGGCATATTCAAGATGTTATGATTATTTGCTTTGAATGACAGTAATAATGCGAAGAAGTTTGTAGCAAATAGTTTGAGCAAATGATCGTTGAATAAACAGTAAAAATGGTTTTTACTTCATATGAAATGAAATAGTTAATTTTTCTAAACTCTTCTGAATATTTTCGGCAATTCTCGTTTTGTTAAAATTTCTCTTTTTCTATTCTCAAAGGTCTGTATTTGGGAAAATGCTCGGCCAATGATGTGAAACTTTTTAAAAGTAGAGTGAAAACTTTTTACAAAAAAAATTTACATATCCCTTTATGCACTTTTCAGCATTCATAAACGGAGAGAAAATTCTGTAAAAATTCACAAGTATTCAGAATAATCCACGAAGTCATTGTATCTGAAGAAAGAAAAAAAATTTCCCTAATCATTCGTTGAAATTATTTATTAATAACTTTTTGGTATTTTTATTATTTGAAAATCAATGTCCAACCATTGCTTCAATGTGCCCGGACTTTTTAGAAGGGTTATGTCGTACCGCGAAGTAGGCATTGAAGGTCTGATCGAATTAGTCTTTTGGCTAGCAAAGTACGTGTGACATATCCTTAACCGTTCGTGGTCAACCTGGGTAGAATCGACCCGTTGATCAATTTTTGGCGTAAATATATAACAGTTCCCGGCTTCGAATGGGAGTGTATTCACTATCTTACCTGGAGTTTGAAGTATCCTCATACCATAAAATGTACCCTCTTCACATGTCGGAATAAATACCTTTTTTGTAACGTACACTATGCTACTATTTTTTCCTCAAAAGTAGCATATCTAAGGAGTATCACGTCCAAATTTGAGGTAAAAATGTTGAAAATTCACGGAATTACGTTTTTTTTTAGTGAAAAAATGTCTTTTTTGTGTTTTCACCTCTTTATGTTTTTTTTTAAACATGTCACCATTTTATTTCTTACAAAATAAATTTTTCGTACATCAACAAAAAAGTTCAAAGCATGTTCCGTAATTTTTTGAACCACTTCGGACGGATAGTTCGGTCAGAATACTTTTTTGAAAACTTTCTGGGTAGAATCGACCCAAGTGTGACCACCGCGATTGAATTTGGGAGTGTGACGACGAAGGGTTATCTAGAAAAAGATCCTATGCACGCGTTCAACGTGCTCCGGATTCTTTTCTACTTTCACAGATAACGAGTCGCGCGGATGAGAACGACCTTACTCAACTTAAACGAGAAGTCCGGTAGTTGCGCAATCTCGAGTTACAGAAAAAACGCCGCCTATCGGGGATTCGTTTTTTTAAATCTTTGTTTAAGAACTTTCTATCCTCGGAAAAAAGGGGTAGCGAGAGAAGATAAAAACGAATGCTGTTGAAGTTTGCATCTTTGAAAGTCAACGAACATAAAAATAATGTCTTTCTTATTTTTATAGTACGAGATATTTGTTGGCATATTTCGATTACAAATCGAAATCAGCATCTCATAAATGCTCGAGGCATTTTCGTAACTTCCATCTGCGAAACGAAACTTAAGGAGGTACGACTACTCCCGCAGGGTCAACAAAGAGACTAAATTTATGTCACCCCACGGGTGTTCTGTTTTATGTTAACTTATGTTGAATATTCGTATTGTCGATCCCAAAGTGTCAAATTTGTGGTAAATATTTTATTTATTGCTTATTTACTAATCAAAACTGAAAAATTATATCCTCAACAACTCTGGAGGCTCCACGACGATTTCCAAGCAGTACCGAGATTCTGAAACTCTGTAACGACCGTTTTCGTTGTCGTTACCTTGCAACAGCCAATAAGAGGCTCCCTTTCTTCTGATCGGGCATGCGATTGGCTGTCGCTAGCCGGCGACAACGAAAACTGTCACTACAGAGCTAGGTTATGCTCGCCAAACGAATCAGCTGTTACGCCCGACGTTGGCAAGTCTGTGGGTACTATTTCGTCATTATGATAATATTCAACCGGAAGTTGAAACTGTTTTATAATATAGTGCTTGAACTAACCGGTGAAGTGCGAATTTTCGATTTTTTACAATATCTATTATGTCTAATTTATCACATTTCAGTTTTCCAACGACCTTAGTTGGATACGTGAGTAGCAAAACCGTGATTACCGCACTTCCGGTCGACAGTCTCCATAAGACGCCGTGCTTCACTAGCTCAAAATGCTCGACTTTGCAATTTTATTACGAAAAAACTGGATGGTCAATATAGCTCAAATTTTTCCAAAGGGTGCATAACGTATTCGTCAACATCATATAAAAATTTCAGGCTCGAAAGTTGGATTCGACCCCATGATCGTACCTCCTTAAGGGATACAAAACAATTCATTTTTATTTCCAACATTCGAACGATGCGAATTTCTATTTCATGAAAGCCATTCGATCGGAAGTCATAACCTCGTCCCGTAGAAGTAGAAAATAACGTTCTCAAAATTTCGACCATGCCAATGGTTCACCTCCCTACCTCGGCCTTTCTCTCTCTTCTTCTGTCTCTCTTGGTATCTCTCTCGCCCTCTCTTTTTTTTAAATAAAGGACCACTTGAATACTACTTCGAGCGGATACTCAGCGCCGTTTCTGCATTTTTCCCTCTCATGTTTATCGAGGGGGGATATCCTTGGCGATAGATATAGTATAAGGTGTAGTAAAAAGAAATCCATTATTTTTGCATGAAATCGAAGGCTGTATTTAGCATATTTAGAATGATCCGATTTAGGTCTAATATGCACCGTTTTGATCGATAACTTGTTGCCACTTTGAAGGTAATTTCATTATGCCTTTCTCATAGAAACCCTCGTCCCTATTGGCAAAAAACTGGGACAGTCGAATTTCACAAGCTTCTCTTGAGGCGAATTTTTCACCAGCAAAATCATTCGCCATAGACAGGATCAGGTGGTAACCACTTGCTGCCAGATGCGGACTATAAGGTGAATGCATAAGAACCTCCCAACCAAGCTCCCGGAGCTTCTGGCGAGTCACTATCGATGTGTGTGGCCTGGCGTTGTCCTGATGGAACACAATTCCTCTCCTATTGGCCAAAGCTGGCCGCTTCTGGGCGATTGCTTCCTTCAGATGGTCCAATTGTTGACAGTACAGGTCCGAATTAAGAGTTTGGCCGTAGGGGAGCAGCTCATAGTAGATGATTCCCTGCTAATCCCACCAAACACACAGTAAACTCTTCCTGACCGTCAATCCTGGCTTGGCCACCGTTTGCGCCGGCTCACCGCGATTCGACCACGACCGTTTTCGCTTGACATTGCCGTAAGTGACCCACTTTTCATCAGCGATCACCATCCGCTTCAGAAATGGGTCGATTTTGTTGCGATTCAGCAGCGATTCGCAGATGGAAATTCGGTCCATGAGGTTTTTTGGCGTTAACTCATGTGGCACCCATACTTCGAGCTTCTTTTTGTATCCAGCCTCATTCAAGTGGTTCCAAACGGTTTTTTTGTGCAATGTTTAGCTCTTGGGTAATCGAAACAGTGCTTACATGACGGTCGGACTCGACGATTTCCATTATTTTATCGACATTTTCAACAATTGGCCTTCCAGAGCGTGGTGCATCTTTAACATCAAAATTACCGGAACGGAATCGACGAAACCAAAATTGCGCGTGATTGGCTGTTACAGTATCAGGACCATAAACGCTATTCACATTTTCAGCCGCCTGGCTTGCGTTTTCGCCTTTATCGAAGAAAAACTGTAAAATATGGGGTATTTTCGCTTTGCTGGTGGCCATCTTTGACCCGCGCTCAAAAAATATTGAGTCAAGCAATCACAAAACTGTCTGAAATGTTTATTTTAGTACGAAATCTTATCTTTCTAACGCCATCTAGCGTAATCCGATCGCACTTATACAACGCGAGATACAGATTACTAAAGCCATCTATTGCAAAAATAATGGATTTCTTTTTACTACACCTAATATATGGATTCTCCCTGGTCCATTTTTAGCTTCGATAACATTCCAGATGAATCATCATTTCAATTCTCCGAGTATGCTTATCTTTGTTCACTTCTCGAAGATGATTGAACAAGAGTTTTAATTTATATTCACGACTTCGGATTGATCACATCGTCAATAGGAATATAAAATTCGGTGTCGATTTTAAGACTAAATCGAAATAAAATGCATTGTCAGATTTTTACGGTTGAGCTTCTTTCAATGGAACGCATCGATAAAAATCACTATTTTTCAACGTTACGTCGACGTTTCGAACGTTCAAGACACATTACCGAGTCAAGCTGTACACAATGAGTACACAAGATCTTTCAGCTTCAATATTCCTCGCCGTTGACGCGGTGTTCCTTTTTTTCCCCATTTGCGCCTCGACGAGACGACCGCGTAGATTTGTCGTGACAATTTCTCGAATAGCATTTTTTTTTGTTTTATTCCATTCTGTTTTTTAATTATCCCGTGATTTGTTTCTTCTTTTTTTTTTTTCCTTCAATACAGGGTGAACCACGCACGATATGATTTTATTATAACGAATTCTCGTTAATGAGTTTCTTTCAAAATTCTGTTGCAAACGAAGTTGTGAATGTTCGTGATGATTTTTTCGAAGTAATCTTACCATGTTTCACAAAATTTTCCTCTTTGTAGCATTACGAACAATATCCAATAAGAATGTACGGTAATAATAATAATAACAATAATTGACGATGATTTTGTAGTAAATGTGTCGGACAATGGAAGAACGTGAAAATATTTGAAATTGAATGATTGAAATCTGAAAAGATGTTAATTTACTGCTCAGGCCCAAGGATCTTTGTGTAAGCTTTCTCAAGGGCCCTGTATGTTCTTGCCTTTCTCGATGCGGCGCGCATCATTAATAATAAGAATGGTCGATCTCGCGTTGCCTACGGTGTATAAACTCGAGTATAAAAACGGGGGCGAGGCTCTCTTTCTCCTCGGCTCTTATATATATCGCGCATCCCGCAATTATCGGTGCTAAATTTTTACGAGCTTCGGATAAACGCATTGATGTGAAAGGGGAGAGCCCTTGTGAACCGGTCGGGCCGAGTGTGCGAGTACCGTTTCCTCGTGTGCTAAACTTCGTTTCTCTTCGATGCGGGAGACCAAACGCTGTAAAATCACAATCGATTCCTATTAGAGCCGCAAGTTCAGGCCTATTGACTCCGCTTCGCGATTTTATCGCTATGCACCTGCTGTACAATTTTGCAATTTTTTTTTTTTTTTTGCTTTTTTCACTCCTCGAAGTACCGTCCTCATGGTAGACAATACGTTTCAATTTAACATTTAGCATAAATGTATGTAGCGTAAAAGGGAAGACAGAAAAAAAAGCAATCGTTTGGAAGGAGTTAAACGAAAATTCGTGAAAACCCAAATGAATTTCTCCCTTCGTCTTTTCGTATTTGAATATCTTTGGATTTAAGAAAAAAATCTACAGATATTACACAAAGTGCAATTATTTCATGATATTGAAAATGTAATCAGACTTTTCGGGTGATAAAAAAAAGTACATGCAAATAATATGAGTTACTCTCTCACTCTCGCACTTTCTCACTCACATTCGCACATTCCCATTATCCATTCATCCAAAGCAAACCAAAGCAAACAAACCCAAACAAACCCAAACAAACAAAGCAAAACAAACCCAAACAAACAAACAAACCCAAACAAACAAAGCAAAACAAACCCAAACAAACAAAGCAAAACAAACCCAAACGAACCCAAACAAACAAACAAACGCAAACAAACCTAAACGAACCAAATAAACCTAAACACACCCAAGCAAACCCAAACGAACCCAAACAAACCCAAACAAACCCACCAACATTGTAATGTACACACCAAAATTGAAACTTACAACTTGTAACCGCAAATGACTACTCTACATGTAATACAGCGTTTATCAACAAATCACAGGCATTTAACATGTCGCAGCTCCCCCCACCCTGCTACAATACAGCGGCAGTGGAGCGGGGGTAGCGTTAGATTCGTGTGACATCTCGCTAAATCAGACTTTCTATATAAATACATCTTTGAAAGCATTTTCAATGCTAAAACAGGCTCGTTTCCAGTGCAGCTTCGAAGACAGGACGAGATAATTGTTTGCACTGGCCGATAAAATACGAGGGAACAGAGGTTCGAGGGAAGAGCGAAAAGATGAGAGGAAAGTCGAGCAGTCGAGGGCTGTCCTCCGTCTGACAATTACCATACTTATCGTTGTGCCCTGGCAAACAATTCCATTAGTTTGCCGTCAGCTCGCACCTCGCACCTTGGACCGCCCGGCAATATGCACCTTAATTAATGGCTACCATAAATACCCCGATACTCGTATTATTAATCCTCCAGACAACTTTTCGTCGTCCCCGTACTCGAGGTTCTCAGCACGTGTACACGCCCAGATAAGCCTCTCCTGGTAATCATTATTTATTGGATTTACTGTTAACGAAAGTTGTTGAGAAAAAGGTCTCGCAGCTTTTTTTTCTCTTTAGCTACTGACGGGCTATTTATCAAAAGCATGCTTTATCAATCATCGAAATTTCATTGATATTTTATTATTATCACTGTCGTGTCGTTAGAATCGCGAGGGAATGCATTTTTGGGGGCATTGTTTTATTCGCATCGTCACGATAGCACCTCATCTCTCTTTCTCTCCGCACTTCTTTTTGTACACAAGACCGCGAAGCGCGACACACAAGAGTCGTGAGAATGTTGGCCTCGAGAACGTTACACGGCCTTGGAGAAGCCGAGAGTGTGCTACCGCAGCAGCCAGTGAAATAGACTGCGTGTATATATTCGATCCTACCGATCCTCTCGACTCGCTCTTTCTCACTTCATTTCAATTTTTTCTCTCCTGCAAACTCTCGACGACCGCGTCTATCGCTCTCACTCACCCTCTTCCCTCCCCCTCTCTTCCCAATTTTAGAAGGAAATATGCTTTTACAGCCTGCCCAACTTTAGATGCAAAGTGCAGAGTTGTGTATCCCATTGCCGACATGTTCGATTAGAGATGCAACGAAGGGAAATGAAAAAAAAAAAAAAAAAAAAAAAACATTTCAATGTTATCATTTTTTTTCATTTACAGGCATAGGAGGACTTGAATCGAGCGAGGTTTTTTTTATAGATCGAGAAGAAATTGTACTCATTAGTTAACGAGAAATCATTTCACCTCGACGTGGATGATAATAATTGCGTTCATCGTGACGTATGTACGACATATAGCAGGGGTTTCAGTTTGCCAGCTGGATTATACCCTTGAGTCGGTAACTATTGCCCCCGTGTCCGATAATTGTTGATCGAAACGTGGCACGATACGACCTTCATCGGACAAAGTTTAGATATGCATTTTCTGCACTGCATCCGAAGAAAAGTGCATCGACGGCATAGGCACAAATCTCGTATGCACGAGCGAAAAAGATTGAACACGACAGAACGTTGCTACAAATTGTACAAGATTGAAAATACAAACAAATATTTTTTTATTTTATTTCTTGTTTTTTTTTTTTTTTCAAATTTAAATGAGACTATTCTCAAATACATTATTATACGTACACTGATGGGGAATTCAAATGCTCACTAAAAGCTTCATTATGCGTCAAAAGCAAGAGTATACGATCGCGTCGCGGATGTTTCGCACGAAAAAATGAAATGTAAATCACACACCGGGACTTTTCGTTGCCGTAGTTTCTTCATGACTCAGTGACGGCTGTTTTGTACAATTATGTCGAGCGTATCTTGAATATGAGAATCGAGCGATTTCTCGTGTCTTTCTACCTTTTTGCAATTATTGTCTCTACATATGGGGCATGTCACGTGGACATTTCACGCTTAAATTCTGCCAATTTTTTTTCTTTTTTTAGTATTCGCAAATAAATGGTCGATATGTATTTTCGCATTTTTCGATGTACTCCATTCTTGAGCTTCGAGAGTTAGTTGAATTTTTCCTCGACCCTCTATGGCTTCGAAACACAATGACTCGCAAATTTACTGTTATCGCACTAAGAAAATGGGATTGAAGTTTGCATCGTTGGAATGCAACGAAAGTTATTTTTTATTTGTTATTTTTATTATTTTTCAAAATCGTGTTTTGCAGATTTAGGTTGTAGATCGCTAAATGAGGATTCTAAAAAAACGTTTTCTTGATTTTCGTAGCTTAGATCTACTAAAGGAAATGTAGGAAGTGGAAAAAAATAATAATTTCGTTGCTACCAACGATGCATACTTCAACGTCATACTAAGAATGGATTCGTACCATTTTTGTTGTTTTTAATGTATTTTTAGAAAAATAATTCTGAATTTCTAGAAAATAAATATAAAAATTTTTTTTTTTGACGTATCTTTTTCAAAAAGTATTATTCGTGAGAGAAGGCCACTTTCTATTTCTGAATATAATTTTTTTTTTCGAATTCTATGTAAAATTACGACAATATTCGGATAAAGTCCAGGGGGTGGGCCAATTTTTTAAAGGTAATACAGTTATTTAAAGTTGGGAAATCTTTGAAACGCGATCGAAACCGCTAACGAAGTACTTATTATATATTGATTTCCTTTTATAATATTCATTTCATAGACTATTCTTATGATAAGAGGTACATCATGTATTTTTAAGTCTTCATATTTTTTAACAATAGACGTTATTTCCACTGCAATTTCTTCAACAAACGAATGGAGAAATGAAAACTAAGGAATATTCATCGGCGCATGATTTAAAAATTGATAAATTATTCAGAAAAAAAATCAAACGTCGTTATAAAGTCCATTAAAAAATATTCATTCGTACAGATACTTTATTTAGATCTTATTGCAACAATACTTCGTACAATTAATATTTTAATAGAAATTCAATATGTTAAAAACAATCCGTTACCTATTCTGACGAGATTTCAATTCCTTCCATAATTTCAATAGCTCGAAATCTCCTTGGAAAAAAATGATCTCGTTCTAGGTCGGTTTCCATTTTTTCTACTTATACGTGAAATTTGAAGAAAATGAAAAATTGCCTTCGACAAATATTGCCTTTTAGGAAAGAACCGTAAAAGAAAATAGCAAAAATTTTTGTTGATTAGTTTGAAGTATTTTTAGAAAGCACAATAAAAATTAAACAGAAATATTTTTTTTTGTGGTATTGGTAATTTCCAAGTTATTGCGATTTTAAACCATGGAGGTCGAGGATGAATCGAAAAATGTAAGCAGCCGCTGAAGCGCCATTATTGAGTGAACTGAAAAGCGCAAAAATAGGCATTGAATCTTGGTTTGCGTAACTGACATATAAAAAATGCATACTAATGCAGATGGTCAGATTTAAAAAAATGATAATTGAATGTGAAGTACCCCATACACAACGTAAATTTCACCTCAAATGCCTAACTGCCTATCTATACATTCTAATGCACCTTAATCGCATACCTAATCGTCTCTTTCACTCTAATCCCGTACACGTTCTTTCGTATTTATGTAAACGTTTTATTCCTATCGATTTTTATCTGCCTATATGACTATCTTACTGTTTTCGCTTTTTTCTCGAATTAACAATCACTCGACAGTTTATAATAATAATAATTATTATAATATATATATACAAATGAATTTATTGAAAATAAATAATGCAAACAGCACGAGCCGCAACCACTGACCGTACTTGCGTACCAAACATATCGTATCACGGCGAGTTCAATTATGTGGTCGAGCCCGAATTGTAGATGAAACATTAAAACGAGCACAAGAAGGGCTCTCTCCGGCACCAACGTCTGTACATATATTGCTTGTTGCTTCATCAAAGTTCTGCTCTTTTACGAGCTCGCTTTTTCGTCCCCAATGCGACGAAAGGATGGATAGCTTTTTTTTTAACATAACAAATTTTTACTCTAAAATAGTTAACACCCGACAAGAGAATCTTTAACGATTTCTATTATTTTTTTTTGTTTTTTTTGTTTTCAATATTTCAGACTGGATACCTAAAATGTGTTCCTGCATCGAGAGCCGTGCGACCGTCTCTGCCAACTCTCGGTACCAACGTCTCGCGTCGGCTCCGACGCTTTTCCAGTATAGCGCTACGGTACAAAGTTCCCACGATGCTGCCGAAGAACTCGTTGACAGTGAGAGACAGGTAATATTGAAAAATCAGTCCCTTGTTTCAGGCTCGGTAGCCACCGTAGGAACCCACACAACTACGTCATATCCGCCCGTTTGTCAGAGTTATGTGACATTTCTAACAATTCGATCAAAAAATTTGAAGCAATTCCTAAAAACTGAAAATTTGAATAAAAAATGAATAAAAAAAACATCCAGTGAGTCGTTTCAAGTAGAATTATTTTGCTTGCTGCAAAATAATTTATTTTTCGATAGAAATAAAAAACTGTTTTTAATTTGACAATGCTCTTGTCATATCCACTCGTAGTAATAATTCTGGACGCTTTCAATTTTTTTTTATTTCGTACTTTGTAATTTATTAAAAACATTTGAACATTTATAAAACTGATCATGTGCAAATATTAAGTAGAAACATTATAGATTTAAATAGAAACATTACAATATCATTTCACGAGAAGAACTCGTTGACAGTGAGAGACGGGTAATATTGAAAAATCAGTCCCTTGTTTCAGGCTCGGTAGCCACCGTAGGAACCCACACAACTACGTCATATCCGCCCGTTTGTCAGAGTTATGTGACATTTCTAACAATTCGCTCAAAAAATTTGAAGCAATTCCTAAAAACTGAAAAATTGAATAAAAAATGAATAAAAAAAACATCCAGTGAGTCGTTTCAAGTAGAATTATTTTGCTTGCTGCAAAATAATTTATTTTTCGATAGAAATAAAAAACTGTTTTTAATTTGACAATGCTCTTGTCATATCCACTCGTAGTAATAATTCTGGACGCTTTCAATTTTTTTTTTTTTCGTACTTTGTAATTTATTAAAAACATTTGAACATTTATAAAACTGATCATGTGCAAATATTAAGTAGAAACATTATAGATTTAAATAGAAACATTACAATATCATTTCACGAGAAGAACTCGTTGACAGTGAGAGACGGGTAATATTGAAAAATCAGTCCCCCGTTTCAGGCTCGGTAGCCACCGTAGGAACCCACACAACTACGTCATATCCGCCCGTTTGTCAGAGTTATGTCACATTTCTAACAATTCGCTCAAAAAATTTGAAGCAATTCCTAAAAACTGAAAAATTGAATAAAAAATGAATAAAAAAAACATCCAGTGAGTCGTTTCAAGTAGAATTATTTTGCTTGCTGCAAAATAATTTATTTTTCGATAGAAATAAAAAACTGTTTTTAATTTGACAATGCTCTTGTCATATCCACTCGCGGTAATAATTCTGGACGCTTTCAATTTTTTTTTATTTCGTACTTTGTAATTTATTAAAAACATTTGAACATTTATAAAACTGATCATGTGCAAATATTAAGTAGAAACATTATAGATTTAAATAGAAACATTACAATATCATTTCACGAGAAGAACTCGTTGACAGTGAGAGACGGGTAATATTGAAAAATCAGTCCCCCGTTTCAGGCTCGGTAGCCACCGTAGGAACCCACACAACTACGTCATATCCGCCCGTTTGTCAGAGTTATGTCACATTTCTAACAATTCGCTCAAAAAATTTGAAGCAATTCCTAAAAACTGAAAAATTGAATAAAAAATGAATAAAAAAAACATCCAGTGAGTCGTTTCAAGTAGAATTATTTTGCTTGCTGCAAAATAATTTATTTTTCGATAGAAATAAAAAACTGTTTTTAATTTGACAATGCTCTTGTCATATCCACTCGCGGTAATAATTCTGGACGCTTTCAATTTTTTTTTATTTCGTACTTTGTAATTTATTAAAAACATTTGAACATTTATAAAACTGATCATGTGCAAATATTAAGTAGAAACATTATAGATTTAAATAGAAACATTACAATATCATTTCGGCGTAAATAAAAAAAAGACTAATTTTTATTAAAAGCGCCTAAAATTAATTTCACTGGTGTATATTGAAAACAGAAAAATTGTACATGTCGAATGTTGATAATTATCGGAATTCGGAAAGTACGGATTTAAAAAATAAACAATCGATGAATGCGCAAACTCTTTGAAAGTAAATAAGTTTCAATTTTATATTACAATAATGTGCGTACCTAGTTTCTCGATTTTAAACACGAGTTTCTCGAAAATATCTTTATATTTCCGTTGTTCAAAGGCGGAATTGACTTTCTACTTCGGCGATAATACGTGCAAGAAACTCACCGTTGAGAAGAATCTCCGGATAGTCGATCTCTGCGAGCTTCTCAAAGTTAACAAAAATAGTATTGGCAATGCCTGGTCGATCGTCGAAACGTGGTCGGAGCTCGGAATCGGTGAGTTTATTCATTTTCTATCCGTTCTAACGAAATAATGCCCGAATGAAGAGAGAATCCTCAGTTATCTTGTTATGTTTTAGTCTGGTAGAAAAATCGAATTATTTTCGCGACTGAATTGAACCGTTCGCTTTATTTTTTAAATACAATTTCCAATTTTTATTCGGGCGGGGAAAGTAATGTGACGTACTCTCTCGTGTGGCGAAATATTTTAGAGAGGCGTAAAATGGGGTTGAAATTTGCATCGTTGAAACGCAATGAAAATTATTTTCGATTTCTTATCTTCATTATTATTCAAAATCATATTTTGCAGAACTAGGTTGTGATCGCTGAATGAGAATGCTAGAAAATGTTTGCGTCATTTTCGTAGCTTCAATCGGCCAAAAGAAATTTGGGAATGAAAAAAAAAATTGCTTTTCTTGCGTTGCAACGATGCAAACTTCAACATACTGGCGTAAATACTATTAAAGAGCTATGATGGCAGTTAGACCAACAAGACACAGTTGTTTGTTAACATTTTTTATCAATGCTCCAATCGACTGATTATCTTTTCGCACAAGTTAAAAATAATTGGTTTTTTTATCCCCACCCTCTGTTTACCCTCTTATCGCTTCCTCAGTCATCCGGTTTTTTTTTTTATTTCGAAGGCATTATAGAGAGACTGGATCCTTTATTATAACGTAGTGATTTTCGGAAACTCCTCGGTGCTCGTAGATTTATAATGCACCTTCATATAATAATTATATACATATATTTTAGGGTGTGTCAAAAAAAAATATATATTTCTCTTGTTTACATACTTTTGATTATAACTGGAAATAGCCTTCCTTCGTTTTCCTTGAAAAGCGGGCCCCGGCAAATAAAACTCAAGAGGCGTCGAAATGGATTAAAAAGTAAAAATTACGAGACACAGGTGTCTCATTTACCAGAACGGTCAGAAGCGGAAGCCCACCTTCCCAAATAGAAACTCTTTTTGACAGCCCCTGGTATATATTATATAAATAATAGGATGTCTCCAAAGAAGCTTCGTTTTTTTCAATTGTTGCCCTTAGGAGGGAGTAAAGACATCGTTATCGCCGCTCCTTGATTAAAATTTGCTAAAATTTAGCGATACTTATTGAAAAAGAAGAGTTGTAGCAACCAACTCTGGACGGTGTCTCGTTATTTTTGCCTGTAGTCCATTAAGGTACGTTTTATTTTTTTTTCTTATTGGGACCCCTTTTCTCACGAGAAACAAAGGGCAACATTGTTTCTAATTGAATTTGAAAGTAGACCATCTAAAGCAGGAGTTGAAACGTTTCATTTAAATACTTATATTTCCTCATTTTCATTATTTCGTAAAATATTTTTTTGTAGATTGAGGTTGTGGATCTCTAAATAAGGAAATTCGAAAATCATTGAGGAACTTCAGCAACTGAAACGTGCTAAAAAAATTATGCAATTAAAACAAGCAATGAGGAGAAAAAAACATTTGAGCGATTACAAAATAATAACTTTCATTGTATTCCAACAATGCGAACTTCCATCTTATTATTATAATAAAAGTATGTAAAACGCTATATATAGTATTTTGTCGTATTGGAAAAAGAAATGTCGAAAGGCCATAGCCGTGTAAGTAGGGAAAAATTGCCCCCGCATTTTTTCCAGCGAAATTTGGAGTATATTCTGAGGTATGAAAAAAACAAATTTTCTGAAAATTTCATCCCCGTCAACGCAATGGTTTTAGAAAAATGAATTTTTTTTAAATATAAAAAAAAAAAAAAATTTCCGGAAACGGTTCAGTGGATCGATTTGATTTTTTTTTGGTACTTATTAGGATCAAACGTGTTACGAAATAAAATTATAGAACATCTTGCGAAAGATTAAGGTTTGAAAAAAAAATAATGTTCCTTGTTTTATTTTTTTTTACTATAATCCACTTGGGATACAATAACGATGGCCTTGTAAAATTGGTTGTAATCGAAAAAAAGCCTCCGTTCAATCACTAGTAAATGCTATTTTGAAGAAGTGTGCAAAATTTCAATAAGATCGGTGCATTAGTTTTTGAGAAATCGTGTCCACCGACTTCAAAAATAGTGTTTTGAGAAAAATGCGTATACGTGCATCGCTCCCGGCTGGTCTTTTCCAACAGGGGGAATTCCCAAAAGCTCTCTCTCTCCTAGACTTTTACTCTGATTGACTTAAAACTTTGGGAAAAAATTCTAGACATATTGTACTATTAGATAATAAAAATAAAAAAAAATGGATTTTTTAAAACTTTCAAACCCACGCAACCCCTTCAAATGTATCTGGCGTTCAAACCCATGAGATAAAAATGTTTAAAAAGTTTGTTCAATATTATTATTGCGGCACTTTCGCGCGCTTCGTTCCTGAACTAATTGGTAAAAGGTCCGCTTGTTTTTTGATCCGCTCAAACGACCTCGGTAGAGTGTAATGACGAGAATTACGTGTTCAGCGTGATGGAGCGAGCACGCGACTCAATGAAAACGTCGGAAAACACGTAGCGCGGCTAACGAAATAATTATTTCGTTTAACTATCGTTATTCAATTACATTAATGATGCTCGCATCGGTAAGTTGATTTACTAAGTAATTATGAATAATTATTCCGGGCATAAAAACAAGTGAATATCCATCGTGAAAGGGAGAAAAAGTTTCATCGTTATTTCCTCGTTCCTCCGAGCGGGTTTCGATATTTGCTATAATTATTTTAAACGCATCTAACGAGGCTCGTGCGGTTGGAATTTTGGAGAAAGCGATCAAGTTATAAATAATATTTTTTGCTTTTTTATTGGACGGCACCAATAAAACCAGGCGCCAATAAAACCGTGAGCGAACGTAAAATTGACCGTGGGAGAAACAATCTTCCCTCAAATCTACGCCAGCGTATTTCAAAGTTTGGCCCTGAGATTTATTTAAAAAAAAAAACCAAAATTCAAATTCAAATTCAACCTGCTTGAATTTTGGAAAATGCTGAAATATGTGTTGCATTATTTGCATTGTAGAGTATTTATACCAAATTTCAAGTAGAAACGACCAAAAAAAATATTGTTTTCTACACAAACTTTTCCACGCCCTTGCAACCCTTTAAGGGTTAAATTTTTGGAAATACTGAAATACGTGTTTCATTATTTGTATTGCAGAGAATTTGTGTTTTTCAAGTCAATCCGACTAAAAAAAATATGTTTTTCTGTACAAAATGTTCCATCCCCTTGCAACATCTTAAGGGTTGAATGTTAGTAAATACTGAAGTGCATGTTTCATTATTTCCGTTATAAAGTGTTTACGTCAAGTTTCAAGTAAAACCGACCAAAAAAATATTGTTTTCTACACAAACTATTCCACCCCCTTGCAACCCCGTAACGGTTAAATTTTTGTAAAATATTGGAATACGTATTCCATTAATTGTATTGTAGAGTATTTATGTTATTTTTCAAGTCGATCCAACCAAACAAAAATGTTTTTCAACACAAACTTTTCTACCCCCTTGCAATCCCTTAAGGGTCGAATTTTTGTGAAATGCTGAAATACGTGTTTTTGATTAATTTTATTGTCAAGTGTTTATGCAAAGTTTCAAGTAAATCCGACGAAAAAAATATTTTTTTCCCATACAAACTTTTACACCCCATTTCACCCCCTTAAGGATAGAATTTCAAAAAATCCTTTCGCAGGGCACCTCTACACCCTCTAAGGAACATATGTACCAAATGTCATGTTTCTATCTTGCGTAATTTAGGCTGTGCGTTGTCTGCCAGTCAGTCAGTCACGGAACAGTTTTATATATATAGATAGTCCATCTTCTCAACAAACATTTCGTTGGCATACCTTAGAGACGAATTTCGTACGCCCAATATGTCTTTATAGCATGATATACACACATGTACAAGTTGCTAGTGTCATCAAGTCGGCCCAACACTCACCGCTCGTCATGGTGAATACTCCACTCTGGCCAAAGCCCACATTTAGAGCCCTATCTTGTCCCCTGCCGCCGCTTTAGCCGCCATTCCCTCTTTCGTCGTCCTTCTCCTTCTCTCCCTTCTCCCATCCTTTATTCGGTCGTTATTGCAGATGTGTATATATTAGATGTGTGAATTAATTTTTACATTTTTTTTCCATACTCGCGGTTTATTGAAAAATAGACAAAACCGTGTTTAATCCGGGTAATATCCCCCGTTGCTTTCCACAACCTTCTGCCACCGATCGGGTAGCATACAGATACCATCACGATAGAAGCTGGCTGGTTTCGAGACGATAAAGTCATCGACGAATTTCCTAATATCTTCGACTTCTCGGAAGTGGCTCCCTCTTAAGCTGTGTGCCATTGAACGAAATAGGTGATAGTCGGATGGGGCCAAGTCCGGTGAATATGCCGGATGAGGAAGAACTTCCGAGTCCAGGTTTAAAATAGTTGTTTGGGTCGTACGAGCAACGTGAGGTCGAGCGTTTTCATGCAGGAGACTTTTCGCCTTCCGTGTCCTGTGAATGTCCTTTTTTGCTCAATTGCTTCGCTTAAACGATTTAATTGGTCAAAATATCGTTCTGCAGTGATCGTCTGACCCGGTTCTAGAAGTTCATAATAAAGAACACCCTTTATGTACCACCAGATACACAAAAGCATTTTTTTGACGTTCATTTGCGGTTTGGGAGTTGATGTTGTTGGTTCTCCAGGGTTCACCCATGATTTTTTCCGCTTGGGATTCTCATAAAGTATCCATTTTTCATCCCCCGTCACGATTTTCCAGAGAAAGTTCTTCCTTCGTTGTTTGCTAAGCAACCAAAGACACGTGTTCATCCGTTGTCCGAGGTTATATTCGGTAAGTTCATGTGGGACCCATTTCCCGAGCTTCTGAATTTTTCCCATCGCGTGTAACCTCTTGGCAACGGTTGATCGATCAACTCCTAGTTGGGCTGCAAGTTCTTCTTGTGTCTGTGAAGAATTTTGGACCAGTAAAGTTTCCAAATCGTCGTCCGAAAATTTTTCAGGCTGTCCAGTACGCGCACGGTCACTGATTTCGAAATCATTGTTTCTAAAACGTTTAGACCAATAATTGCATCTTTCGTATGACACAATACTCTTCCCGAACACAGAACAAATTGACTCCCACGCTTTGGTGGTACTTTCTCCTTGTTGGAATTCGTAAAGGATGCAGTGGCGAATGTGCAGCTTATCGGTTGCCATTGTTCTTGCTACTTTATTTTAAGGTTATGATGCTCGCCCAATAAATTCATACAGCGTCTTGAACAGGGCTATGTCAATACTTTAAAATCCTAAAAGGACGTTGAAATATTTCAACTTGAAAGAGGATTCCCAGCCTGCTAGAAAAATCTGTAAAAATTAATTCACACACCTAATATGTATATATATATATGTATATACTCGCATATATCCGTATACGTATATAGTCGGTGTGTGTAAACGATGCCCACGACCTGGGCCAACTCGCGAGCTGGTAGGCCGACGTTGCTGCTGGCGTTGGTGCCGTTGGCGGGTATCGATTCACGCGGCTTGCATTGTGCAAGCATATATAGAGAGAAGTGCCCCGCGAGCGCGCCAAAAGGGGCGACGAAACGTCGGGCGTCGTAACACGGGCCTCCTCGCTTCGTCTCATAAAATTCAGGAAGCCGTAAAGAAATCCGGGAGTCCCTTCAGTGAGGATAAAGAGAGAAAGAGGAAGCGATGGGAATACCGGCGGGGTGGGGGTGGGGGGCTTGTAAAGCGCGGGAGATAGAAAACGAATAGGTACAAAAAGATATAAATATTTGTGAATAGGAAGTAGTAAAATGTTGTCCTCGGTCATGCTCGATGTATTGGTTAGTCGTCGATTAAATTTCAAAAATTATCATTTTTATCGTCAATTAAAAGTGTATTTTTGACCGCGGCAAACGCACCAGAGATCACATGGGCAATGTCGACTGGAAAGGCTACGTTGAAATTTATGTCCATTCTACGCGTCTTTATTTTTTGTATTTTTTGACTATAGTAACGTCAAGTCAGGGAGAAACCTGAGTCATTTATTCTTACAATTAGATTCACTCGCATCGTTAAAATTCGACGTAAATAATGAATTTGTTATTTGATTGATTTAGCCTGAGCTTTAGTGATGACGGTGACAAAAAAATAACGGTAATTCGTTCTTAGAATGCAATTCGTGTATGGTCGTTGAAATGTTGGTGAAAACAAAAAAAGTAACAATCATCTCGCCGGTTTAGCGAAATTCACCGATTACGAGTACAATGATTATTTTTTGTTACTCAGTTTGGAATTGTAAGGAGAAAAAAAAACTATAATCTGTGAATCGTTCGTATCGAATTGCTCGTTCCAATCGGCAATTCGCAACGATCGTAATTCTACACGAGATCTACACGTGCCGAAGAATATAATAAATGTTTTCCTCTTTCACGGTCGTTCGAGCCCACCAAAATTAAGATATGCTCGGCTTATTAGAATTCAGACATTCGTCACGGGTATGATTATTTTAATCATTCTGTTGGCGTATGAATACTTTTACCGGTTGAATAATTCGTCGCGTAGAGTAATTTTTATGGGATGCACGAGTCGCGGAGAAAATAATAACTATACTTTTCGCGGTTACTGGATTTTGCGAATATTATCGGTCCATTGATTGATATAATATTTAAGGCAGTCATCCCATCTGCAGGCTCTTTTTTTTCGTTTTGGTGAGATTTTTTTTTTTGGCGAATTAAATAAACATACAAATGCGAACTTTTCATCACATATTTATTCATATTTTGAGCACACTTTACAATTTTTTCAATCCGAAATCGTCGCTCATTGCTGAAGTACATGGCAACTTATCCACTCATTTTCAAAAAAAGTTATTTGCGGTGACCACCGCATTGTGGGCGTTCTGCTTATGAAACAAAAAAATCAAACGGCATTTTACTTTGCGACGTGTGAACTAGTTTTTGAACTAGAATTATTTAAAAAATAATGAGAGGTACATTTTTGGCATCTTGTTGAACATTTTTTTTGTGAATTTTGGCGTATTTCACGACTTCTTCAACATGGAAAAAAAACGGCTTGATGGATCAGAATTATCCTAGTTTGCAAAGTGTCTACATGAGTACTGAATAAGACATTCAAATTTCAAAAGAATTCGTTCGGTAGATTTTGAGATACACGGAGAGAATTAAAAAGTAATTTTTGTCGTGAATTTCACGGTAAAAATTACCGTGATATATTTCAATGTGGTGACAAGTGAGAAAAGCATAATAATTCGTATGCGACAAGTTTTTTTTAACTCACGTTACAGAAAATTTCAAATACGTAGCTAAAATTTTACTATACAAGAAGGGTAGCGCACACGATAATTTTTACCGAAAGCACAATACATTTTCCTATAACACTCATTAAATTTTATAATAAATCTTAAAATAACTGTTATAAAGATGATACTTTTTTATAGACATTTTTGAAAGGCATAAAATAATAAAATGCACAGTAAAATTTCGCTGATATTATATATTTTTTAAATTTAAGTTTTGCGTATTTTGTTACACATGAAAATTTACTAGTAAATCTGGTAAAATGTTCTATCTGAAGAAGAAATTTTATTTTATTTTCGTGAAAATCTGTGTTTTACTCAGTAATAATAAGCGAAGTTTCAGGGTTGTCATCTGGTTACCGTTACTGCACAATAATTTTTAACATTTCATTCTCTCCGTGTAGCGTGATCGCCAGTTTGAAAAATACAGTTTTGAGAAAAACGCGTTTAAAGGTTCAAATATGCTATGCCTGGTCCATAAAGTGAACCTTCAGTTTCCTCAAAAAAGTTCTGCGAAGCCGATTGTTACTCCCTGGCATCAGTTCTCGCTCTTTTAGCGAAGTCGCTCGAGCGTCGTTCGGAGCGGCAGATACGCGCTTCTTTACGGCGATGGGCGTAAGCTTGAGTTACGTGGCCAATTTGACATCCCATTGTATCTAAAACTTTTAAAATGCCATCAAATCCTTCATTGGAGATAATCACGGCAAGAAAAGTTGCTATTTCAACGATCTTTGTGCCAGAATGCAGGTGTTTAGGAGCGAAAGTCCAGATCAATGAATTTAATGATTCATTTTTATTTTGTGTTTGTGTTCCTAAACATCCGGTCAACATTTAATCTCGTGATAAATCTTCATAGACTGGTTGGATGACTTTTTGAACTTCTGCAGTCAGAGGTGGCTTATCGTGGAGGTTTAACTTCCTGTCTAACGCTGTAACTTCTGAACGACTCCGAATATCGAAAAATCACTTTACATATTCTACACTATATTTGGATGCAATTTATGCAAAAAAAATCAATTTTTTGAACCAATCACACGGGATGACTGCCTTAATTCCTTGATAGGCAAACGGTCAACGCAAAAATTATGATTATTCTAACTCACGTTCATTGAACCTAGTCAAACTTGTTTAATAATTAATTAATTGCGCCTGTCATTTGATGATAGATGGTGTTAGGGTTTGCATCGTTGGAATGCAACGAAAATCCTTCATTATTTCTTTATTTTCATTACTATTCAAACTCTACTTTTCCAGTTCTTGGTTATCAATCCCTAACATGAATCTTCAAATAATATTTCAATGATATTTTTAGCCTAAATGTGGTGAAAAAATTGGGCAATACAAAAAAAAAGATGGTTGCATTCCAACGATGCAAACATCAATACTATTTTTATTGAACAGCACGACTCGAGAAAGAACGAACAATTATTACCTTTCCTTTGGTCAGTCGAATTAATGGTGATAAATGTTCTTTCGATTTTGCGCTCGAAGGAAAAAAAAAAAAAATAGAAGATACCAGCATTTCCTGGTGCAAGATACCAGCACCAGGAAAAAGGTGGTTCTGAAAAACAATTGGGATATCGATATAACGATCGAGATAATTTTGGATCTTTGACGATTAAGCGTTGCCGTGAATGCCAATATCAATTCCCGGGATTTTCGTTAACCGCTGATTTTTTTTTCTGATACTCCAAATCCTCTACGAATCGGCAAAAAAATCTCAGTTGATAAACGTTACTTTATTATCTGTATGTAAATGTAGTAGCGTGCACGAGCCTCGTGTGTCTTGAATAAAATTGTATATTCCAGCTGTCGCGTGGTCTCTCCGCTTTTTATATTCTACAGGATCGTTTACATAATTGGCGTAACGTTTTAATTAGCGCTGATTCGATATTCAGAGCATACCGTTCGCTCTTACTCTCTCTTTCTCTCCTTCTCGCTCGTCAGTTAAGTTGTGAGCTATGCGTTACGAGATTTACGCATGCCGTCAACGATTGTCACAAACTTTTCTTTATTAATCGCGAAACGCGCAGTATCGCTTTTTTTCACTTATCGTTCAACATTCAACGTTAGTAATGATTGGGTCAAAACGAATTCAGAGGGATCGATTTTTCAGGGTGGGCGAGAAATGCGGGAAAAAAATCGTCTAATCTTTAAGGTAGAATGTAAACGAGAAGATTGCCTTGAGCAGTCTCTGTCTTCATAAATCTCTTTCCTTCTGTCTCCCTCTATTCCAAGTCTGTATTCACATATTTTTTGGATTTGGTGGCAAGAGTGCTTAAACGTTTCGAGTGTATTATCTCCCACTTTTCAACTTTGCAGTAACGCTTGATTTCGACGATCAGCTCATCTCTTTTACTATCTTTTACTATTTTCTTCTATTTTCGGTTCAAAGCCGGATCTATGTTAGGCTAGCAAATATTCACATGTACTAGTATTTAATGTAACCTAATTTAGAATTATTACCAACAATTGTTAAATTTTTACCATTCTCGTACTACAGTGAAACTTCAGTTATACGTTTTTCAAGGAGTACAGCAAGTATGGCGTATAAATGAGAATAACGTAGAAGTGAAATTCAGTATGTATCGGAAACTCTTTAACATTTGAAAATCGCGATCGGTGCATAATTCGCGATGTTTTTTAATAGCAGTACCTCTATTATAATATTTGGTTTTTCAATTGAAAATATGATTAGTAGTAACGATGTAATGAGCCAACTCAATATTTTTTTTTATTTTCGTTCAGAATCTTTATTTGATGCGAGTTTGTAACATTAGAGCTTTGACGTTTTACACTAGAAAATAACATCCATTTTCGTATAAATAAGAGATAGGTTATCACAATTAAGTAAATGGTGTCTTAAAATAACCTGACATTTAAATTTATTAATAAAACGTATTATTTATTTGAAAAGTACGAATATTTTTATTTTAATATGAGGAACAAACATGGAGGTTACGTGTGGAACACAATATCCGATAAATGGCCGCCTTGTTCCTGTTTGAAAACGTTCACTCTTTTTTGACGAAATTTTCAACAACATTTTGGTATAATTGCGGACTAATTTCATTAATGATGCGTCTAATTGCTTCCTTGAGCTCCGGAATGGTCTGTGGATCATTGGCATACACTTTTCCTTTCAGAAAACCCCAAAGAAAGAAGTCCAATGGCGTCAAATCGCACGATCTTGATGGCCAATTCACATCGCCGCGGCGCGAATAAATGCATCGTTTCACATTTCATTTTCACACTTTATATGCGTTGCGCGATCGTGTGATTCTCCATGAATAAACCTCAATACTTCCTGATGCCAGTTGTCAAAGATTAGTACTTTATGTTCGCCACAAAAAAAATTGTGCGCAATTAAAAATGTCCTTTACATGCATACATAGTTGTCAAAGATTAGTACTTTATGTTTGCCACAAAAAAAAAATTGTGCGCAATTAAAAATGTCATTCACAAGCATCCTAAAATTTTACACTGGAAAAAATAAAAGTACGGGATGTAATTTTTTTTTAAATTCTTCTCTGTTTTCTTTTTTTTATCACAGAACACTGATTTACGTATAACTGAGAAAAAACCGATCCCGAAACGGACGCTGGGGAAGAAAATTACTAACGTATAAGCGCAAAAAAACCTATAAGTGGAAAACGTAGAAATGAAAATTTATTACATTTTTTATAGGCGGAATTTGCAGGGGCCAGAGAAATTTGACGTCTGATAAAAACGTATAAGTGCAAAACGTACAAGCGAGGTTTCACTATATAACTATTATTGAATTGTTTTATAGTTTTCTTCTATTTACATTTTTTACAATTATTATCATTAACCTCATTTATATCTTAATTTGCCCTATGGTTGTTACCAGGGCATGATATAATCAATCAATCCAGTTTTCCTGTCTTCTTATTCCTGCCCAATTGGATACGAGTATTGTCATTGAACGCAGATCTACTTTGCCACTCGTAAAACCCGTCGGGTTTTTAAATTCACGTTCATCTTGCCTTTTATGGACATTTCTTCAGGAGTTTCGATACCGTTCATTAGTTGCAAGAGTGAGGATGAAAATACAACGAGTTTTCGGGAGGCTGCCAATTTCGTGCGAATAAATTTCCATGTAAAAATTAATTATTATCGGGAAATTTCTAACTCTTGATATTGTTGAAAGATATTTCTAAGCCGGGAAATGATATCAATACTTATCATTTTTTCAATTAAATATAATTATGCTGCAATTTTATTCAAGAAAAAATAACCGGTAGACTTGGCATAACAGCGGCATTTTCTGCCATTGCAATGACACGACTGACTATCGCTAAAGCATCGCCGGCTCCAGGTTATTGACATGGTGAAAATCTTTAAATTTGCAAAAAAATTTATTCAAATTTGGATGGCATAAACACCCTTCGTTTGAAGTATGAAACTATATTCGCTAATTTCAATTTTCTCATGAAGCGCGCCTTGTCGCGTGGTGTCAAAATCAGTGCCAACGAATTTTCAAGTTGAAATGTACACTTTTTCGCAGTATATAAAAAAAAAAACTGACTCCATGAATAATTCATCGTTAAGGTTTATCCGAGTCCAATTGTTTTTCTGACTGCGCATTCGTGCTTTATTTTCTCTATTTACATTTGTGAATTACGAGCTATTGATACGCTCCCTAAGTGCGCCGAAACATTATCTCCAATCGTCGAGAAAACGAATAAACAAATAGTCGAAGAGTTAATCGATTTTTTATTGTCATTGTTTTTCAGAGCGTACACTCGAAGACCACGAGGACATACTCGCGACGTATCGCGAAATGGAAAAATTCGCCTCGCATCATGACAGAAAATTTTACTTTCTCGAAGACTTCACGAAATACGAAGTTTTCATCAATCCGAAAGTGAGTACACTCGTTGAAAGATGAGAATGAAAGCGTACGAAATGAAATTTCCCATACCACATGTCGATAAAAGAAAATGCTTTTGCTTCGGGGTAACGGTCGGAGAATCAAGTGTCTGTTTCGCTGCAATTCATATCTGCAGTCGGTAAGGTCCTTTCACGTTGCTCCCTCTCGATAAGTTATCAGCTGTTGGTACCTATATTTCTGCATTTACATCAGCTGATAAAGCAGCGAATGTTTTTATCCTCGTTTGATGCTCTTACTACACGTTTCGCTTCTCGATCATCACGAGCGAGGGCACCACCTAACCGATCGCGTTACCGTCGCACATCTGTTTTTTTCTTTACGAGTGCTTGCATCCCTCGAAGGCGCACTTAAATGACCATCGAGGTAATTTTCCATACACGTTCGATCGGTAAAAATCTTGCTGCAAAGTTTTCCCCCAGATGCGTGGCGTTTCGACCAAACGACGAGTTACACTTTGTTCGTCTTTTCATTGCCCGACTGGTGATCATTCTCTTCTTTTCAAAATTTTACCTCTTTGGAGGAGAATTTTGTATCGCTTTTGTTCATTGCTAAATCATTGAGAAGCAAAAAACCCAAATGCATTAACTAATAATCATTTAGAAAATCAAGGGTTTTAAGGCAGTATTCTAGTCGAGAGGCCTAAATGTTAGGCTTGGTAAAACAATTTAAAAAAATATTTTTAATTTTCATTTTTTACAGTCTGTACAGACATTCCATTTTTACGAAATGCGAATGTCTGTACCGCCCGAGATATTTTTCTTTCACTTTTAACCCCTCAATAAGGGTGGATACTGGCCCCCCCCCAATTTTTTTTAACGGTTCATAGGGCCTCCACGGATAGTAGAGCGACGAAATACAATCGAAAAAAAAAATCAAAAAATTTTCGTTGCAATCCAACGATGGAAACTTCAGATCCATTTTTTATTGATGTTTCAAGAACTTACAAAAAAAATGTTGTGCAAAAATATATATATAAATTGAAATAATTACGGGTCTCTAAATATGATCGTGAAAAAAAGGGAGGCGGTTGATATTATTCCAAAGCTCCCGTTCATCCGAAACTGAAATAAAACCAATTTTCTCAATCAATAAGAATGTCATTTCTTTATATACCATAGAGAAAAAAAAAACCTTCGAATTGCGACTATCTGAAAAAAAGTCAAAATTTCGCCCTAAGTTTTTCAAAGTTAGACATTTTTTTGATATAGTAATACTAATAATTTCGTAATACCCGAGGTAGGGACGATAGAGGAATATATCCTGAAGGTCCATACCAAATTTGAAGCCATTCGGTCGAATAGAACTCGAGATGTTATGCCAACCAGATTGAAGAAAAAGTACTTTCGTGAAAAACGCATTTAAAGTTTTGAGTACAATTTCAGACAACCGCAATTATCTAACAAGGGGAGCTTGCCGGGCACGCAATTGATTTCGGGATGTCCTTTCAGGGTAGTGTAGGGTTCGGTCCCAAGTGTCACCCCCTGCCACCGTTCACCCTGGTGGGTTCTCGTTTTCGCGAAATCGACCAAACAAAATTGCCCGCGTGATTGTAATCACCCCCTGCTGCAAATTCCCGTATGGGTTTTAGTGTAGGAATGTGTGGGAAAGCATGGGACAGCCAAGGAAAGTGTGGGATCCCGTACGGTTTCCTGTACAGGATGAACATTCCTGTACAGGAACCTGCATGGGAACCTGTGTGGGGCAACGTGGGAAGTTGAATCCTGTACGAGATCCTGTATGGGAGAACGCAGGAAATAAATTCCTGTACGGGATCCTGTACGGGAGAACACAGGAAATAAATTCCTGTACGGGATCCTGCATGGGAACCTGTGTGGGGCAACGTGGGAAGCTGAATCCTGTACGGGATCCTATACGTGGGATCCCATACCCGTACGGGTCACCATATGGGAACCCGTATGGGTTCCCTGTACGAAAACATCACGTGGGATGCCGTGTGGGATCCCGTACGGGATCCCATACAGGTTCCTGTGTGGGAATTTGCAGCAGGGCCGTTTCAAAAATGTTGTATTTTTTTCTTATATTCTTCATCTAGTTTTTAATTATTGCTCGCTTTTTTTTATTGTTTCTATTAACTTCTATTATTGTTAATATGAGGAAACGAAAAAATTATCGCTCTGTCGATTGAATGAAAATACAAAACACTATATTCACATTGTGTGGGAAAGTGTATGTAAACGAAAAAAGGAATCGTAGGAAACCAAAATTCAAATGAAAAGCGTAAATAAAATAATAATTGTATTAATACAGACGAAAATATCAAACTATAGAAGAAAATTCATTTAAACAAAGAAAATATATAAGAACAATAAAAAAAAACGAGCAATAATTTCAAACTGGATGAAGAATATAAGAAAAAAACATTGGATATACAAAATTTTTGAGACGGTGATTACAATCACGCGGGTAAGAATTTTAAACGTAATATAAAAAATTGGATTTATATTAAAGTAAATAAATAAAAATAACGTTTACAAGCGTTTCGATTGAAAAAAAATAGTGGTAGCAGGACTCGAACCCAAAACCAGCAGCGTACTAGCCGAAGAACTTAACCGGTAGGCTATCGCGCCGCTTCGAAAATTCTTGTTATTTTTTAGGTTCAAAAATCGTCACACAAATTTTCTTTGGTCGATTTTGCGAAAACGAGGGACCACCAGGGTGAACGGTGGCAGGGGGTGACCCTTGGGACCGAACCCACCGAACTACCCTGAAAGGACGTCCCGAAATCGATTGCGTGCTTGGCAAGGTCCCCTTGTAAGTGGTATAATGGAATGTTATACTTACGTCATATTAATCGGCATAAAGTGTGCCTTCCTCGTCTTTGAAATGATGATTTTCTGAAACTCGTTCTTCCCTGCGAATAGTTCTAGCTTTCTTCTAGAATATTCTGATTGTCCGATTCGCGCCGGTGCAGCCTCTCAATCCAGTCGTATACAAATCGCAATAACTTTGTAAATATTGGTAATTTCGGAATTTCCTTTTAAGGATATATTCATAAGAGTCTATACTTTAACCCTTCGTGGTTACACTTTCAAATTCAATCGCGGTGGTTACACTTGGGTCGATTCTACCCAGTCAGTTTTCAAAAAATTATTGTGGCCAAACTATCCGTCCAAAGTGGTTCAAAAAATTACGGAATATGATTTGAACTTTCTAGATGATGTACGAAAAATGTATTTATAATAAATAAAATGGCGACATGTTAAAAAAAAATCATAAGGAGATGAAAGCGCAAAAAAGACACTTGTTCGCTCAAAAAATCATAGTTCCGTAAATTTTCAACATTTTGACCTAAAATTTGGACGTGATACTCCTTAGATATGCTACTTTTGGGAAAAAATAGTAGCATAGTGCGCGTTCCAAAAAATGTATTTATTCTGACTTACGTTGAGGGGCCAATTTTATGGTATGAGGATACTTCAAAGTTCAGATAAGATGGTGAATACAGACCCATTCGAAGCCAGGAACTATTATATATTTACGCCAAAAAATGATCGACGGGTCGATTTTACCCAGGGTAACCACGAAGGGTTAAGGAAATGCGGAAAAAAACATTGCCTTTTCCAAATGTCTAGACTAGAATACTGTTTTAATGGAACGGCGTGTTAGCGAACCCGGACAGAATAGACATGGGAAGGCATTTGAAACTTCTTCAAAGCCCGGGAGACTTGATCGGAACTAACGAGAAAAATTGCATATTCCTCGTCCGCCGCCGTAATTCGCTTCTTCCGATCGAATGACTATCGATTATTTCGGGCTCGATTTTCATTCAAGTTCAAATTGCATCTCGAGGAGAGAGAGAGAGAGGGAGAGAGAGAGAGAGAGAGAGAGAGAGAGAGAGAGAGAGAGAGAGAGAGAGAGAGAGAGAGAGAGAGGAAAGAAAGAAGTTAATTAATCTTCCGTTAATCCCTCAATATCTTCGTTAACTGGACCGCGGCTACGAGGAGTCTTTCCTCTTTTCATTTGCGCTCGGCTTGATACCGATGAAAATTATTACAGCTTATCCCGGGGCGAAATTCGACTGGCAATTAGTGAAATAATGCAATTAGGTTTGCTCCTCTCTTCATCAGTATTTTTTTTTTTTTTTTTCGTAAGCCCGCGCGAGCTGCATCGTTCTGCGATGGCTGCATGCTTTGTTCCGGGTTTTCTCTCTCTTCCTTTCCCCTCCCCCCGCCCCTTACTCTTTTTCCATCGTACATTTTCTCTTCGTCGAGTCTCGGGACAAAACCCCGCGGTATTCTTGCAGCAACCTCACCCTCGTGTTTCTGCAACGCGCGTTGCTAGGAGGTACTTTTTTTTTTTTTGTAATTTCCGTAATTGTCCCGGGAATCTTCCCCTTGTCGTCGACGTTTCTTATTATTTTCTATTTTTTTTACGCCTTTCATTCTCCCTCGATGCACGAGATTTCGAGAAGGTTCTTTCATTCTATGCTTGCCAGATTGCGCGGATGCCCATACGAAAATTTCTGAGTCCTAGACAAGCTCGCTTCCTTTTTTCTGCTTGTCTGCTTCTCTTTTCTCCCCTTTCTTTTTTATTTGCGCGCCCGCAACCGCCCGCTTTTTTCGGATCCCCTATATTCTTGAATTGTCGCTATTTTTTTTTGTATACGGCGGAATAGTCAACGGGCTTGCCCATATAACTAGCACGGATGGTGTTGAAGTTTGCATCGGTGGAATGCAACGAAAATTCTTCTTTATTTTTATTACTATCTGAACTCCTCTTTTGCAACTTTAGTTTATAGATTCTTTATTAAGATTTTGAAAAATATTTCCCTGATATTTGTAGCTAAATTTTGTACCAACAAAGAATGGGGCAATACGGAAAAAAATCGCTCGTTGCGTTCCAAAGATGCAAACTTCAACACTATTAGCACGGAATTCCAAACGAGAACTTCCATCCAATGACGTATATCCAACGGGCATCTCACGAATAATAAGACAAAGATTGTTTCGAATTTTATTGCGGGTATATGCAATCAGCCGAAAAAAAATACACACTGCTCATTTCTTTCCACAAATGTTTGCGTATAATTGTTCTTGCTCGAAATTAATGTTGCATTTGACGTTATTTCGAAGAGAAATCATCAAAACGCAAATTAGTAATGAATTGCACATAAATTTCCCAAGAAAAAAGTTCATTACTCTCGTGTGTTAATTTATTTTCGCGGGATTTACGTTAACAAACGAAAAAAATAGAATACGAGAGTAAATGAGTAATCTAAATCAGTTTGCTGCTGGATAATAATTAAATACTTAGTTCATGGCAATTTCACGATGTAATTCATGGGCTACCGTAACTTCATCTTCCTGACGTTCATTTGTATCCGTCATACAACTCAAGAGAGCATCTTTTTTTTTTCTTTCCATGCTCCTTCCGCCCTCGAACGAAATTTCATACGAGATTACACGCGCGATCATGCCAATTTACTCCCAACCCCACAATGATAATAAATAACACTCTTGCTCGTCGTTCTTTCTCACTCGCGTGCTACAGAAATTGCTGCTTATTCTTTTATTTTTATTTTAATCTCCATGTTTTTTTTTATTCGTAATTTTTTTTATCATCTCGCAAAAGAGATCAATTAGCGTACGAGAGGGATACGCATGTGAGCTGTGATGCCTCTCTTTTGGCCATTAAAATCCGATTAAGTTTCTCACACCTGTCGAGATCGCGATCAAGAATTATTTTTATATACTTCGACGCGTCGCCCACTTTTGTATCTTTCCTTGTGCATGTAATCAACCTGATTGCCGTGCACAACGAAATTTCATGCTATTAAAATACCATTAAGATTAATTTTGTGATCCAGAAAATCTTTGGACATCCACGAGATAAGCGTTGTCAAACGTCAATAACAACGCGGTTATGTTACCTCAGTCATGTTACCTTGACGCTTTGAAACAAATTATCCCGTCCCTCCAGCTTCGAATTGTTTCGCACGAGTTTTTTTTATTTTCGTGGTTTTCAGCAATTTTTCCCACGTGATATGGTGGCCTTCCCTAATGACGAGGACCGAGGACCAATCGGGGATCCTGAAGATGCGCTGAGGGTGAGAAATTCATTTCACATCTTCCTTGCCACCATATTTATCTTTCTCTTTAATTCTAGACTCACTTCGCGTCCAAGAAACTCAAGTTTCACTCACTTTCTCTGAAAATATATTACCTTATTACTTTTTTGCATTTTTTTTTTAATATTCATTGAAAAAAACTAACTTGCCTTATTTATTGGCAAAAAAATATATGTGCATTCTAAAAAAAAGTGTATTTCCTCATTGCAGCGTTATCTGACACGCGATAATACCGAGTGTCCGGAAGTGTGCAGCCTGATTTGGATAAGACATGAAGGGTCGACTAGTTGGAAAAAGTTGCACATGCTGCTGCAGGGTCGAAAGCTCTATACGACGAGAAAGGTGAGTCTTTTTCTTTTCCATTCATATCCCGCGCGGAAAATTGACAGGGCATCCCTAGTACAATTTCGGGCCTTCAAGGACTGATTTGTGGATTCCCTAGTAGGGATTTCCATGAAAGAGCCAGAACGGGCCCCTAGTGGGAAATGAAAGAGTAGGTAGCTTGACTAAAAATAAGTACGGAGATCATGTAAGGGCCTTTAAGGCTCATAGTTGCAGCTTCCCTAGTGTGGGTTTCCCCAATACTAAAAGACTTTGCCATTATAGGGGCATAACCAGCATAAATAGCTTGACTAAATAATTTATGACATAATAATTATCACAATCGATTAAATACAATCGATCTAACATAGCAGGAATTTAATTAATCTCTCTGCTTGTCTGACTATCTTTTTCTTTCTCTCTCTTTTTCTTCTCTCTATAACCTACCCTCCTTATTTCCTTCGAAGATCTTTTTACTCTCGTATATATGTTAGGTGTACAACTTTGCTTCCGCCGTTTTTCGATAGATGGCTGCGGCGGTAAGTGCTGATCAGAATAAGCCGATAAAAATGTCACACAGTAAGCTTGGACATTTGTCAACACAATGACAGCACCGCATCAGTGAATTTGTGTTTGCATCATAAATTTATTCTTGATCGAAGATGTCAGTTTTCGAGCCAAATTCTCGTAATTTGCGGGAAGTTCTGATTTTCTGATTCCATTTGAAGAAAACTCCGGCTGAGGTGCATCGAATGCTCTTAAGCACTTACGGTGAGTCTGCTGTTAGTGAAAGAACATGTCGTGAGTGGTTTCAACGCTTCAAGAGCGATGACTTTGACGTCGAGGACCGGCATGGCGGTGGAAGAGAGAACATTTTCGAAGATTCCTAACTGGAGGCATTACTTAATGAAGAAGACTCGTGCCAAATGCAAGAAGAATTGGCAGAATAATTGAGAGTGACTCAAGAAGCCATTTCGAAACGCCTTAAAGCTATGGGAATTACTTTTTCCGAATAAAGCCTCAAATTGTGGAAAAAAACGTCGGAAGCAAAATTGTACACCTAATATATATATTTTTTATATTCATTTCTTTTGTACAGTATAAATATGTGTGCACATATATATATATATATATATATTTTTTTTTAAATATATATCGTGATGTTTGATAATACTCTCCAATGATCACAACGGAATCAACTAATTGATATAGTTCATGCGAAACAACTAATAATTATACGAATTACTTTTTTCTGGTATGACATATCAACCATTCGGATGCCACAAGCACTCGATAGCGTAGTGGCAGCATGCGTAGTATAGGTAGAAGATAGGCAGGTAGATTGTAGGTTCGATTCCATGTGTACCCGTGCGGAAAATTGACGGGGCTTCCGTAATACAATTCGGGGCCTTCAAGGGCTTATTTGTGGATTCCCTAGTAGAGGTTTCCACAAAAGAGCCAGACCGTTAAAGAATGACAGGGTAGGTAGCTTGACTAAAAATATGGTCTACGTACGGAGCGCTTTAAGGCTGAAAGTTGTAGATTCCCTAGGACGGATTTCCTCAATACTACCAGACTTTTCCATTACAGGGCAACAGCCAAACCAGTATAAATAACTTGATGAAATAATTTATGGCATAATAATTATCGTAATCGATTAAATATAATCGATCTGCCAGAACAGGCATATAATTCCTCTGTGTCTGTCTGACTGTCTATATCTCTTTCTCTCTCTCTCTCTCTCTCTCTCTCTCTCTCTCTCTCTCTCGCTTCATCTCTACCACCCCTCTTTCTATTCCACGTACAGAATCCTTCGAAGATCTTTTTATTGCCATGTAGAGTAGTAGAATTAATTCTGGACACTTTAAAAAATTTTGAAATTTCGTACTTCGTAATTTGTACGTTGTAATTTTTCGTTTGAAAAATTCAGGATGCGATTCCTCAAAACGTGACGTGTTAAAATATTCGACAGAATTCCAAGCCTAAAACGTATTGAAACAACACGTTTCTTTTGTACAGTGCACAGATACGTACACAGTGGTTTTGATGAGGTACCGTTGAGGCAATTTTAAATGCCCTTATTAGTTTGCCTTTAATGTCCCTCGGTAGCAAAGTGTGATCGGCCATTGATGGCCCATGTGAGGCTTCCAGACTAGGGCCCTAATAAAGTTAGGGAAAATTAAGATGTGCCCGATCAAAGCCTTAACTCAATTACCGCACGGTATATGTGTCGCTAGAAATGACAATTGCTAGTTTACGATCACACGCCGCATATATATCCCGTCATTTTTTGTTCGCCAACAAGAAATAATTTAACTTCATCATTCGTGCGAGAATTTGAAGGTCCTCGATCTTTCGTAAAATAGAAATTATCGCGGAATCTCGAATATTTCAAATTATTGTGACGAAAAAATGCCGCAAAGAATTGTGGCACGAGTCTTCGCTCTCGTGTGAAATTTTCACCACGATTGCTTCAAAGACTTACGACATATAGCTCCAAGATTTCGCGACACGGAGAAAATAAATTTCTAACAAAAAATACCTAGACGAAGTGGAAATGTCTTGACATTCGTCAGACCAAAGTTTCCTCTCTCTCTCTCACTCTCTCTCCCTCTCTCTGTCTGTCTGTCTGTCTGTCTCTCTCTCTCTCTCTCTCTCTCTCTCTCTCTCTCTCTCTCTCTCTCTCTCTCTCTCTCTCTCTCTCTCTCTCTCTCTCTCTCTCTCTCTCTCTCTCTCTCTCTCTCTCTCTCTCTCTCTCTCTCTCTCTCTCTCTCTCTCTCCTCTCTCTCTCTCTCTCTCTCTCTCTCTCTCTCTCTCTCTCTCTCTCTCTCTCTCCTCTCTCTCTCTCTCTCTCCTCCTCTCCCCTCTCTCCTCCCCCTCTCTCTCCCCCCTCTTTCTCTCTCTCCCGGTCTCCCTCTCGAGTTCTGCGCACCGCAGGTTTGGGATGAGTGGGTTCCCGAGATGATTTGGTCGAACCGCGTGTCTTCGCGTTTAAAGCCACGAAGAAGGAACGCAAGGACACTTTGTGCGTTGTGAAGGATAGCATTTATTGTAAATTGGAGTTTGTGAGAACCGGTTTCCCTCGCCTCTTTTTCTGTCTTGTATGTGTGTGTCTTTGTGTGCGTATGACCCCAGCGGTTCAATTATCTGACCAGTAGTAGCGTGTAAGTCCGTTGTGGCTTTTGCCCCAGGTCGTTCTTTCTCTCTCCCTCGCTCATTTCTCACCCTTTCGTGGTGTTTGGCCATTGCAAATCATCCTTTCTCTCCTTCAAACGCACGTCCCGATGGTTTGAACTTGCTGTGGCCCGAATTATCCGGTAACCACAAACTCTAAACTAACGATCAATCACCGTTTTCATAACCCAACGTGAAGCTTAATTTGTATATACTGGGAAGGGAGAGAAAGGGAGAAAAGCAGAGTGCGAGAGAGAGAGAGAGAAAGAGAGAGAGAGAGAGAGAGAGAGAGAGAGAGAGAGAGAGAACGAGGGAAAGAGAGAAAGAGAGAAAGAGCGTAAGCGAGCGATGGGAGATAGAGAGCAAGAAAGGGTGGGCTAGTATGGTAAGAGGGGCGGGAGGTGTGGAAGAAGGCCGGGTAAAAGGCAAATTTTCATTACAAGTGGACTGAAAGCGCAAATCAAGTTTGTTGGGACGTTGCCAGTGCCCAAAATGAATTTAGATTTTTACTTTGTACGTCTTTACTCTTGCAAAATATTAAGAATGTAATTGTTGCATTATTGTTGTCTAAATATTTTAAAAGCAGATAACTATTTTTAGTCGCCTACCTTTTGTGACGATGAAGTTTGCATCGTAGGAATGCAACGAATTTTTTTTTTTTTCAACTTCCCAAATTTCCTTCAGTAGATCTAAGCTGCGGAAATCACGAAAACATTTTTTTAAGATCGTTATTTAGCTATATGTTAAAGCTGCAAAAGATGATGCGGGTTAATAATAAAAATAAGAAATGCAAAAGAATTTTCGTTGCATTCCAACGATGCAAACTTCAACCTTCGTTACCTTTTAGCATAGAGCGTGGATATGTTTTTCGTTTCCACGACAAAAGTGATGCGTGTCCTGATCGAAGGAAGTCTTTTTTTTTCGTTTATGCTTATTTTTGTTTATCCTTATGGAAAGCGCGTCACGAGGAATTGTCTTTCCGAACCAAATTCTACAAGTTCTCTAGAGTTATTAATGGTGTTAGCGAGTGAGTTCTTTTTGGTGGGACGAATGATCGAAGTGATCTAACGCTACAGGCGAAATCACGCCGATTTTCCAATGATAAATTAATGACGAAATGCAAGTGAACACGTCCATTGATTTGTACAGCGATCACTGAATTCTTTGAATTTTTTTTGTTCAACGCAAAGCTCTCATCGTATGTGTACGCGAGCACGGTACAGTCAGACGTCACACGCGATTTCTGCGGTCACCCCTCTATCGATTTCGCCGGCTGCTCTCCTTTATTTTCCATTCCCTTCTCTCTTTCTCGCTATGCCTTTTTAAATTATTCAAGAGGCGCGCAAACTCTACGTGCCACGTTCTACCCACACGTGAATATCATACGAAACTATGAGATTACTTTTCAACATGGATGAGCGGGATTCGATAATGAAAAAAATCGTGCAAATTAGAAACTTGCACACCGCTTTTCCATCACTTTTTTTAGCTTACAAATTTTTCTCTATGCGCAAAGCGTTGTTTTTAATGATGATTTCAACATCAAGGAACCTATATGTGATGATTTTCTAATCCATTACGTTTTAATGCAATGTGTAAAAAAAAATCGCTCGACAACTCGAGAATTGACAAATTTTTATGGAGATATCAAGAAAAATGAACCTTCTATCGATATTATTCTTTGGTAAAAAAAGACAAGTTCCTCTCCCTCTTTTGAACATTGAAAGGCTCTCCAAATTTGGACCAATCTTTGCAATCCTCGTTATAACTATTATATGGTACAGCTTTAATATTAGGTGTACAAAAAAGTTGTCGGCCTTTTTCTATGAAAATAATTATTTATTTACTTAAAATCAAGGTATATTTCAATCGGGAAAGTAATCTCCGTTTGCCTCCACACATTATACCCACCAGTCAGACAGATTGCGAATACCTTGACGGTAAAAGATGGTGGTTTTCAGTCGATAAAGTTGGTAATGGAATTTCTTACTTCATCGAACAAGTGAAAATCCGATGGAGCCAAGTCAGGTGACCGGGTGTGGCAAACGCCGGGTGTGGCAAAACTTCCTAGCCCAACGAATCTAAAGCGTCTCCAGTTCTTTTCGCTGTGTGTGGTCTGGCATTGTCATGCAGCAATATGACCGGCCTAGATACTTTGCCTGTGTAAGGCCACTTGGGCTCAATTTCGTCACTTAAACGCTGCAGTTGGTGTTTACAGCGCTTAGCCGTGATGGTCTCATCAGGTTTAAGCAGTTCACAGTATACAACACCCTTGAAATCCCACCATATGCACAGGAGTTTCTTACCGTGAATATAGGATTTAGCGATCGATCTGGATGGTTCAACCGGGTTAATCCATGATTTACGTTTTTTTTTTGGAGTCCCAAATAATACCTACTTCTCATCGCCAGTTACTATTTTGTGCAAAAAGTATTTTCTTTTGAAGCGAAACAACAAAGACAAAGCTGTGTCGCATCGTTTTGCTTTCCAAAAGCTTTTTTAAGCGACTGGAAATGTCTTGTTGAATAACTCTTAATGTAGCTCCGATTGCGTTTGGTAAGGATCTTCGTCCAGCAACTGCTCCAAATCCGCGTTTCAATTTTTTTTGGTTGTCCTGCTCTATCGTCATCCTCGCGAGGTCGACATTTCCACTCCGGAACCTTTGAAACCACTTCTTCACGGTACCGATAGATACGGCATCTTCGCCCAATGCCTGACAGATCATACAGCATACAGTGTCTAATCTGACAGATCATACGCGAAAAGCATACAGTGCTCGATAAGTGCGTTATTGCAACTCATTTTGTTTTTTTTAATTTCAGATAACTCATGATAGCTTTATCTGAAATTAAAAAACCAGTTTTTTTTTGTGTTAGTAGATAAGTACAGCTCGTGATTGAACGAAGGATTTTAAAAAAAAAATTGAAATTCCAATTTTGGCAGAGTTGTATGCAAAATAGTTCAATTTTTGGTACAATTTACACTACGTATAGACTTGTAAAATTATTTGTAATAGAAAGAAAACCTTCGTTCAATCACTAGTCAATCACAAAATGCTATTTTGAAGAAGTGTGCAAAATTTCAATAAGATCGGAGCATTAGTTTTTGAGAAATCGTGTCCACTGACTTCGAAAATAGCATTTTGAGAAAAATGCGTATGCCTGCATCGCTCCCGACCGGTCTTTCCCAACGGGGGGAATTCTCAAAGGCTCTCTCTCCCCTATAGACTTTTACGCCGATTGACTTAAAATTTTGGGAGAATATTCTAGACATATTGTACTATTAGATAATAAAATTTAAAAAATGGTTTTTTTTGACATTTTCAAACCCACGTAACTCCTTAAATGATTACCTGCAAAATTTCAAAAAGATTCACCGTTCCGTTTTCGAGATATTGGCAATCAAAGATTTCATGGTTTTACACGTGTTCTTATGGGGAGCAGTGGACAATTTTACACTTCACGCAATAACTTCGAAAGTTTTCTACAGATTTTTTTTTAATTCTCAATTACAGAGGAACATATAACGAAGTGAGTACAAAAAATAATGAATTTTGACCGTCTAGTTTCAGAGATATAGCGGTTTAAATTAAGCAATGTGTAGCGACGGTAGCGCTACGAAGCGACTGGAGCAGACTAGAACTAGATTGAACAGTAGTGTGTGCATATCCGTATACGTAGAGTATCTACGTATTAGTAGCCAGAATGGATAGTCTGATAAAAAAGTGAGGGTTAGGTAAACATTATATTAGGCGTTTTCATCATTACTTTATAAGTTTTTACATCCCAAGTTTTACAAGTTTTTCAGCGATTGAGCGGAGAATAAACTTTTGAACGTGGCTGTGGCGAGACTACTACCTTAAGCTGTTGGTCCGGAAAAATAGTCTACTACGTTCGATTTATATGACACCAGATCTGGAGGGAATTTTTTTTTTGTTCAAATATTCAATACAGCTGCTTTTATTCTTAGGCTGAGAACTTATTTGTACAATTTATAGTAACTACTGTATTATTGCCTTCCACGTAAGTTCGCGATCGTTCGTCTCTCAGGTACTTTTAGATAAGTAAGCTCATTAAAATTGTTAGCTTATAGCACTAGAACTATATTAATATGATCAGGAAAACAATTGGACAAGCTTGGCCGCTTCTTTAATGAATTATGGCAAAGTGACCGTAAGTATGCCAAGCCGATTCAACTCCAATATGGCACGACGTCGCAACGTCCCATCAGCGTATGAGAAAAAAGGGGATGGTGATTGAGTGTCGGAGACCGAATCCACACGGAGAGAATTAAAAAGTAATTTTTGTCGTGAATTTTACGGTAAAAATTACCGTGATATATTTCAATGTGGTGGCAAGTGAGAAAAGCATAATAATTCGTATGCGACAAGTTTTTTTTTAACTCACGTTACAGAAAATTTCAAATACGTAGCTAAAATTTTACTATACAAGAAGGGTAAGCGCGCACGATAATTTTTACCGAGACCACAATACATTTTCCTATAACACTCATTAAATTTTATAATAAATCTTAAAATAACTGTTATAAAGACGATACTTTTTTATAGACATTTTTGAAAGGCATAAAATAATAAAATGCACAGTAAAATTTCGCTGATATTATATATTTTTTAAATTTAAGAGTTGCGTATTTTGTTACACATCAAAATTTACTATAAAATCTGGTAAAATTTTCTATCTGAAGAAGAAATTTTATTTTATTTTCGTGAAAATCTGTATTTTACTCAGTAATAATAAGCGAAGTTTCAGGGTTGTCATCTGGTTACCGTTACTGCACGGTAATTTTTAACATTTAATTCTCTCCGTGCAGGGGCGTCGAGGAGAGGGCACTTTTGCACGTCGCTCTCTTTCGCAACGTTGGAAAAATTTCAAGCTCCGCGCGATACTCGTAGCAAATGAATGAAAAATAAATTCAATTTCTTATTCCCGCTGCTACTCCGCTCGTCAATTAGCAAATCCCTTTTGCGTTTCGTCCACTTTCCAAGGCCCGGGAACAAATTGTTCGTTTGAAATTTTCCGATATATAGCGCGCGTAAAACGAATGTGTTTTCGTTGGAAAATTTTCTTCGAATTATTCAATGAAATTTGAAATTTGCCACGCCTTTGCGGCGTATTTTATCTCGCGGATTATCAACTGATCTTCCGTCGCAATTGAAAAAAATGTGTTCGGCGTCGAGAAAGGAATCACCGAACAAGCCCGTGTAGGATCTAGAGACTCCCTCAACCAATTTACGCACGGAAGACGACGTGGAAGCGAGGGTGAACTAGGTTTCAATTTCGAATGCTTTTTCCTTCGTTGACGTTTTCTTGTCTCACATACACAAGTAGAAAGCAGGAAAAAAAAAACAAATACTAACCAACGAAAGAAACTCCAAAAGCTTCCGCAACCGTGGAAGATTCTGATTACGCCGTACCCTTCGCTCCGACGTTGCTTTTTTTTTTTTGTACATTCGGGTTTCTCCGAAGTTTCTTTCGGTCAATTAATATCGCGGTCTTGCGCTTGCCCTGCATGGGTGTCCGGCGTTCTATTAGCCCGCAGTCGTGCCATTGTTTCAGGACCTGAGGTTTGTCCTGCAAGCTTTGAATTTATCGGAGTATTGCTCACCGGAGCATGCGTCGGAGCCCTTAATCACCGTGAACGTGGCAATAAACCCCCGTCCTATACCCACCCTCCCCACCCCCCACGCCGTGCGCTACCCTTCCAGTTCGCCTGTACCACCCCTTTCTGGCTGGCAATTCCGTTGCACGATATTCTATGTGCACTTCTACTTGGTCTATAGATGTTGTCTACGAAGGCAATAGAGAGGAGCACCTACGTTCACTTGTATCAACGGATATACCCGATGTATATACGCCCGCATATAAACATATATAATGATCGTTGCGAGTAGAAAGGGCGTATGTTGGATTGGTCGCCAATGGAAAATGTCTGAAGATACGTCTCGACGAGATTTTTCCGAGGCTCTGTTTACGTGGCTTTTCGCGTGTACATACGGAACGACAAACACAACGTTCGGGGGGGGCGGGGGGGGGGGGGGCTATGGTGCTCGAAACTGTCCACGATTTACAGCCAATCGGTTACCTGATGCTCTCGTGTTCACCCTTTCTCACTCTCGCACACGACTTATGTTCGTTCGATTGTTTCACCTCCACCTCCACCCCCATCCCCGCTATTCGGTGATACCTGAAAGCCGTCTCCGTGTTTGCGATATACGCGGGATTTCTCGCAGAAAAGGGCGAGAGAGGCAGAGGGGTGGTGAATTTAAAGCGTAAACACCGATGCAATTTACTGAAAGAAACGAGCCGGTAAACAGGCCGAAGACGAATCGCTTGGCTTCCGCGGTTTAAACCATCTACTCTTACCCTTCCTCCAACAGTGCATAATTTTACTTTTTGTCAAGCTGCGTTTCTATCCTTTGGCAAAGCCACTTACGCTCTCCCACGCGTTCCCCGCGTGGCCCAGATCAGACGGATCGATATGCTCATTTCTATACCCAGTTTGTTCCCCGTGCGAATTCAAAATCAGATGTATGATTTTCGCGAGCGCCGGATTAAAAAAAAAGTTGCCGTATCGAGACAGCCGAAGACATCTATGTGAAGCTGGCAATCGACGTTATCAGATGTCATTTTTTTTTTTTTTGTAATCGTTTCTACCCGGCTGGTACCCGTTTGTACCGCCTTGAATTTCGTTTGTATCTTAAGGGGAAGAAAAATATGGGAGTATCGAAAAATGGCCCTCAACTGACTTGTAGCTAGGTCATTTTTATCGATACTATTGGAAAGAGAATCGTTTGTACCCGTTCGGACCGCTGAAGTTTTTTTTTTAGATTAATTTTTTTTTTTTTGATTTTTTAATCCTTTTTGACACCGAGCAGTCGTTTGTACCCGTTCGTACTGACCAGTATCTGACTTGTACTCGTTTGTACCACCGCGCAATCGTTTGTACCCGTTTGTACCCATTTGTACCGACGATAATATCGTTTGTACCACCGAGCAATCGTTTGTACCCATTCGTATCAACGAGAATATCGTTTTTACCACGGCGCAATCGTTTGTACCCATTCGTATCGACGAGTTATATCGTTTGTACCACCGAGCAATCGTTTGTACCCATTCGTATCGACGAGTATATCGTTCGTACCAACGCACGATGCTTCGTACCCATTCGTATCGACGAGCATATCGTTTGTACCACCGAGCAATCGTTTGTACCCATTCGTACCGACGAGTATATCGTTTGTACCAACGCACAATCCTTTGTACCCATTCGTATCGACGAGTATATCGTTTGTACCACCGAGCAATCGTTTGCACCCATTCGTACCGACGAGAATATCGTTTGTATTACCGAGCAATCGTTTGTATCCGTTCGTACCGACGAGTATATCATTTGTACCACCGAATAATCGTTTGTACCCGTTCGTACCGACGAGTATACCGTTTGCACCACCGCACAATCCTTTGTACCCGTTCGTACCGACGAGTGCATCGCTTGTACTCGTTCGTACCAGTGTGTGTTCGTTTATACCCGCTCGTATCAGCGTGTAATCGTTCGTACTTTGTCCCCCGAACGTGCAAATTTCGAACGAAAAAAGAAAAAAAATCTAAAAATGTAAAAAAAAAATCAGTGATACAAACGGGTACAAACGAATCTCTTCTCAATATCATTAATAAAAATGACCTAGCTACAAGTTGGCTGCGAGCCATTTTTCGATACCCCCATATTTTTCTTCCCCTTAAGGTACAAACGGAATTAAGGGCAGTCCAAACGGGTACAAACGATTGCAAAAAAAAATGACAGCTGATAAAGTCGGTTGCCAGCTTCACATAGGTGCCGAAGACGGACAGTATTATTGGATGGTATTGAAGTTTGCATCGTTGAAATGCAACGAAATTAATTTTTTTTTTCGTATTGTCCAATCTTTTTTTGGCTCACTTAGGCTTGGAATATCATTGAAATATTTTTGACGATGCTTATTGGGAATCCATAACCTAAAACTGCAAAAGAAGAGTTTAGATAGTAATAAAAATAAAGAAATGAAAAAATAAAGGATTTTCGTTGCACTCCAACATCATATTATTGGAGAATTATAGTAGTGAGTTTTTTTTGGGAAGGTAAGAAAAAAAGCTTTGCTTGAATCGACTCGATGCGATAGATTTTACGGATTATTGATTGAAGCAACTATATTTGACTTGCTGCGGCTGAAATATTTATCAGTGTCATTCGAAGTGGTCATACTTGAAGCATACCTGTGATATCAAATAATTTCCGCATTCAGCGTTAATCTCGAAGAGCTGATTTAGTCAAATCGTATAAGTATTCAGCAGAGTGTTTGTTCATCTACTAAATGATTTAGCAGATTTAATTAAATAGTTGTTAGCCGCAAGCGAGTGCCGTTCGTCAGATTATCAGTGCGAACGTCGTTTCGTACAGTGATCGTATTATGAATAGCAACAAAACCTAACTTTCATCATTATTGTTATATAGGGTTGAAGGTGGCATCTTTGGAATGCGACGAAAATTATTTTGCATTTCATATTGTCATTATTATGCAAATCGTCTCTTGCAGATTTAGATTGTGGTTCGCTAAATAGTGATGGTAAACAATGTTTTCGTGATTTTCGGAGTTCAGATCTACTAAAGGAAGTTTGGGAAATTGAAAAAAATGAATTTTCGTTGCATTCCAACGATGCAAACTTCAACGTCATTAAAAATATATATAAGGGCAGTTCTCCAATTGTAGTTTAAATCAGTGCTTCGGGCCTATCTTTTAATGGAGACGGAATGGATACGTTTATCAGATAAATAAAATACCATTAGAGTGGAACATTTATTTTTATATTAGAAGTAGTATCTATGTTCGACGAAATGAGATATTTATCTGAGTTATATATATGATTTCATTGGAGTGAATTCAAAAGTCTATTTAAGGCCTTAGGCCACTCTAGGATTTTAGAAAAATCGATTTTTTTTTTGTTAGAAATGTACTTTAGTACCTATAAAATTATATTCCAAAAGATTATGTGGATGTGAAAAATCTCTAAGTACTCAATTTTCGAATGCTAGCGCAACCCCTCTTAATTCATATCGTGACTTTCTGCTAACTTTAAACGCGTTTATCTCAAAACTACATTTTTCAAGTCGGCCGGACTCACAATACAAACAGATTTCAACCGATTCACTTGAAATTTTAACTGTATATTTAGAATTACATTTTCTGAGGCACTACGTTGGATTTTTTTATTATATTGCATAGTTCCTTTTTTATAAACAATTTTCTGACGATTTTCTCATGGCATTTTATACTTTTTGTTTTAGAAATGCACCATTTTGACAAAAAACAATATATCAAAAAAATCCTACATACTAATAGCTATTATATATAATCGAAAAAACTTTAGTGTCTCATCATAACTGAAAAATTATAGGAGCTGTTGGTCCGGCAGTTGACCTTCCAAAAATAAAGGCATCATCGGCAAAATGCTGCACAGTCGCCATTTTGACATGTTTCGCTGTGAAAAAAATATTTCTGTATAGTCAATTACGTGTATAATAAAACCCCTATTTTTTAATTCCGATTTATTTTATGGTTTCGCTGAAAAAAAAAATCACAAAATATGCCCTTTTTTGGCCTCCAGAGTGGCCTAACGCCTTAACTTTAACTTGTAATTCGTTGTAATCAATTGAATTCTTTAGTTCATTAATTAAAGAATTCAATCGATTACAACGAATTACAAATGTCTCCATTTAAAGACACCATTTTATTAAATATCAAACAACAGTCCAGTAAAACGAGATTTGATCAAAATTTTATTGGATGCAGACAAATAATTTCTCTCTGTGCACGAGAGAGAGAGAAAAAGAAAGATAGAGAGAGAGAGAGAGAGAGAGAGAGAGAGAGAGAGAGAGATCCGAAATTCCGGCCGGTTATCAGGTGGTCCTGAAACATGCTCACCCCGTTTGTGAATCGATACGCAAGCACACGCAGACAAACCTTTCCTTCTCCACCTTATCTCTCTCTCTCTCTCTCTCTCTCTCTCTCTCTCTCTCTCTCTCTCTCTCTCTCCCTCTCCCTTCCTCCCTCGCTCCCTCCCAAATGCCATTATAATTACATTCCTATTATGTTCCCAAACCTTGAGAAATTCACGTTCGAGAGAGCTTGTACAGCGATGTCATCGTTATTCGTGCTTTCAGGTGTTTTTACAAGTACAAATTAAAAAAAAAAAACATGTCAATTTCCCCTTATTTACTGCAATTTCGGTGTCGAGAAAATAATCGACATAATTGCAGGAAGGGTGCCGGAAAAAATAAAGTGAGAGACTGATAGGTATTTAAAACCCTGGACGGAAAGTGTTTCGGGTCCTATATATATTTTCAATCAATATACATACACTTTCGAATTATTTGATCATTATTGCGATTAAAGTTGTATTCGACTTGTGCCACAATCGGAATAAAGATACGCCTTGTCTTCACAGAGTCCATTGAGGGTGATTTGAATTTAAAATCACGTCTGAAAATTTTATCACAATTGGACCTCAAAAGTTTGATCTGCAACAAAAACATTGTTTTTGTCATTCACATATTACGTGTAATGTGAGCATTGATCGTAGAACGGTAGTAATGTAAAGGAGTTATTGATTGAGGGGGCGAAATCCTTCGGTGTACAGCAAATAATTTTTATCGAATCTGTCGTTTTGTTGATGAGACTGTTTATGCGCTTACTCTTTTTCGATTGGTGATTTTCATTTTTCATAACAAACAAACAGATAAGGGAAATGGAAAAGCTCTTTAAATGCCATGAGACTTAATTTATACCGTTCCCTTCGTTCTCGAAAAGCGCATCATTCATGTTGACAAGTATCGGATCACGCTAGGGTCAGTTTTGGTGGAAAAAGGGTCGATCGTCGTTGAAAGGAGGATGACGTTACGCGATAACGTTGGCCTCTATCCTGGCTGATGGTGGTCCTCCCTTGCCTGGCTGGGTGAGGCGTCAGAGCGTACCAGATTCGGCGATTTCTCTCTCTCTCCCTCTCTCTCTCTGTCTTTTTCTCTCTCGCTCTCTCTCTCTCTCGCCCTTTTTCTCTCTGTCTCTTGATGTGCTTCTATCTTTCTCTTTTACTCTCGTGTAGTAATTAATAGTCGGATGACGCGCGAAAACATCCCATTACAGCGAACTGGCCCGCCATAACATCGTTAGGCCTTGACGAGGGATTCTCTCTTTCTCTCTCCCGCTGTCTCTCTCCTCCTCTCTCACCTCGTCTGTTACTTTGGGCTTGTGAAGATGGACATGGTGTGAGGCATGATATCGCTTGCCTGAAACATTAACATGCGACCGGCATAAAAACGATCCAACCAGGGGCGTAAACAGAGAGAGAGAGAGAGAGAGAGAGAGAGAGAAAGAGAGAAAGAGAGAGAGAGAGAGAGAGAGAGAGAGGGGGGAGTGAGGGGCAGCGAGGGAAAACGAAAAAAATGAGGGACTGGCAGTAATTTGAAAATGTTTTACATTAGTCTGTGTTTTTATCGTTTTATTCTGGAATAAAAAAATTGATGGTTACTGAAACGTACGGTCCGAAATTACTTTCGATATCAAATTAAAGACGTAGTAATAAAAAAAATTGATACCACCACTCAGTATAATTATTCTCACCTTGCCTTCATTATTTGCGCCCCAATTTTCACAAAATTTGATCTTTCTCAAAATGGCTCTTGCACAGTATACCTTCAGAATTTCTTCGAGATTTTATGATATAATTCGTAGGGTGAATGAATCATCCGGGAATACAAAATGTATGCTTCCCCACTATTGTCTTAGTTTAATCAAAGAAAGCATAAAAATGTCTTGCGAAGCAAAGTTAGCATGAAAATGTTTATCGATGTATTTATCAACGAAAGAGGATGTTAGATTAGGCGTTGAGGAGTTAGGCCTCTCTGGAGCAAGAAAAAATAGGCATATTATGGATTTTTTTAGCTAAATAATCAAATACTCGTAGATCAAAGTTCCGTGTACCGGTCTTTAATATATCACTAATGAACTATGAAAAATAATTTTTTCGTAGTGATTAATAATAAAATGGCGCCTGCACAGTATTTCTCCGTTAAGGTCTTTTTTTAAAGAGTCCACGGCCGGAAACGGAATTCATGCCATTTTTTATCGAGAACAAAAAACCAATCTCGATGTTGTATATACTTGAATATTCGCGCTGCTAGAAGGTTCGCGAATTTGTAACGTCTAGCGGTGACCCTGGACTGGAGATAGAATTAAGCGACAAATGTAGCGAAAATTTTGGGATATGCGAGCAGTATTCGAAGACATGCGAGAGCGAACTGACGCGACGAGATCACACGAGCAATCAATCGAAGCATTGTCCACTGCAATCAGCAAACCAGCAATACAATTTATTAAACCACATATAAAACTACAGATTATATATAAGAACAGTTAAAACCGGTGCAATGGTCTAATGGTTAGCGTGCTTGCCACTAAACCTGCGGACCGGGAGGCCCCGGGTTCGAATCCCAATCGCGTACATTTCATCGTGAAATGTTTTTCTTCGGCATTTCGCGGCGAAATAAGACTAGTTCCACGACTGGGGGGCGAACTTGATGACCGGCTGTATTGGTTATAGGTTTTCCGCAGTTTCCCTATACCCATGACAGAAATGTCATGACGAATATGATACGGAGGTGGAAGTCGGCTGCGGCCGCAAGGAGGGGGAGGGGGAAGGTGAAGAAAAAGGAGGAAAGAAACAGTCACAGTGGAGGAAAAAATAGATAACAAACGCGAACAGCGTGTACCTTAGGAAAAAACATTTAAAAAAATATATATATAAGAACAGTTACAGAAGTTCGTAGGATTTTTTCCATATATTGATTTTCGTCAAAACGGCGCATTGTAGAAAAAAATAAATATATAAATTTCAGTAAAAAATCATCATCAGATAATTGCTTATAATAAAAATAATTTGCAATATAACGAAAAAATCCTACGTACTTCTGTAAAAAATCTAGCTATTGATTTACCGATACATTTTCAAATCGATTGCTGAAGATTTGTTCGAGTTATGTTTCCGCCCGGTTAAAAAAACAACGTGCCTTTAAGGAAAACTCGTAGAACCGTTTTCAGTATTATAAAATCATAGAAAAAAGCTTGATGCGCTGCGCGTTCGCCTCCGCAGGCACAGATTATAGCTGCTTGGAGCACTTAGAGATTTTTACCGTCCATAGGATTTTAGTATTTTATTTTTAAGAACCTTAGGCACCTTTCAAGCCAAACATTTCTTTTTTTACGATTTTTCCAAAATTGTAAAGTGGCCAGAACCCTTAATACTCAACAGTGATTGAAAAATCATGATTTACGATTGTAAAAAATCGTAATCATAAAGAATTTTATAACAAACATTTGTACATTCAGCCACTGTGCTCGTTATTGGATCTTTCCATCCAGATTTTACACTGAACTTTTTATTTTCGCTCTGTTTTCAATTATTTTTCGAGCGAGACACTACAAGGTGTGAAAAACAAGGCGAATAGAGCGAGCACAAGAGAATGCGAATATGCGCAATCGATCTTGCGAGAACGAGCTGGTTGTGATAATCCACGTTGTACAAGTGCATGTGAGGGAAAGAAATGTAGAAAGTCGTGAGAGGTGGAGGTTTTGGCGTCCACTGGGGGGATGGGTTTTGACTGCAGGAAACGGTGGGCGAGCATGCAGCTCGGCAGTATTTCAATCCTGTGTGGCCACAAATGCTCTCTCGCTCTCTCTCTCTCTCTCTCTCTCTCTCTCTCTCTCTCTCTCTCCCTCCCTCCCTCCCTCCCTCCCTCCCTCTCTCTCTCTCTCTCTCTCTCTCTCTATCTCTTTCTCTCTCTCTCTCTCTCTCTCTCTCTCTCTCTCTCTCTCTCTCTCTCTCTCTCTCTCTCTCTCTCTCTCTCTCTCAGCCCCCCTCCCTCTGTTCCTTTCTAGCTTATATGTATGAGCAACACAAGCAGAACGTTGAAATATATTGCTCGTTCGCGGAATGACGCTTTATTGCTGCAGCGATAACTCCACGTCTTCGTGCGTTGCTCTGCGAACGTTGTCGAGGAGATTCCTAGCGTACAGAGCAACGCGATACGCTCGCACTCCACTTTTCGCGTATATATATACCATGCGGAGACCCGCGAGTACGTCGCGTGATTGCAGTGAAGGAGTTTGAATGTATCCTTAATCGCGAAGGAGCGTGAGACGAGGAGAGGAAGAGAAAGAGGGAGGTAATGGGTGGGTAGGTTGGAGCAAGGATTTGTCCGACATCCCTGGGCATTTTCCCTCGTTCCATTCGTACGAAGAAAAAGTCATCATGCAAATAAGGTGTATGTGCGCACTGCTCACTCATAATTTTGCTCATTGGCAAAGCTGGACGCAGTTATTTGTTGTATCCTTTGCTTGAGGAATCGTCAGGAGGGCACAATTTCGATGTTATCAGTGGCACAGTTACTCGGCTCCGTTTACATTCCAAGTGCCAGCATGATTTACCGAAAAACGTTTTTTCACCTTGGATTTCTCACGAATCTCGGCCGATCCCGTTGCTTCAATATTTTTCACATTTCGACGATATTTGGCATATACATTTTTCCTTTCATGACGCTGTCGATCAATCGAGAAAAGTGGCCAATATGATTTAGAAAAAAGCACAGCAATTGAGATATGATACAATTATTTAAGGAGTTTCAACAATTAAATGGAAATACTCGTAGACGATTGAAATTTAGATCACCGAGAGATTAATTTAGGATGCATCAACTGTACAAAAATCAATTAATTTCGCTACATAGTTTTGGAGATTTTTAATCTTCAAGTTAAACCTTTTATCAGCTGGGAGTAAAATATGTTAGCTGAACAAACCGTAATTATGAGATTAGGAATATCGTGTTAAATAATCAAGTAGATTCTTTACTGCGTTCATTAATAATACTCGATAAAAAAATATGTGAATTTTCAGCTCGAACGGTTTGTTTTGGGACATTAACGAAACTTGTAGGTTGAACGTGGCGACACCGCGTTAAGGTAGTATGTGCACGAACCTCCTTATTAGGAAAAAAATTGATTTTTTTGTATGCTGTAGTATAGACATACAGAATGACGTCCGCGAAAACTCAGCATGCCTTACCTTACACACACTACACAGATGCTTACACACACGGACGGCATAAACAAACTTTTGACATTGATCGGAAGCGGCTGAGGACAGCGTTGCCACGAATATTGCCAGAATTTTGAAATAGCGGACGGTGAGACAACTCAAGTCAAATCTGATTGCTATTTTAATACTTTACTTTTCATAATATAATGCACACAGTTATCACATACACTTCTCAAATTATTATTTTCCGTATCATATTTATTGTTGTACCTAAATTTATTATATTTTGCATTTTTCAGATTCGAAAATTGATAGATATTCTGTTGACTAGTCAATCCGCTAGTACTACCTTAATTGCCTCTCTCCACTGAGCCACTCACAATCAGGCATTAACTGGCGGGTATTTCAAAATCGGCGGATGTTTAGAACCTACATAGTATTACAGAATTTGAACTTTATCATAAGATGTATTTATTTGGCCGTTGGACATTTCTGACGTTTTCTCGGCTTTGCCGAATCAAAAACTCTTTATAAAACGTTGTATATTAAACGTTTTTCACCATGTAAATAACCTGGAGCTTACGACGTTTTAGGGGTAGTCTGTCGTGCCAATGGCAAAACATGCCGCTGTCGTCGAGTCTATCGGTAATTTTTTCTTGAATAAAATTTTAACATATTTATATTGAATTGCGAAAATAATAATTATTCATATACACTACCGGCGAAAAGTTTTCAGACCAAAATTTAAAAAACGTTCGGGAACGATTTTTTATGCCATTTTGCCGATAGTTGACATAAATCAATTTAATAAACGGAATTTTGAAGGGGAAGAATTCACCTTCATTCCGTTTTTTTTTTTAAATTTTTTTACTATTTTTTTTACTTGTATCCTTTTTCGAAAACGACCATTTTTCGCATTTTTTTGTTCCTTTTCTGATGGGCCCCGTTTACATACAACATTTTTTTAATGCATTTATCTTATCGGAATTATACAGTGGGAAGCTCAAGCTTCAATTTTTTTTTTTTTTAAGCTTCGTACGATTTTTTTTCTAAAAATATTTTGATTAAAAAAAAGAGACAATTTGAAAAATAACGTGTAACGCGAAAACGACAAGGATTCAAGGAAAACCTCAAGATGTTAAAAAGTTGATTCGGATTTCGTTGAGTTCGCGAGAATTTTTTCAGATTTTTTTTTTCGAATTTTGTTGTTACACCTATTTTCGATAAAAAATCAGAAGCTTTAATTACCGTAAATCGAGAAAAAAATTTAGAAAACAATGTGAAATAATTCTATTGCATTGAAAATAGACAAATAAAATGTTTTACTCTCCTGAAATTTAACCACAAACCCCTTAGTTCTCGAGCTACGGTAATTCAATCATCTGATTTTTTACCGAAAACAAGTGAAAAAAAAATTTCGAAAAAATTCTCGCAAAGTCAACGAAAACCGATTCAACTTTTTACTATCTTGAGGTTTTCCTTGAATCCTTGTCGTTTTCGCGTTACACGTTATTTTTCAAATTGTCTCTTCTTTCGAAAAAATTAAAATATTTTTAGAAAAAAAAAATCCCACGAAGCTTTAAAAAAAACAAAATTAAAGCTCCCCCTTTATTCCGATCAAAAAAAGGCATTACATTTTTTTTCTCTGTAAGCGGGGTCCACTAGAAAAGGAAAAAAAAGGCGAAAATGGTCGTTTTCGAAAAAGGGTATTAGTCGTAAAAAAATAGTGGAAATTTTTTTTAAAAAAATGGGAAGAGGGTGAATTCCTCCCCTTCGAAATGCCGTTTATTAAATTCATTCATGTCAACTAATACCGGAACTTTTTTGAATTTTTGTCCGGAAACTTTTCGCCGGTAGTGTATTTTCTCGGCTTGGAAATATTTGTCAACAATATTATGACTTGTAAACTGCCCATTAATCATTAATATTTACCTGAAATTGCATTCGCAAAAAGTTGGCAGTCTGCCGAAAACTCATTATATTTTGATCCCCACTCTTGCAGCTAAGGATCGAAACTCCTTAAGGACTGTCCAACTCCTCCCGGCGTTCTAACATTGTCTGCCTAAAAATCGAACCGGGAAACACTACAAGCTTCGAAAGATCGAAAAAAAGGATCATGGATTCTTGAAGAGGTAGAAACCTTTTTTGTTCCACATTATATCTTTAACGACGTTATGTCACACGTACGATCGCGATGTAGTTGATGACGTATACGTGCTACGACTCCAAGAATCTCCACCGCATCCTCTTTTCTGTCCCTTCGATATCTTCTAGCCTCTTTGCGAGAGGATCCTCGTATTCTCCGAAGTGATCCACAAAGTCGGAGAGACTGATAGAGATCGAGGCGCGTGGAAGGGCCAGGGGGGGGGGGGGTGAACTGTGAAGAAGCCAAGCGGCAGAGAAGGCTTCCGAGACCATTGGAGGGGCTATCAATGCACAAGTCGAGAGAAAACTTTATCCCTCACGTCTCCTCCGTGTTCATCCTTTCCTCTCCGCCACTTCTCGAGTCTCTCGGTCTTGTACACGATTCGCCTATGGATGTCCTCTTTACGCGATCGTCCGAGCGTGAATGCAGACAGTGAAGATCGAGCTGGAGAAAAAAAAAAACGAGATATCCTTTAGAGCAGCGGAATCCTTATCTCGCCTCACGTTCGCCACGAGATCATCTTTTTCGTTCTCGTTCTTTCCCTTATTTTCTCTTCCCCTCTCTCCTCTCGCTCTCTCTCTCTCTCTCTCTCTCTCTCTCTCTCTCTCTCTCTCTCTCGCTCTCTCCCTTTTCCCCCCTCTCTCTCTCTCTCTCTCTCTCTCTCTCTCTCTCTCTCTTGTTCTCTCCCTTTTCCGCTCTCTCTATCGTCGCGGTTTAGTTCTTTTTGTTGTGTCCACTTCAACTTCACGCCAATGGTCCTGGTCCAGATCATCGCGCGGTTGCCTCGTTTTGAAACGACAAACGACACGGACTCCTTGACTCTGAACGAAGTAGCTCCTTCAGTTACCGTCCCTCGAGCGAAGAAAACATTCAGGCTCGAAATAAAATCAAAAGGTTTTTTTTTTACACGTCTTATAATATAATAACGACCAAAAACGGCAACAATGATGATTTCGATGATAATAATTATTGTTGAGATTCGAAAACAGAGTCATTCGACCGTTGCCACGCTTGATTCTTTTGTCATGTTTGGAAAACTCTTCCGTTTATCTTTCCATCGCATCTTCCTGCATTGACGTCGTCGCCACCGTGATCGTTTTTCTCTTATTCGTTTATGGACCGTTGATACCCTTGAAAGGTTTTATGGGTTATACTTATCGGCGCACACAAAGCAGGAGAATCCATCAGCTTCCTTCTACCTGCTGGCCTCTTTTCTCTCGTTTTAGGCGTTATTCCGGTGATGGATTATTGTTGTTGCTGCTTGATTAAAAAAACCACACGCAGATCTTATTGTTTTTGGCTATGAATAATGTATTATTCGTCCTCTTGTTTTCTTTACGCATAACTCTCCTTTCGTAGCGATTTCCGAAACAGATATTTGTACTAAAAGTCCGTCAGTGTGTATCGAAATATCTGGAAATTGTTTGTTCGTTTTAAAGCTCGAGGATTAAGCGGCTCGTTCTTCCTTTTCTTCTTAACTCTTGTGCTATTTTTAAATCAACGTTCTTTTTCGCGATCACTAGCAGCGGGAATTGAAAATTTTTACAATGAAGGATTGAAAAAAAAAGTGTTCTCGAAAAATTGAACAAAAGACTCGCGTGACGCTGGACAAACAACTATGACTGATGATCTCCCGAGGAATTCGTATAGCAAGAATTACCATTTTCACACTCATAAATGTCAACGAAGTACGCCAATTTGGATATCATAAGAAAATAAAAATCTCCATTCGAACCGAATCTACAAGAATAAAGGCACGTGAGAGGAAGAACAAAACTCTTTAATGGGATTACTTTTGTTTATTCTTTGAATTTCAATCTTTATACGAGATAGATACATCAGGTTCGAGCCTTTTTCAACGATGGGACAAAAACTTTTTTTCAGTATCCTTACGTCTACATCTTTTCTAACTCAGCCCCTTACCGTCTGTCCGACTTGTAGTTTCGCGTGTCAATGAATTGATCGATGATCTTTTCACTGGTACGCTAGGGAAGTACATACCGGGACTCAACAGCTGAAAATGCCGACGGGTTGCGAAGATGGATTCACAAATTTTCGTTACACCCGAGGTTATGCAATGTATAATGCGCATTTCTATGTATATGCCCTCCTATGTGCACACGTGTAGGGTAAGTGTATTTGTAGTTTGCAAAAGTGGATCTTGCGTGCACGTATTCAAAGCTCGAGAGAATGAGTAGCCACGTTCAACCCCTCCTGACGAAACTACCAAGGCAAACAAAGCGTACAGGGGGTGAACTCACGACGGGTACATCACACCAACCACCACCACTGTTACCTATGATGTAGCGAGAAAAAGTTGACTGAGCTCTTTCTCTCTTTTCTCCCCTTTCGCGCAAAAGGGTTGTTCAATTTTACCCAACTAGTGATTCATCACGCACGTTCGTTTGACAACAATGGGCTTTAAACCTTATGTACTTATAGCACGAAAAGCATTAAATAATCAAAACAGTATGTACACTTCAATGAGAGGAGATTGATAAATCTTCTGGTTTGTCTTGAAAATCCGATTTTTACAATCCTTAAATTGTTCGAATATTGTGTGTATATTATCGTATTTGCTGGTATTTGCCATGGAAGCTAGGATGCGTATTCGATCCTCTTCTATCATCTCTCTTACACGGCATGCATACGTAGCTCACTTCTCGAGGTCTTAGCAATAGTGTCGCCATCCCTGCTTGACCCCGTTTTCGTAGCCACTTTTGAGATACACAATTCGGACTCCTCTTCTCTAGCCTCCCTGATATAGACCTTGAAAGACTTATATTTCCTGGAGAAACTAAGTTAATATGTATTTAATTATATAAGAACAATATATTCAATACGTATTTCAAATTCTTGCCACCACGTCTTCGCCTTGTGCTACGTAGTGGGCGCCATCTGGATTCCGATGAGGATACCCCTTCCAGGGAACACGGACCATATCCCAATCAGGATCTGATCGGAACTTAGGTATCCCTAAGAAATTTCTTTACGGGCCGCCGCTTAAAAACCCTCAACCTCCTTAAGCTCTGGTGCTTTTAGTATAAAACATTTTGTGTTTTTTAATTAATTGTTCGTTTTTCTCTTTCGGAAGGCTTCTTTTTCATTATTCTTGTCCATCGATCTGTTGGTGCGCTGTATAACGGAATACCAGTTTTTTCTTGTTCCGTGGCTTCGACAAGCAAGTTTAGCGGGTCTTCCTTTATTTCTTCAGAGGTGTTAACCTTATCATTCGTATCTGATTTTTCTCCTGCTGTGTCACCTGAATCTTTCTCTGTCTTTTCCTGTCCCCTGAAACGTCTGACTCTTGTGCATGGCATGCTGATCCTCCCGGCGTCTGTTTGCCATCGTCTTGATTTTCATTGTACGACGTGCCCTGCAGGCCTCGCTCAGCACTATTTTGTACCCCGCTGTAGTGCAACGTTCCTCGCAGGTAGCACTCTCCACTATCCGAGAATTCTCGATTATTACAGTGTGACGTGCCTCGCTGGTGGCGCTCCCCACTATGTGAGAATGCTTGATTATTGTAGTGCGACATGCTGCGCAGACTACGCTCTCAACTATCTGAGAATTCTCGAGTATTGTAGTGTGACGTAGCCTGCAGGCTATGCTCTGCACTATTTTGTTCTCGGCTGTAGTGCAACGTTCCTCGTAGCTATTCCACTATTTTGTTCACCGCTATAGTGCGGCGTTACTCGCACTTAACGCCCTTCACTATCTGAGATTCTTCGATTATTTTAGATCGCCGTACCTTGCAGGTAACACTCTCCACTCTCTGTGAAGCTAGATTAGCTTTGGTTTCGGGATTGCCGGATTTTATCATTCACGTACTTGTCTTGATCAGTCGAGCTGGAGTCGAATTCCCATGAAGAACATGCCGAAGATTTTCTTAACCTCACCATTAAGACATTTTTTCAGTTTTCTGAAAATATTTGAATCCCCCGGATCCCTTTTGGGTTTTCTCTTCATTCCTCTTCAGCGTGGATTCTTCGGAGATAAAGTCATATAAAAAAGGTGAAGAAGGTCTTCTCGTTATATGTTTGCACGGTATTGAATTTTGTTTTGTTGTGACGTGGAATGCACAAAAACGCGTATAATGGCAAAATGTCACTCGCGACGTGATTGAAGCTAGCGTGGTTGGAACAGAACGCCAATGATAATTTTTTTTATTGCTCAATTTCTTTCGGAATACCTGAGAGACGGAAATCCATCATCAATTTTTTTAATCGCTTATTTAAAATCGTATGATCTAACTCGGCAAAAAAAAAAAGATTTCGTAGAATGATGAAGATGAGGAAATAAAAATATAAAGAATTTTCGTTGCATTCCAACGATGCAAACTTCAACACCATACGTTCGTGGCTCTTCATGAAATGAGAGGAAAAATTGAGAATTTTTTTCATTTGAATATCTGTTGCGGAAGCAGATGTTAGTAACTAGTGTGACTACGTAACTGGTCTTGAGGACAAGTTAACGTAATAAAATTGATAATTTATTAATCTACTTTACCGACAAAAAAATCTGCTCGTCAATTCCAAATGGCATGCAGTTTGCCAGAAATTCTGCTTTGATATTTGATTGATTTTTGAAAAACATATATACCCTGCAACTTTTTTGCGATAAAGATCGGACTACTTACAACCGGATGCGCTGAAGCATTTTCTACTGAGAGTCTGGACTTGGAGGTTTTTAATGAGATTATTTCTTTTGACGAATAGAAATGAGGAGATCATTTTTATCTCCGTCTCCCTATGCACCTTCGCGCTCAGTCATAAAAATAATAATAACGATCTTCACATGCCGTCATCCCGCTTCGCTCAAGTTACTAGGTTCGGGTTTCATCGTTGGCCGTACCGCGCTTCTCGTGCCGCAGTACCGCGCAGTCGTCACATCGAAGTTCTAGCAATCTTTTTATTAATTTCGCTTTTTTTTTTTATTACTTTTTCCCATTTTTTTTTTCGCGAGGATAACGGCAAAACTGAGAAGAAAAAAGTTATGTGAACGGAACCGCATCACAGACGGAGAAAGGAAAGACGGAGAGACAGATTGTGGAAGAGACAGAGAGAGAGAGAGAGAGAGAGAGAGAGAGAGAGAAGGGGAGGGGGGAGAGACCAAGAGAACGAAACTCGCGGTGTCTACCACCGGGAATTGCCTCGGGGCACGCAATTAGCTGGTTAAAGTAAGCGAACCCCACGAGAGTGTACCGTCCATGGCACAGGATTTCCATGAAGAGGCAGAAACAGAGAGAAGAGAGAGAGAGAGAGAGAGAGAGAGAGAGAGAGAGAGAGAGAGAGAGAGAGAGAGAGAGAGAGGGAGAGAGAGAGAGAGAGAGAGAGAGAGAGAGAGAGAGAGAGAGAGAGAGAGAGAGAGAGAGAGAGAGAGAAGGCAGGAGACTAGAACTCTTCAACTCTTCCGGCTTTAACCGTAAACCGACTTATAGGATCACGTATATATGTGTGTTCACAATCTGTGTGCTCCGAAAGTCTTGACGTTCAGCCAGGCGAATCGGGATGATATGACCGTAGAAGATTCAGGAAATTACCTCGTAATTCGAATTGGTAGCACGTCAAATGCAATATATGAATGTATACATGTATACACCCAACCACCCACACTCACACAGACAGACACACATATTTTGCATATATATATTTGTCTTTAAGTGTGCAGAACCCAATCGCACAGTACCGAAATATCTGTATCACATTGTTGATAGTTAAACGATGTTGTACGCTTCCATGTACAGTATAGATTTTCTTCAAGAAAAAGTTGCACAAGATGACATTGGCGTGTGAGAGAATGAACTGACATGATAGCATACAAGATTGTCACACGCGCAAACGCATGTGTTTCCGAGTGCACGGGAACGTATATAGTTGACAATGAAGGGATTATCGGATGGAGTCCCTCCACGTGGCCAATTAGGAAAAAATGAGAGCCGGGCTTACGGGTCGCGAGAGCGAGTTGCGTGATCCCATTGGCGCTGTCAGTAATCTGCCTCTCTGTTCCTCATTGTTTCCATTTTGCGAGAGCGATAGAGACATCTGCTTGGCCCTCGGAGCGCCCGGCTGACTTCGAGAGCTCGCGTTTCACATATGCTCTGGCTACTGGCAACCATGAGGGCGTAACCCTCAAGTTCTTTTACATGATGGATAGAGGATATTCAGCCTTTTTGTTTGTCGGTACATTATATTTCTCTGTATCCCCCGTTCATGCAACAATACGAGGGCTCGTACGATATTTCGTGAATAATAATAGCAGAGGGGTGAAGAGAGAGAGAGAGAGAGAGAGAGAGAGAGAGAGGGGATAGATGGCCTCCCGGGGCTCTTCTCGCTATTTCGAAGTCTTTTGCCTCGTGCCTTCGGAAAAATTACGAACAAAATTAGCCTACAGCTGCTGCTGTTTCAAACCTTTAGCCCAAAGGATTCCCTTCACTACTCACTTTCTCCCTTGCTGTCCTGTCCTCGCAACAGCTCTCTGGCATGACCAGAAACACCCTTTCTTCCGTCTGGTCACAAACACGCCCAAAACTACCATTGCTGTATTTTTAGAACTATGCATATATATATATATATATATATATATATTTATATATAATCGTATTTGTGTGTGTTTGTGGTAAATAAAGATCTAAAAAAGCCACACACACACTTGTGCGGAGGGTACAATAATAGGATACAGTTGAATCAGTATTGTACTCCATCGTCTTGCATCAAGTTTTCATCCCTTGGACCAATACCTTCTTCTCTCTCTCTCTCTCTCTCTCTCTCTCTCTCTCTCTCTCTCTCTCTCTCGCTCTTTTTCGGACTCTCTGTCTTTACCTCTCGCTTTCCGTCTGTCTTTTGGCGCGTTATGTCATTCCTATACCTAGCTACACTTCGAGAAGCCTTTGACTCCAGCCCTGGAACGCTTGAAGCTACGCTTCGCCCTTGCCTCTGGAAATTTAGCACTAAACCTCGCAACAAGCATACCCTTTGTATTTCCAATAAATGGTAGCCAGGAACATGTAACCTCGTTGGCGTATGTAGATCGTGATAAAAGCGAAATCTATCTTTAAAAAAATATTGTCTGCGGAATATTAAATCGTCTATGTAAAGTTTGTGGATTTTTTTTACTCGGCTATTCTGCAATGACCCTCAGCTGGACTTGTGTAGTAACAATATTACTCGTTACTACACAGTTATTTACTACTCGTTACTACTCGTTATTACTCGGCCACTCTGCAATGAACCTCAGTTGGCTGACCATCTATTTGTTTTTGAAAATTATACGGGATTGAATTTGGGAAAAAGTTACTTGTAATGAGCTATAGAGGAATTGATAGATAAGACAAAGATCATGGCAGATAAAGCGATGATAATAGCTGAGAATAGATGGATAAAGATAAATGCCGATTGCTTATTAATTCACCGATGCGAGAGCATAATCTCTTAGCATCGTCGTAACTGCATGTTCCGCGTCCCATTTTCATTAGTCAACTTATGTTATCATCACTTCCCATCTCTGGCTTGTCTCCAAATATTCGTATTAACCTTCAACTTATTCTCATTCGTATTATCCCTCCTCCATTCTTTCGTTTGTTCTATCGATGCACCTTTCGTCGATTCTGTTTGAACGTGTATAATGGATTCAGACGTATCCTCAAGCGTAATCGTATCCTTTCGCAACTCTTTCGTAAAAGTATAGAGTGAGCGAATTTTTTTGCCATATATTTTGCCGCAAGATTTGTCACCTAGATAAAAAAAATAATAATTATTTCTTTGAAAACATAGCCAAAAACATGGTACAAATAAAGTAATTGTAAAAGTAGCAAAACAAACATTACCTGAATGAAAATCGGACGTTCAATTTGTTCAGTAGGTCGAAATTAAGACGAAAGAAAAAGGAAAATAAATTTTTAAAAACCTAGTCCGTGCTTTGGAAGAATAAGTATAGATTCGAGAGGATCAAACATTCCGTTTTCGAGTCAGGCATGAATTTGAAAAATTATACACACAAAACTTCATGATCGAAAACATTAGTTGGAGCATCAGTTGTAAAAATGATTTTGTGAATATGAAATAACGTTGCCGTCGTTGATTTAAAAAATAAAAATGGGCGAAATAAACATAGCGGTATATTACTGAAATACCGAGATAATAATTTTCCTCTTTGTTGCATTGACATAGGATCGATAGTTCGACTGTGAAAAAAAAAAAATATACTTGCTTCATTCGAACGATGGCGAGTAGGATGGGAAAAAATGAAATATCTTTTCCGCCGATTGCGTACATTCACCGGCCCTGAATTGTTGTTTGTTATGCTGAAAAAAAAAATTGGAATTCACTGTGTCCACACGTGACCTTTTTTTCTGCAACGGTGAAGATTTTTCTTCCGGCAATCTGAGAATTTTGCACATTATCAAAGCGCAATGCTCTTTCGGATCAAAAGATTCGCTTCTCTAGGCTGATGATGAATAGGGGCACGGAATAGAAAAGGGAAATAAAAAGAGGAGGAGATTGAAGGGAACACACCGTGTACATGCGATAAAAAGAATCCTCCCCTTGGGCCTTCGGGCTGTACTCGTTAAATCTGCGATACCAAAGCTTCTCAGAGCGAGAGAGAGAGAGAGAGAAAGAGAGTGTTTACCCCCTTGTCTCTTCTTTCTTCATATTTCTTGCACTCACCCCCTTGTCCACGTGCCTTTATCTCCTTCTTTTTCTCTTACGAAACTGATTCTTTTTTTTTTTCCATTTACGACCGACGAAACCTCCGCCAGTTCCATTAGATAAATTATAGCTGCGAGCGCTAGACTTGCGGTGGCTTTTACAAATCTTGATCTTTCTTCTTCCCTCATTCCTGTTCCGCAACATGAAGAGGTAGCGATATTCTCTCGGTTACAAAAATATTCCGTATAAATGTTTTATACACTAGAGATGTATGACTTTTTGAAGGACCTCTCTCTTCTCCCCCCCCCTCTCTCTCTCTCTCTCTCTCTCTCTCTCTCTCCTTTGTCTCCTGTAAGACAAGCAATGACGGAAATGATAAATGTAACTGAGCATCGGGGGATCCTATACTTGATTGCATTTACCACTTATTATACTTTGTCGTCAATTTTATAAAAGAACAGCGGAATAGCAAAGGCTCAACGGCAATCTTAAATTTCTTCCTTAGAACGCGACCACTCGTATGTCGTCGAGCCAACAATGAACCTTCCACGAGGGCATAATGCCCGTGGTGGTCAATGTGAAACTGAAAGAACTAACTACTTCTTTTTCAACGACCCAAAAAACTGTCGCATTTTTTATCGCCTTCCTTACCGTTTTGCGGATAATTGCACACACTTGCCTAAATAATTAAGAATGAAGTGCACCTGCCAGACGAAGAATACTTGCAAAAGTTAACGAATCGTAGATTTAAAAAAAAAAAACATATCCGATTCGATCATATTTGCTACCTCGATTATATGTAAGAATGAGGAATGGCCTAAAGGTGGTAGGACATGGTTGATAATCATTTGTTTGTGCAATCATTTGCAGTATCAGCGAATAGTTACTATTATTATATATGTTGTATACTAATAATTTCTTGCATATTTATTTCGATTTCATTCAATAATGCGCAATCATAATATCCTAAAGGTACAGGCGAAGTGAAGAGTTTGATATTTTATTAACGACGTTTCGAACAACAAACGACGAAATTATATGTACACGGAACTTTCGATAAGTAAACTTAGCGATAGATTGGTTGTCTAAATCCTGAATTTGTTGATATACGTTTATTGAAATAGTTTTAAGTTAAAGTTCTAATCATATGCTAGTACCTAGAATTTTATCAGATTTTTCAAACTCATGCTTGAAAAATTAGACGGGCGAGGAAGGGGTGCGATACATTGCACATAATTTTAAACCATAATATTTAGTAAATGGAGCTTAAAAACAACAAAAAAATGGTAAATGGAAGCTTATTTTTTTTTTAACACTAGATTTACCAGACCAGGTACTGGTATAAGTGTCAATAACAAAAAATATATTTGTTACGAATACATATAAAGTAACATTAAGTTCATAAAATGTATTCTCTACTTATAGCTACAAAAGTCATAACATCATTCCGGAAAGCAAATTTACATGCAGTAGGAATTTTGAATTGAAATTGCACGACCAGTAAAAATGACTGGTCTGGTAAATCTAGTGTTAAAGAAGAGAATTTTTTCGAGTTTTTCGACTGCAATTGCGGTCTTTTGGACTCCTTTGCCATCGAAACAACGAAAGAAGCGATCTTATGATATGTCGTTAAATTAATTGGTTGATTTTACGACACCTGTTCTCCTCGACTGACTCCTATGCTTGATACATTTAATTCCACCCCCTGACTGTCATCCATATAGCATTATTATCATTGTACGCAACGTCCGTGAATTAAGCTTGTGAGAGCCGACTTAACGTCGCTTGAGTCTCTCGCGAGGGACCACAGTAGAGAACTACTTGAGATACTTGGTCCAATAATTTCAACCAATTCCATTACGTGGTGGAATACCCAAACAAACCCACCAGCAATGCCAAGTCACCGTGATATTTGGGTATTCCATTATATAAATTATGGCGGTCTCTGGGAGAATGTTCTCCATGTGGCTCCGGAACTAGCTTCATACGCTGTAAAGCACAATCATACATGGCTATATACATATACAGTATAAATTTGCTGAAATATATCGTTCAAAATATAAGGTGCTTTCGTACTCGAGAATCCGAAGCCAGAAGAGATGCTGATGCTTTTGTCATTAGAGAATTCTCCTGACGATTCATATGTCTCCCTATCCCTTGTAAAATATTATAAGGGAGCTTAACAATCTAGGAGAACAAAAAATATGCCTAATTTTGCTATTTTTCTTTTGCCTTTTCAATTTGAAGTGAACTTTGTGACGGACAAAAGAAAACTCACCGATTTTATACTAAGCCGGAAAAGTTTTCAATATGTTTTTATTTATTTTTGTTTTCGAATTATTTTAAGCTCATCGTATCTCAAACAAGTCAACCAAGTGGTATCTTGTTTTCTGCATTACCCTTTTTGTATTTTATGAATGTTAAAAAAAAAGACGATTAATATATATTACTATGAAACATGGATTTATTAATTCATCATCAGTTATGATTTTGTTTTTTATCGTCTCAATCATATCTGGTATTTTGGCACAATTATTGACTATTATTCTCTATTATTTTTTTTAGGGCTCATTTATGAACTCGAGGTTCCCGAAAATGCGTCTACCTACGTTGAGTACGAGATCGAACTGTATTAATCAGAGATCTCTCTCGCCGGATTCCATACCAAGTACGTCGAACACCACCTCCATTACGCGGCTTTCCGGGAGATTTCACCATCCGGTAAGCTACACACTTTCAATATATCACCAAATGATACTGTTCGAAGAAGCAAAATAAAAATGCGATATCACCTCTAATTGACTATGAACAATGATGAAAAGCATCGGTGCACATGAAAAAAAAAAAGATACTTTTGAAGCGTTTGTATTTTATGAAAGACAATTGTGATTTCATTTCTATAAACCTTGATATTCGAAATTTGCACAAACGCACACACATTCGTTATTGTTACTTTATCATTGGGACCTAGTCTACTGAACAGTTATTCTACGGAACCTCAAATAGTGGATCGACATTGAGTAATTTTTTAAGACTGATTTTAGAGTTTTAAGAATATCGACCTGTGCAGTGCCAAATTTTTTATCTTCTGCGGCCTGCAGTGGTTTTTTTTTCAACTAGGCAATATCTATCGAAAGTGATATTATTTGAAACGTGACAATCAATGTGACAGTACACAATATTCATTGAAGAATATCAAACTTACGAAACTTATCTGTGGAGAAATAATCAAATCGATCAGTACTATATTTCAATAAACATCATCTTTAAAACAGATTCTGAAAAAAAAATGTATTATCTTGAAACTCATCTCGAAAAATATCAACCGCGGTGTTGTGCAGGTCTGTAAATCTTCAAGGTATGACCGCAAGTAGATAGAAATAGCTGTAATTGAATCTAGTAATGCGCGAAATGAATAGGTGCTACGAGAGTGTACGTTAAAAAAAATAGAGAAATGCACGTGGAGGATTGTCATGTAGACACGGCGATTCATTATCTCCGTTGCAGTCTGTATTTCAATGGTGAAACGGGCGAGACATTACGAGAAATTCGATAAAGACAGTGTGAATAGACACCCTATCCTAGCATAGTTCATGTCCGTTACCTTCACCGCCTGGGATTCCGAAATATCCCGTTTCAGTGTTCATTCGCAAATTGCAATTCGAATCTCCATTTCCCTCCCTATACCTTCCTCTTTCCCTTTCTCCTTCTGTCTATGTTTGATCCAATTCGTTCTCTATCACTGCAGATCGGTTCCCATTCGTGTATCCCACATTCGTTACTATAGTCAAATATTCATAGGAAGGTCCACGTTTCCTCTCTCTCTCTCTCTCTCTCTCTCTCTCTCTCTCTCTCTCTCTCTCTCTCTCTCTCTCTCTCTCTCTCTCTCTCTCCCTCTTTGTCTCCTTTCAACCAGAAATATCGTATTATTGGCAAGGTAATGCGATACATCCTGATGGTAATACATACGTAGTGTGTAATATGGCGTAGTCTAGTGGAAATGTCTTCACCCATTGTACATTCATTGACATATTTGCATTTATTGACGTATGGCTGGTGGTGTCATTATAGAAAAAAATTATCGTCTTTAATCCATGACGTTGAAGTTTGCATCGTTGCAATGCAACAAAAATGAGTTCTTTTTGACTGCTCATTTTTTTTTTGTTCATTTAGGCTATCAAAATCACTCACATGTTTTTACGTATTCTCATTAGAGATTTAGGATCTCAGTCTACAAGAAAAAGCTCTTGATAATGATAAGAATATAAAGATATGAAAAAAGAAGAAAAAAGATCGTTGCATTCCAATTATGCAAACTTCAACGTTATTATGGACCACTTTACCTTAAATGTATAGTAGTATATCACCATCACTTCTAGAATCAGCTAAATATTTTCTATTAGCCACTCAAGCTTCCGGCGCACAGTGATCCGGATTTCTTAAAAGATGGACTTAGGATCAAAAGTGCCAATTTCGCTCAGCAAAAAATTGTTTTCGATAGAAAATTCAACGCTGATTAACATATCTAATGTACAATTTTTATAGAAATGAGTCTTTCACACCTAAAAAAAATATTTAAGAAAAAAGTGTATGGGAGAAAATCGATTATATATTTTTTCGCCGTCCAGTATCAAAGTATAGTAGTGAAACCTTATATACTGGTAAGTACTCATCGTACTTAGCATGACGACATAAAAACTTCTTGCGTATCCCTGCGGCCTCGGTGCCTATGATTCTCGGAAATGAAATATTTCAGTATTGGATTTTTCTTAATTTTTTTCAAGTTTTTGAATTGAAATGAATTTATTAGGTGTGTGAATTAATTTTTTTTTCCATACTTGCGGTTTCTTAAAAAATAGACAAAACCGTGTTTAATCCAGGTAATATCCCCCGTTGCTTTCTACAACCTTCTGCCACCGATCTGGTAGCATACAGATACCATCACCAACAATCTCCAACTTGATATTACGTGAAGAAAATTTTAAAGTAATAAAGTGAAATTACTCGTTAGCTATTAACTCTAGGGCTAATAAAGGTCTATACTTTTTTACTCAGAATTCGATACTCTATCATATCACGCTATAAAAAATATAGCATTCCATTTGAAAAAATTAAGTTGACCTTCAAATCTTCGAAGCGCCTCCACCTATAAAAAAAATAAATGCACCACATAGTGTAGCCTTATAAACCATGTAACTTTTGTATAAAACATTTTTTTGTGCAACGCATATTTTGGTCGCAAAAGAGGTGCACACGTTGCGTGGTCCACCCTGTATAAGAATTTATCATTCAATAGTATTCGACCGATATCAAGGTTCTGTTTTATCCTGGAATCATCTTCCGGATCTTCGACGTACAGTCTGTTCGACAAAAGTGTATACGGCTACATTTTTTCCTGGAAAACCGTTAAAGGGGAGACTCGAACGCGAGCAGGTAGCGGGATCCTTCCATCAAGATGCTTTGTATAGAAAGCATCAGTTGTCGACCGACCGTTGTCACAGACGAACCGCTGTTGTCCGAAAAACACGTCGCAAAACAGACTCATTTAGGCGGAAGAAAGTTTGGACCGCTATTGGGACAACGTAATTTTCTCAGACGAAAATGTCGAGCAATTATTCCGACAGATTCGACTCATATGAAGGTCTTTGTCACTAGATTATGCTATGAAATTAGTGGAAAGCATGCATCGGAGATGGCAGTCGATTATTAATAATGGATGCGACGGGACCACTCCTTAAAAATAAAGCATTACGGTTTATATTATGTAGTCTGTGTACATTTTTTTTCAATACCTTCTCCCAAATAGTTTTTGAGTTTCACCGTACACGCTCTTGTCAAACAGACTGTATTTCGACTTACTCTACAGATTTGACACATCCCAAACATTCCATTGCATTTTTGCACTCTGAAATTATTCAAGCTCATTGAATCATAGTACTTTTCTTTCATCATAAGAAACGATGTTTTTTTTTTAATTTTATTTTACAGCATGACTTATTGTCGATAGAATTCGTTGCAAAAGAATACTTAGCCACGTGCCCATTCGTCGAGGTTCACTGGACCGTCGGAAACTGGTTTTGGCACCTTTGCGATTTCAAAACTGGTCCATTCTCCGTGAGGTAGAAAAAGCGGAAGATTGAGTATTTGGTTGATGGGCAGGTTCACTGTCACGACTGCTTTTTCGGTGACCCTAATTTAGGGTCGACCGGGTGGTCTCGGGAAATCCTACCGAGGATGGTATTTTATATCTTCTTGGGTCAGTATTTTATAACATCCTCTATCAGTCTTCCTTGCAGACGTGGGATGAACCGAAGTAATTTTTTCCCTTGCAATTGCGAACAATCATACACAAAGACTGTTCGTTTTCATCTTTTCCCGCAGTCTGATAAGTATTTTAATATCCATCAAAGCAAAGTGTTGAAAGGGAAGTTTTTTTTTTAATGGTAAATAACGTTGAAACCGAGTTTTAATTGATTTTCTTTGAAGCCTGTCGAAACAAAAGACTTGGACCAGCGTTCAATTGAGACCGTTTCGGATACATCAAGAACACTGTGCAACGTGAAATGAATAACAATAACACTTTATTCTTGTACGAGGGATGGGAGAGTCTTCACTCAAATGAAATTCATTGGGTAAAATCGTAATGTAGAGCGAGCGGCGTCAGCAGCCCGCGAAATTGTACCAACTTTTCCATCGACGGGGAAGACAGGTTTTTGCAGACGTTTCTAATTCAATGGGAGGTTTGACCATTGCGTAGATTGGACACGCGATAAAGGAGATCGCCACCGGTTTCGGACAGGTCGACATCGGTCAGATCCGAGCCTTCGACCTCTGCGCTTGACAGTCCTCTCGGAGGTACTTACACACTCTTGGTCCGGGCCGCTCGTCCCTTCGCTCTACCTCATGATCGTTCTTTCTCTCTCTTTTTGGTCTTACTCAATTTCGCTCTGTCTATCGTGTCTCCGTCCATTCGTTCGCTCGATTAATTATACAATTAATTAACCGGGGTCTAGCACCACTTGGCAGCCGCGCTTCTCTCACTCGTTTGTACACTTTTACCCCAGCCGCTTGCCTCTTTCGGCCACGGCCTTTTTGTCTTCTCGTGTATCTTAAGCTCTCGGATTCTGTTCTCTCGCTTTTCTCTCACTTCTTTTCTCTCTTTCTCTGTCTCGTCTCGCAATTGCACGTGACTTATTGTGACCACTCCATCTACTGTGGCCGTAAGACGGTCTCGTTACAAACCTACAATGAAAATGACCATTCGAGGTTACGACCAGAACAACCCCTTGGGACAAATGACATCGCATTTGTATCACATATACGAAATTATTCGTTTTTCACCCTCGTGCTCTGTTTATTTTTCTTCTACCACAAACACAGGGATAGAAGCTCTCGTCGATTAATATCACTGGGGCGTAATGATCTCACCCAGTCTTTGGTAATTATATATATAAATATATATATATATATGCACAGTCGAACCTCGATATAATGAAATTCTCGATATAACGAAGATTTGTCCATTCCCTTCCGATGGACACCCGAAACCTCGATACAACGAAGAAAAATTATAGATATAACGAATTTATTTTTAGGACCCTCAACCTCTATACAAGGAATTTTCGTGAGCAAAACCTCTGTATAACGAAGCATTCGGTAAACGAACTCCCTTCCTTTCATTCCGTTCTCCCCTCTCTGCTTCTACGGAGCCTGTCTAGACTTGCAATTTTTTCAAAACTAAACAAAATATGTGTTTAATTAAATAATAAACCGCTTTTAAAAATAATATGTTATATCCATTATGCTCTAATTGCTAATTGCTTGTAAAAATAGCTCTAATTTAAATCTTTCTTTCTTTAAAAAATATCCCTATATTTATAGTACTATCAATTTTTTAAAAAAGAAATAAAGGTTTAAATTAGAGCAATTTTTATTTGTCCTTTTTATTAAAATCTCAATAAAATGAATTGTTTGGAACATGACCTCGTCATAACGAAATCTCAATATAACGAAAACTCTAAATAACGAACTTTTTTGCTCTCCCCTAGAGATTCGCTATATCGAGGTTCGTCTGTATATGAATGTATGTTCAATGAAATTGTCAAGAATGCTTTACAGTTTCATGTAAAACGTACTGTTGTATTTTTACAAAATTTCGTTCCACATCTTTCTTATTAACAAGAACAGGTACAAAAATCCGTATTTTAAACGAAAGAATATTGTTTGTTTGTCCGTCTGTACATTTGCCCGCTTATAACTCGAGAATTACTGAATCGCTTTTAATCAATTATTTACCAAAATATAGTTTAGGGACTGGAACAGGACTGAGCAAACAAATAAATAAACAAGATGTGAAATTTAAACAAACGTATCTGGCATCGTGGGTAGTTTTCGAACTTTCGTAATTTGCCCTTACCGACAGTGTGTGACATTTTTTCGTGCCATATCTTAAATCAAATTTTGAGGGAAGTCACTCCATTTTGCATGTCGGTGTTTCGTATTGTTTAATTAGTATGTGAATATCGGCTCCCGTTGATCCACGTCGCAGCGAGAATAGAGCTTCTAATTAAATATTAACAAACAATATTATACAATGAGTGTAATGTCATATCTGTTGGAGTCAGATTTATCACTTTTAAATCCTTCTAACTCAACGTTCCTACCTACGTGTACATTTATACCTAACTAGCTTTCGCCCTCGTGGAATTTGGCTTCAAGCTATCAGGTGTTTGGGTTGAACAAATCAACATCCCGTTGCACCTCTAATTTGGGGTTATTTTCAAAAATCCTAAAATATGCGTTGTGATATTTGTTATGAAGAATATTTATACCAAGTTTCAAGTTGACACACGCAAGGCATACAATTTTCCATACAAACTTTTGTACCCCCTTGGGAGTTGATTTTCGAAAAATCGTTTTTTATTCCACATCTACACCTTCTAAGGAACATACGTTCCTTCAAGAAACACGAACAAATTTCATATTTCATAGCAGTTTAAGCTTTGCGTTGACTATATGCCAGTCAGTCAGTCACGGAACTGTTTTATATGTATGTAAAATAATGCAAGATTTCGATAGGATTGTTCCTGGCTAACGAAGTTCCTATTGAACGTGTAAATGTCTCGTTTAAGGCCGTCACGTAGTTTCAGCTACTTCACAATAATGGCGTGCTATCATGTTCAGAGAGTGAGAGGTAGGAATATTTAGTTGGTTGATTGTACATATCGGGTAAAATCGAATTAGGCCGCGTCAGGAATCCCGGGAGTCCGTGCTCCGAGATATCCTCCACGCTGGTGAACCTTCGGTCTTCGTCGCTAGAACCTCTCTTCGTTATTCAGGATGAAAGACGAGAGAAGAGCGAGAGGGGAGGGGGGGGGGGGAGGGTGAGAAGCCTCTCTGGATAGAACCGTAGAGGGTGATGCAAAATGATTGGACCCTGTTATAGAAGCTATCGTTGCTCAACGATAACGAATTTATCGGGTTAGATATCCATCGGATCAATTACGTTGCTTCTGATGGTTAGCAGTGTGGCTTTGGGTCAAAAATTCGCCGCTCAGCTTCATCGGGGTTGAAGCATGCCCGTGTACAGATAACCAGACTACTTTCTGCCGGTGTTACGTCCGAGAGACGCTGAAGTGCGAATAAAAGAGTAGAGAGAGAGAGAGAGAGAGAGAGAGGGAGAGAGATAGAGAGAGGGGTAGCAGCGTCCGGCAGGCTTCAAAATTACAACGGACAATTTAATCGGTCTCTTGCTGCGTCATTATTGCCCCTCTTCGCCACCCATTCCGCTTCTTACGCTCTGTTTCTGCCTGTCTGTCCGCTTCGCTCTCTTCCTCTCTCTGTTGGCCATAAAAGAAGAATTATCCATTTGATGTAGCGAATAATTGACCATTAAGGTAATTGAAAACAGTCGTGGGGCCCTTATTTATATATGTATTTTTCACCCTACCATTGATAATGCCCTTTTGCCCCGTGGATTAATGAAAATTTAATTCTGCTCGAATATAATAAAACCGTAACGATACGTTACGCTTGTTTGCAATTTTCGCGACTGTCGTCATGTGCAGAGGCTTTGCGACCGAAGCATTGTTGCGCTGACAATAAAAACAACGTATGGCAGTGATATACTTGTTCACCAGTAAATTCGTATCCGGTAAAAAAAAAAAAACTACGAGGGTACGACAAAAAGATGGCATCCTAAAGGTAACGTGGTTTGAGAGACTACAAGCAACGCAGCTATTGAGAAAGTTGACACTTCCGGTCAAAATGTGTCCCTTCGCCCCAGGTTCCTCGGGGCTTCCGGCCACCGCGACGTCTCTTTTGCGCTCACTTTTCCCACTTTCTCTTGTCACGTTATCCGCCAAAGTGGCAAATAGAAATAACAGATTTGCCGAAGGAAACAAACAACGCAATGAAGTTTGCAGTTTCGTCGTGTAAGCTGTCGATGAAATCGCGAATTTGACTGTTTTTCTTTCTTTTTACGCGAGTTTCCGACAGAGCAACCCTCGAGGTTTATGAGAGACGAACAACACCCCGGGAGACTACGATTTCCTCACGGTCGAAGAAACCCATTTCTCGCTTCTCTCGACGAGACTGAATTACTCACCGGATGGACTTTCGGGTATGAAGCGACGTCTTGCGTTGACTTCGTTCCAACAAAACTTGCCTTACAAATCATTTGCAATTTTTTTTTTTCATAAACAACCTATGTTATCCGACAAAATATATTTCTTGATTTTTCTCCCTCGTGAATGAAAAGCATAATATTTCTTTCGAGAACTCTTCACGAAACGTCACGCAAATTTTTTTTATCATTTTTTTACTTTTCCGTATTTTTTTGGAAAAGTTTTGCCGTCATTGTTCGAATCATATCTGCTGTAGAAAAAAAAAAACAATACAGTGCTCGTTACGCACACCGCAATTAATTGGGATTCGACATGGTTTCTTTCAGTGATTGCAATGCGTATCGCATGAAGTTCCGGTTTTACAATTTACCGGACAAAAGGAAAAAAAAAAAAAAACAGATTTTGCCTCGAAGTTTTTCGGCCAAGCAGAGACGAGGCTCGCGGATTAAACAAGACTATCGTATCTTGCCATTTTTTGTTGTTTTTTTTTTTTACATCGGCGAAACAATCGATTTTTTGAGCTCACTGGTGCACGCTCGCTGACCTTTCCGCTGCCCCTTGTTCAAAACTGGCCGCGCGTATATACCCTCGAAAGCTGCTCTCTCGAATACGCGGTTCGCGGAGCGATGGAAGTTTTGAATACCGAATATTTAAACGTCCATTAGCCGACTGGTTGACCATACAGCAAGCGAAAATTGGGAGAGAAAGGAAGAGAGAACGCACGCGAGAAATTCGTTGTTCGAAAAACTCCTGTACCTATTCACCCAAAAATGATTGCAATTTCAAATTGTTCACAATTTCGAATATTTTCACGACGTGATTCGTCGAGATTACTAGATTACGTCCGGTTATTAAATCACGGCATAGCTTGGAAAATAAATTGATAATAAAACAAGTCTCGATCGTAATCAGTCGGTAGCGGAGGACCGTGGGAGTAAAAAATTACATTTGGTGATTCGAACAAACAAATAATGAATATTATGGAGTCGATAAAAATTTCGACGAATGTACGAGCAATACGCAGCGTTAAAAGTTCAGGCAATATGCATTGTAATATTTCGTATGTACACTTGTGAAAATTTCTCCGTAAAGTGGAAAGCTAGACCTATAAAGTAAAATCGAATCGAACAGCGTTATTGGATAGTGAGAATACAATAAATTCGAATTATATTTAAAATTCAAGGCTCGGCTCACTTTGACAAATATTTTCCACATTTTTTTTTATTGCACACTCGAAGCTGTTGAATCTAGTAAGAATACAAATAAAAATACAAACAATTTTTGTTATAGCTCAATGAGTGAATCATAATTATGACCGTATTTGAGAGTCAATTTCGTTCAGTTGCGTTCTGTTTTCTCCTGAGGTTACTTTTTTTCACAACTTCAAGACTTTAGCAAATTTTGAACACACTATCGCAGTAATTGCCTTTTGCAAATCTCATAAAGAAAAAAAAAGTATCTAAATATTTTCTCCATTCAGGACTAAACCCTGCCCGGATATTTCGATGTTGCATCAATGAATATCATTTATGATCATTATTAAATGAAAATTCTTTGTTTACTCGCAACAAACAAATTTTGGCGACATAAAAAAAAAACATTTGTATCACAGATACCAAATTATTCGTTTTTCACCCTCGTAATTTGTTTATTTTTCTTCTACCACGAGAACAGGGATAGGAGCTTCCGTCGATTAATATCACCGAGGCGTAATTATCTCTCCCAATCTTAGGTAATTACATATATGTATATGTTAAATAAAATTGTAAAAGATGCTTTGCAGTTTCATATATAAAATACTTTTGTATTATTACAAAATTTCATTCCGCATCGCTTTTATTAACAAGAACAAGTACAAAAACCTCTATTTTGAACAAAAGAATATGGTCTGTTTGTCCGTCTGTACATATGCCCGCTTTATAACTCGCCAATTACTGAATCGATGTTAACAAATCATTTACAGAAACATAGCTCAGGATCTAGAACAGGACTGAGCAAATAAATAAATGAATAAGATGTGAAATTCGAACAAATAGACCTGGCATCGTGGGTAGTTCTCGAACTTTCGCAATGTTCCTTTACCGATTATTATATTTAACAATCCAATAGTGAATAAATAAATAAACAAATAAAATATGAAAATAAAATAAATAAACAAACAAAAAATCACAAACGTGCTATATCTGTAAATAAAGCGATGTAAATTTTTGTAAATAATGTTATTTATGAAAAAAGCTGGATTTTCCGTCAATCAGACTTCAAGGCGAGCCAAACCGAGGGCACCGTTAGAGTAGGGAGGGGCATGTTGGAGTAGTTTGGAATTATCGCCCTGTAATTCCTTAACAGTCTGCCGTATAAAAATGAGACCTACTCGGACCAATGGGAAATTTATCTGGGAAGAAAAAGTCTGTAGACGAAATTGCTTTTATTCTTATTGTTTCATAGATAATCGCTCTCAAAGGACTAAGGCCATATTTGCTCAACCTGCCCCGATAGTGGGCTAAGTTGAGCATGAGTATGAGATAAGTTGGGAAAAGTACGAATTGCATAAAAAATAATGCAACATGATTTGGTACGATGCAGTAATAAACCAACAGTTGCTTGTTAATTAGTTAGGTTTTGAAACATTAACATTAATTGCAATGAACGTTGAAATATGTGCAACAGGCGATAGCGTCATGTGTTCCTCTCCCCCATATCTCTCTTCCCGCCATTTAATGCACCCGCGTGCGATGCTTAGTTTTCCAGATATTTCAATTGCCCAACTTACCCGACTGCTCAACATGCCCCTCCCTACCCTACTGGGTGTGTGTATCTATATATATATATATATATATATATATATATATACATAATTTGAACCATATGGTACTACCACCAGTGATGGGTTTCCGATTGCGCAATGCTTCGTTCAAATTGCCCGTACAATAAATACGATAAAATGCTGCAAATGATTGAGCACACAAGCTACGATTAGTTTTGAAAATGGCTAACACACTGTGTGTTTACTCGCAACAAGAAAATTTTTGCGACATAAAAAAAACATCGTGCGAAACGTGGGGTCGTTGACAGTTGATCGCGTTCGTCGCACCTAACCATTTCTTTTTGTTGCTAAAGTGCGGAAATTGTGATTTTTTTTTTATATTGCATCCCAATTTGCACTTGCTGAAGAATGAAGAGGTGTAAAAAAGGAAACGTAAATTGTGCGGAACGATAAAAAACAACGATAAGGCCGTGGCTTCATCACGTACGGCTGTTAAGATCTCGACCATGAAAGTTATACCGAGTTCTCGCTTGAATTTCCAACGACCGTATAAGTAAAACAGCTAATAAAGAGAAACAAAAAAAATTCCATACAATACTCGGTTTACAGTTTGCAAATATGTAAGAAGAGTTTGCGAGATCTCAAGTGCGTCGTATATTTGACGCGATGTTTATTAGGCACGTGCGAGAATGCCTCGAACGCAGATAGGCGGTAACATAGCGATGCGTTCAAAAGGCCCTCGTTTATAAGATTGCTGTGGTGGTTGGTAGCTGCCTAACAACCGACTCTAATTTTCAACCGTTCTTATTTTATAGCTTTCTCGCATATCAGTCGTCAAAATGGAGCAACTGGAATGTATATCGCTACTCTTAAATGCACGGTCGTATTTCAGTTACTCAGATGATCAGAGCTATCTATTTTTTTAGGGTCACGATGATACTCATATTTTCCTCCACCACTCTTTTTTTTGCGTCGCTTATTCGTATGAATAGTTGATATATAGTCTGTTTGATAAGAGCGTGCACGGCGGAACTCAAAAACTATTTGGGAGAAGACATTGAAAAAAAATACCCACACACTACATGATATAAACCGTGATACTTTATTATTAATAAGTGGTCCAGTTGCCTCCACTATTAATAGTCGCCTGGCATCGCCGAGGCATACTTTCCACTCGTTTCATGGCATAATCTGGTGACAAAGACCTCCATATGAGTCGAATCTGTCGGAATAATTTCTTGACGTTCTAGATCTTGGTGCCCATTGGTCTAGGTAGACCAGGTATCATTGATGGGAGAACGTGCCCAAAAAGAAGTTTCGTCCGATAAAATTAAGTTGTCCCAATTGCGGTCCAAACTTTCTTTCGCCCAAGTGAGTCTTTTTTCTACGTGTTTTTCGGACAATAGCGGTTCGTCTGTGACCAGGGTCGGACGACAGCTGACGCTTTTTGGACAAAGCATCTTGGTTGAAGGATCCCGCTACCTGCTGGTGTTCAAATCTACCCTCTCACGGCTTCCAGCAATAAAATGTAGCCGTACACGCTTCTGTCAAACAGACTGTACTCACTCAGCTTCCCGAATCTTGTTTACAAGCGTCTCATCTAACTTTTGACCGAGAGAAATGGTTTGTTTGAATCAGATGCAGTTCTCCTTAAATCTCCGCCGACTAAACTTTTATCTGGTATTCGATCGAATGATATATTGACTTTACCTTCATGTTTCAATTGATTAAAATTAACTCAGGGTAAAACTATTTGTTCGGCTCTGATAATTTTTTTTTTATGTTCCGTTAATTTTTTCTATTCACTGCCAATGAAGTTATACATTTGACTTACATATTCTGATTTCTCATAAAAGTATAGTGTTTGAAACAGAACAATTGTAGGTTTGGCTCTCATAGCATTTTAATTCAAGTCTGACAATCATACTCATTCTGTCAATGGATAGTTTTACTTTTGGCCTTTTATTTATTAGCTTAATACGATCACTGCACAATAGCATGTCCTATTCTATTCCATTTTCATCCATTTTCCATTTTCATTGAATCAATCATTTTGTAAGCATACGAATGTTTACTAAAACATTTGTCTAACTTGAATAATACATTTCTTCGCAGTTGACACCCAATGAAACGTACATTCGAAATCGAATGTATGCTTCACATACAATCATATCGTTAATTCTAATGAATATTTTGGTAGCACTAAATGAAAGTAAATATAACGAGAACAATACGTAAAAGTCGAGTAACTATTTTCGTTGCGTCGAACGAAAATACGTCAGCCGTATCGCATTCAGTTAGCACATCATTTCTTACTGTATACACTCACATAAAAGGAATAATCGATTATCAATCAATACTAGTTTGGCTCAGCTGTCATTGATTTGACATTGTGAAGTTTAGTGAAATTTTATTATAATTTAACCAATATTATTCAGCGAAAGAAAATCACTGTACGCAGTTTATTCCAATTCAGATGAGTGCAAAAAAAAAACAGAACTTCTCAAAAAGCACGTTTAACGATACTTTTTTGTCGATCAAAAATAGTTTGGGGAGGTTGCATCGCCCGAGAAATCTTTGATGAACAAGAGATTACTCGGAGACCACCCAGGTGTTGATTTCAGATGGAAAAGCTCGTACAGACATATTTCTACGTGGCAAGAAGCCAGGGTCGTGGAGGATCGTAATCGTGAGCTGCGTGCAAACGGAATCGCGAGAGTTTACCCCTTTGCTTCTTCGATCATATCTTTCTCGCTCCCTCTCGGTCTCTCGTCACCCTTTGCGTGTTTCCACGCCACGTGCAACCCTTTTGCTTGCAAATTTCATTCCCTCTCTTTCTCTTCTTGCCGGGAGACTCAGTTATGTAGCTTCATATCGCGGTATGTACGATATGTGTACAGTAATGCAGTACATCACGTTCCTCAACTTCTACTCCTGAAGCTTTCTCTCTTTCTCTCTCTCTCTCTCTCTCTCTTTCCTTCTCACACTCACACGCTTTCTTCTTCTTTCTCAAGCGTAAGTGGGAATGCTGCTCGTTCATGTATATGTACGCATCCACACACGCACCCACCTACACACACATACACATATATACGTGGACGGGAAAGGCGGAATAGTTGTCGGTTCGTTCGTGTAACGTGAGGTCCATCAGTCATTTAGGGAGCCAGCTGGAAGATTAACGACCGAGTAGATGCAAACGAGTGAGCAGGACCTGGCGTTTATACCAGTCAGCAAAATATATACTGACCAACAGGAAGAAAGGAAAAAGAGGAAAGAACAAAGAGAGGTGTAAAAGGGAAAATCTCACTGCGTCTGAACACTCGGGCAAACCGGGCGTTATCGTTTGCATGTGTTACAGTTGCATGTTAGAAGTAACCATTGAGCGAGAGACGAAGAGCGGATTGTATTGAGTTTTTGTTCGCTATTGTTGTCTTTTGATTCTTGCGCCACCTCCGGGGATTGACTTCGCTCTCGATCGATGTGTATATCGATCTTACGATCTCGGTCGATCTTCCGGATAGGTAAGTGCATATAGGAACTTTGGTATCAATCTGAATATCCCTTGTCAGCGTGAGCAAGGAATAATGAATATCGTTGACAACGTAGATCCAGGTCATCTTTAACTTCATAACTCAACAGGGTAAAAATAAAAATTCGTCGACTTTATGGTAGTTTTTAATAAATTCAAAAACACGTTTCATTTAATTTCCAAGAAATAAGATCAGGGGACTAGTTATAAAGTAATAAAGGGGATGTGACAGACATGTTACATCGTGTCATAACATTCCTGTATGTTGTATGGAATGCTTTGAAGCAGTTGTTTTCCTTGCTGTAGCATAAAGCCACGTCACATTTTTCAGATATCGTTTCCGATTTTTGTTTTATTTTTCGATTTTCCCAAACTTTATGCACACCCGAATCTTGCGACCTCGCGACGAGTGAACTTCGAACAAATTTTGGACCAACCAACGCCATCTACTTTACACGAATTGCACTAAAAAACCATAGAACGTTTTGTAGCCGTCGTGTGACATTGAATTTAAAAAAAAGATTAAATATCAATATGGGATTTTGTGAGGACTTAGATGGTTTGTTATAGAACTGTCACACGATACAGGGCTAAATTGTGTGACTCGGTCGAGAATGCAATCGAACTTCACCCTCCTTCCTTTCCTCTTTCTCTTGTGGTCCTACAGACTCACTTTGTCTATCAAAGCGAAGGTATCTAGAGTTTGAGGCACATTATGAACTGCACACGAAACTAAAGCAATTAAGAAAAGCAATTAGAGAGTGCATTAGCTAATTACCGCGTTAAATTATTTCTCAATATTTTTTTTCAATCATAGCTTTCACGCCCAATACAAAGCGAGAGATCGATTAACTGTGAATTGGAGACAAAAATAGAACCAACATTTGTATCATTATGAATTATCACATTACATACTCGAAGATAATTAAACATTAATTAAAGGAAGAACATAATAATAATTTTTCCTATCTCTGCTAGTGCATACCTGTGTAGGTATCCCGAAGAAAGAGGGGAATCCTTCGCGTGCATCGTTCTACGAGGATTAAGGTGTTTCCGACAGTGGCTCAATTCTCTCGATATCTCTCTTGTCATTTGCTCGATCATTTCCAATCGCCTTCGGAACTCCATTTTACCCTATCTTGAATACGTGTGGGGTTGTTGTCCTTCTGTGTGTGCGTGTAAGGGGAGCGAGTTGATGCGTTGCGTTTTTTCGTTTCTTTTTGTTTTTTTCCTCCACTTTGCCAGGCAGTCTGCGTGACGTTTTATATCGCGTGTCGGGCGTGCGTGTACGCGCGACGATAGGGCAGCATAACGAAGGAAAATTGTGGTGTAAGTAAACTGTCCGTTACACTACATAGTCAGAAGCATTTCGTCTTCGGGAACGAAATCGATCGGCTACTTGTTATTTCGAATTCCTTTTGTCGAGGAGAGGGTGGTACAAATGATTCTTCGATTTTGTGATTTACGTAGGCGAGATACAAAGTAGAGACATAAAAATGTCATATTGAAAAGGGACAACAAACGGTACATTTCCTTCTGCAGTGCCGAATAATACAACTTGCTGCGAGCAGATAATACTATTCCTATGTGACGGTGGGGGGGGGGGGGGGCAAACCTCCCGAATTGATCGAGGGAGGAATACGAGCGTGCGCGATGATTGAAAGAGAGAGAGAGAGAGAGAGAGAGAGAGAGGAGAGAACTTGTGAGGGGAAATAGTGTAGGATAAGAAGCGGAAGAAACCGAAATGTTAGACGTAGAATGAAAAAAAGATCTAGGGAAAGGGACTCGCTCGAGGATGAAGGGAGGGCCTGCTTACGCCAGGTACGTGAGTAATGGCGTTCGTGATAATGGATCGTTGATTCTTGGTGAATGAGTTAAATTGAAACAGCAAACGGGCGTGGTACCGAGAGCTTTGTGGCCTTCGTTGAGAGACATCAAAATCAAAAGCGAGACTGTGAGAGAAGGAAAGGAGGCAGAATAATAACGACAGAGCGAGAGCAAGTTTACCCAAAAGGGAAAAAGACTATGAGAAATTTGGTTACCCGAATATATTTGTACGTATAGACATATGAGGAAAGGATATTTTGAATCTGCTGCACCTATGTAATGCTTGCACTTCTGGCTATTTTAAAGACGGGCCATAACGTCTTTCTTTTTTTCAAACGGATCGTCGATTTTGGGGAACGTTCCTGTCGTCCCAATGACACTTATCTAGATATGCATCCGTGTATTTGGCGATGATTTTGCAAACATTGGGATTAGCATAATACTAAATTTTGTCCGCGTGGACTTCAGGAGTTGATCCAGAGAAGACATAAACAAAGGGAGAAAAAAAGTGAGAAATAAAGAAAGAAGTTAGAGTGTCATATTTTTCAGTCACGGCGGTGGAGTGACTGACTGCGGTAAGGGTTGGTAATTGATGAAATAGTAGTATTAAAGTGCCAACCTTCAACTCCAGTATTATACAATGTCATTGTTGTCTACAGAAATGTATGGCTTTGCAATATCGTTTTGTGGACAACATTGTATGATTTATGGTCTTCGACAAGCCCATTCAAGTTTTGGACACTCGATACTCTCAAACAGCCCACAAATAGTTGACTAAGCGAGAAGCTAATCCCTTTTTAGTGCACCTCTACACCCTTTAAGGGACATATCTTCCGAATTTCTTTGAGATACAAGCAGTGAATTCAATTCTCCAATACAAACTTCAAAAGCACGTTACACTCCTAATTAAGGATTGTTTTAAAAAATCCTAATATATGCGTTGTATTATTTGTCTTAAAGAATATTTATACCAAGTTTCCAGTTGATATATGCAAAGAATACAATTTTCCATAAAAACTTTTGGACCTCGTTACACCCCCTTAGGAGGTGATTTTCAAAAAATCCTCTCTTAGTGCACCTCTAGACTTTCTAAGGAATATATCTTTCAAATGTCACTTTTCTATCTTGAGCGATTTAGGCTGTGCGTTGTCTATATGTCAGTCAATCATTTGGATAGTCACGGAACTGTTTTATATGTATAGATTGAGCGGAGGACAATAGGTGAATATAAAGAGGGGGGGGGGACAAGAAAGCTGAATGTCTTCGAAATCAACTTCCCCTATCTATACATATATTTCCTTTAATTGACACGTTGAATAGAACCATCATATTTTCTTTATCATATAAATAAAGTTAACCCAAAGAAATATTGATCGATCCAACCCAAAGAAATACTGATCATGACTTTATACGGCAACCCTCATATTGCTCGCTTACCGTGAGACTGCAGTGTCCAAGTGGAAAATATAGATTACTAGAAGCACTTCATTTAATTGGCATGTTTCCGAAAAGTCGTGGAAAAAATGCAGTGCCAAATGAATCCGAGAAAAGAATATAATAGCCGTAAATATAGTCTCGCGTTACACTCATAGTTGTCATCACAAATCATTGAATGAGTTTCAGGGCCGTTACTTTTATCCCTCCTATCAAAGTCGTACGTCATTCGCATGTCGAATCGGAACTCTGTGTAATAACCATAAATTAGTCGTGATAATCCCAACAGAGGAGTCGGTTTTTTTTTCATTGGGCTCCCCCTTATTCATCAACGAATATTGAATTTTCATTTTTTTTTCACCGTCGAGATACATTCGTTCGAGAGAGCACCCTCTGTATAAACGAGTCGCTATGGTACATATATGAGGCATTCCAGGCTGAGCAGCTTGACCTGAGATTGGGGCTTTGCGAAATTGCGTCCACAGCTTTTCACATCCTAATTGAAATACCGAATATCTTGCAATTTGTATCGTAGTTTTTCCTTGGGGGGGTCCCATTTAAGAGTGGAAAGGTACAATCTAGACTAAACCTAACAGCTATGACGAAAGTCTATTTTGAAAAAGTATGGCCAATCGGTGTAAGTAGTTCTAGCAACTAGGCTGATCTAAAATAATCAATGTACAAAAATGTACTTTGGGTATATGAATAAAACTTTCGTATGGTCGGAAATTTTTTAGAAAATTTGAAAATTACGAAAATGGCAAGCTCGATAGGGAAAAAGTTCGGTATTTAACCGAGAAATAGCTGTGATCGCTTGTTATTAACAAATGGATAAATATATTTAAAAATCATATTCCATTCTATGATAGAAAATATTATAAACTAGGCTCTGTCCGAAATTGAAGTGAATCGGACAAATAAATTTTGAGATACGACTCACATCGTTTCACAAAATATCGTTTCGAGAAAAACGCAAAAGAAAAAAAATGTTAAATCGCAGTGGGGAGGTTCGCCGTAACGTAGTGGGCGATCTGATCCTTCCCAAAAATCGTCATAACGTCATAATTTTAGGAACTTTTACAAAATCTTTGTTGTGAATTAAAACTCAGAACCTAAACCGTAAGATTATGCAATAAAAATTCGTCTTGGAATTTCAAGCTTATAAATACCCTTTAAAAAATAAGTTACAGGAGCGATAATGAATGATATTATGAGCAATAATAAATTATACTACGAGAGACTCGCATTTCGCGGGCGGAACAGAAATCCAGTGATTTTCTACAAGAATATACGACGCCCGTTAAAGCATTTACATGATATATATATATATAAATGTAAATGTCTGTGTGTATATCCGTGTTTGGATGGTGTGTTCGAGAGAAAGACGTAGAGAGACGGAGAGAGAGAGTGAAGGATGTGGTCTTTATTGTCGTAAACCTCCACTGACTTGTCTACTGCCGTGTAGATCTCGAGACATGTCTCTTTCGACGTACCCTTCCTTCTCTTCCTCATGCTCCTATTCGAACGTTGACGAGGGACGAGATGTTCGATGATCTCATTAAGCGTTACGACGTCGTCCGTCGTGTACGCCCGTTTGGTGAAGTCGTTGCCGGACCGTATGCCTTTCGTCAAAATGTTTCCCTTCTTGCTTTTCTAAACATCTTCAGTACCGTTGTCTAGAAAGTTCAATGAAAAATCGTCAAAAGCCTGATACTTATTTTGTCTCATTTCCATTTTAAGGTTGATTTTCACTATACGTTCCGTCTCCATACCGTTTCCAATCAGTTCCGATCAATATTGATGCAAACGTATTTTTTGTCGGACAAGCGGAGACGTGTCGGAAGCGGCATCTATATTGGGAACATCGTTACGTTTCAGTTTTATAGTTTATACCTACAACTGCATTTAATTGATAATAGTGTTTCGCCTTGATATTTAAGGACGTTGCTCGTATAGCTTTTGCTATGTCGTCCGTGTTTAAGAGCCTAACTACAATAATTAATTTCTCAACAGTCATGCCGACGAGTGATTTGAAATTTTGCACGGCGTCGTAACACCCGCTTGCAAATATCCTTAATGAATTTCAACGAATTCTTAACAGTACACGATAGCTGAGCAAGCTAGTTAAGTATAAATTACGAGAAGTTAATTGAACTGGTGAGGAGAAATATGGCGGAAATACTGAAATAATTTGATTTTGTCAACTGTCAGTTCACTAAATATTGTTGTATACACTGCCAAAAATATATATTTAATTTAAATAGTATCTATTTAAATCAAATAGGTTTTTCCCTTGTCTCACGGCCTACCACGATCCTATTTGTTACAAATATATTTTTTTTATTTGTTCAATATATTGTTTTTAAATATTAAATATATTCAAATTATACAAATAAAGATTAGATTTAAATTAAATAAAGAAAAACACGATGTACCGCATGAATACGAGAAAGGAATATAGGTTCATGACATAAAAGTGCGGTGAAAAAAAGGTAAATTATTTTTCTTTTTTTTTCACTAACAAGGCTGTTATTTGGAAAAAAAGAAAGGTATCGCCGTGCGACTATTTACATATAGAACGACTAACCCTTTTCCTCAACTGCAGAATGTTACAACAGTCTTCTAATAAAAAAAAAGCCATGAGATTTTTAAGCGAATCATGTACCATTTTTCCATCTGTCTCTTTTATCTTATACTACCAGACTAACTCAAATCACAGATTTATTAGGAATAAATAAAATATTTAGTTATTAAACCATATTAAATAGATCTTGATTTGAATAAATAAATATATTTAAAAGAAATCATTTCAATAATGGAATGTAATAGGAAAAATTTGATTTCACGAAAAATCTAATTAATTCAAATTTAAAAAATCAAATAGACGCATCTAGTTAATATCAAACGAATTATTCCGTCAGTGTATTCTCCCTCAATAATTCCTTCCTTTAAGATATTGTACACTCAAAATCAAGGGTTTTTTTTAAACCTAGTTTCTTCATCTAATATAATAGCAGCTAGGAGTAGGTTTTCGTCAGACCGCATTTTGTCAAAGGGCACACTACGTCCATCTAAACGAGACTGATCGAGAACGGAAGATGTGAATAGACAAAAATTTAACTAAACGTATAAGTAATGGTTAGGGAACGGAGACGAAACGTATATTGAGAATCAACCTTTAAGTCGATTTTTTTGATGATCAATTATGAAATCGTTTTTACTGAAATGTCAACTATATCGAATGACATTCGGGTTTTCAGGTTTTCCGATACTTTTATCCCTTGCACAATCTTTATCGCATGTACATCATTGGACCACGTCTCCTCGACGTTTGTATCTGCGCGCTACAATATCCCCCCCCCCCCCGTTTTTCTGTTTCATTTTCTGCCGCACAGACAACGGTAGAGTGTTTGTTATATAAAGATGTGTGTTTGACGACTTTGGGACGTTACCCTTGCCTCTCGCCATTCCAGAACGAATCGAATTTTACGAGCATTCAAAAATGGTTGAGAGCTCTCGATATATATATATATATATATATATTGAAAGTCTCGGCTATTGCATATACATATGTAGTATTGGTGAGACGGTGACGGAGGACGACGAACGTAAGCCCGTATCTTGGAAACGTTCTACTCCGTTCGCGATAGCCCCCGCTCGAATTTCACGACTGCGCGACTTTTGAGATAGCTAGCTCTCGCAAACTACAGTCTAGTTGCAATTTAGCTTCGACTTTTTCCCCCCTACCATTCCCCTCCTATCATCTCTCACTCTCCCTCTCCCACTCTGTCTCTCTTTCTTCCCCGCTCTGTCTGAGGGTCGAACTCGATTTTGCAAAGAGGTATTACCGAGTCAGACAAGCTGAGACGTCTTATCCAACATCCGTTGAACACCCGGGCATATCCGCGCGCTTTCACGCGAATTACGTCCGTCTCGAACGCCGCGATTCTGGACGTGTGGCCCTAATACCCCGTTTTACGATGCAACCCAAGCGCTCGGGTCGGGCACGCTCTAATATTAGAGCGACGTCAAGATTGTGCAATACCGTGCTGGACTCTGTGCACAGCGAAGATTGTGCATTGGGCGTGAATGTTGGGTCTCGTCTATCACTTTTGTGCTCGGTCAAACGACGTTCATTCAAAAATTAGTAAAAGTTGCAGAAAACTTACGCAATTGTCGCATGAATTGATATCAAGTTGAAACGAAACGACGAATTTTATTTTTCGGTATAACCATCGGAAAAAAATGCGATTTTGATATTCTGTTGATGCGTCGTAATTGCTGAAAGAGTCAATCACTCTAGGGGTGTATTTAATATATTACAATTAATGTTGTAACAGGCTGGTTTTGTCGTGGATACGTATCCAATTCCATATAAATTAGAACGATAGTGAATTATACTAGTACTAGTTTTCGCTTGCGTGGAATTTAGCCCATAGAAACTTCTTTACCAGTTGAATCCTGTATTAGGGGTTGTATTTAACGGGTTACACCTAATTCGCGTTCGGAAAAAAGAGGTGTTTTCGTGATTTTTTTTTTTTGGAAATGGGTGCAGGTTTTTAACTTTTTTTTTTCATAGTAAAGAGTATCATTTCAAGTATCTTTGACAATTTTTTTATTGGGAAATATTTATAAACGACGGAGATACAGTAAATTGCACAGACTGCTGTGCAAAAAGGTCCTTCGCGGTGACCACTCCTGCTCGGGAACAAATCATCTGAAATAAAAAAACTAAGTGAATTTAGTTTTTGTACCGTATTATCTAGTCTTACTATCGAAGGATTCGATAAAATAATGATTTTTGAAAAAATGGACGCCGATCGAAAGTGATTGTCGAAATTTCGGTGAAAAAAACACTCTATTTTCCTTGATATAAAAAAAGTATGCATTGAAAAAAAATATCCTTCGATTAAGGACTGCCTTTTGATATACAAAAAATGTCTGTGAAATTTGTAGCAGATCGGTTTAGTTGTTTTTGAGATATTTTGGTCACCGATTCTGAAAAAGTCATTCCGAGAAAAACGCGTTTAAAGTTTTACGTCAGGTATATACGTAGATAAAATACGTAGATAAATACTGTAAACACTCACAACTCTCCCAATTGTCAACGGACCGACTTGAAATTTTCAGAGAATATTTTTAAAAGGTTATATTATAAGAATCCGTCGAAAACGAAAAAATTGATTTTTTCAAAAATTCCAACTAGGTGTAACCCCTTAAAAAAAAACCCGAAATATGCGTTGTATTATTTGTTTAGAAGAATATTTATACTGAGTTGCAAATTCAAACACGCAAGGAATACAATTCTCTATACAAACTTTTCCACCCCATTTCACCCCCTTAAGAGTTTATTTTCGAAAAATCCTTTCTCAGTGCACCTCTACACTTTCTAAGGAACATATCTTCCAAATTTCATGTTTCTATCTTTAGTGGTTTAGGCTGTGCGTTGTCTATATGTCAGTCAGTCAGTCACGGAACTGTTTTATATGTACAGATGCAAGAATAGATGTCTTGTACGAATGGGACTTTGCATAAACTAACATATTATACAAAACGTGGTCTTACTAATCCTATAAAATTGTAGGATCTGCTTGTACAGTCTGTTTGACAAGTACGTGTACGGCGAAACGCAAAAACTATTGGAAAAAAATCTACACACATACTACATGATATAACACATGGGTCATTAAGTCCCGGGACTAACCAGTAAAAACACATTTTTTTTTTTTGCAAAATTCGACTTTATTCATCAACATAGTCACCTTCCATAGCGATACAATCATTCCAACGTTTTTTTAAACTTTCGATGCCTTTCTTATAGAACGATTTGTCTTTTGCCTCAAAATAGGCTTCAGTTGCGGCTACAACCTCATAATCGGAGCCAAATCTCTTTCCCTGGAGTATCTTTTTGAGATCTGCGAACAGGTAGAAGTCAGATGGGGCCAGATCTGGCGAATATGGAGGGTGTGGAAGCAATTCGATTCGTAAATCGTTCAATTTCACCATGGTTTTCATCAACTTGTGGATCGGTGCATTGTCCTTGGTGAAACAGCGGTTTTTTCTTTGCCATGTTAGGCCTTTTCTGCTTGATCGCGTCATCCAATCGATCCAATAATGCAATGTAGTAGTCGCTGTTGATCGTCTGGCCCTTCGGAAGAAAGTCGATGAGCAAAATTCCGTGGGTGTCCCAAAATACAGAGGCCATGACCTTGCCTGCTGACTGTTGTGTCTTCGGACGCTTTGGCCGGCTTTCGCCCTCTCCTCTCCACTCGGCTGACGCTCTTTTCGACTCCGGCGTATAGTAATGAATCCATGTTTCATTCATTGTTATGTACCGACGCAAAAAAATCCTTTTTATCACGCGTAAACAGCTTCAAACAGCGCTCCGAATCATCAATTCGTTGTTGCTTTTGTTCCACTGTGAGCAAACGCGTCACCCACTTGGACAAAGGTTTTTTCATACCCAAATTTTCATGCACAATTATGAACACGGTGCCTTTTGATATCTTTAGGATGTCAGCTATCTCTTGCAACTTCACTTTACGATCGGACATAACAATTTTCAGAATTTTTTGGATGTTTTCGGGCGTAGCCACCTCAATTGAACGACCTGAGCGCTCCGCGTCTGCGGTGGTTATTTGACCGTGTTTAAAATCCACATACCATCGGCAAATGGTTGTTTTCGATGGGCACTTTTCCCGGTATCACTTTTCAAGCCATTGCTGAGCTTGAACGGTATTTTTTCCCATTAAAAAACAGTGTTTGATTAACACACGAAACTCGTTTTTATCCATCGTTTAAGCAAAAACAAATGTAGCGTCACTTAACCTTCAATATCTCGACAACGACTGAACCGAATGTTATGAAATTTTTACACGTATCTTTTGAAGGTTGGTACTACCGAAAAACAAAAGCGGCATGGCATTGGCGGCGCCATCTGTGCGTCAGTCCCGGGACTTAATGACCCATGCTTGATGCTTCATTATTAGTAAGTGATCCGGTGGCCCAAGTGAGTCTGTTTTCAACGGGTTTTTCGGACAATAGCGGTTCATCTGTGAGCACAGTCGAACGACAACTGACGCTTTCTATACAAAGCATCTTGGTGGAATAGTTCCGCTACCTGCTCGCGTTCGAAACGTCCTGTTAACGGTTTTCTGAAAAGAATGTAGCCGTACACCCTTGACCCAAACAGACCGTATATTTGTTTTTTTTTCAAGCTTAAATCAACCTGGTGAATGTTTATCAGGAATCTCGTCAGTAAATACTCCAGCCAAAATTATTTATGATTATCATCTTACTTAATTTTCTAGGTATATTTTTCCTGGTGATGGGATTTTCCTAATATCCTTGGTACGTAATTCTCAATACATCACCCGAAAAACAATTGCTTACATACGCTTCCACCAAATTTCCGACATATCCACGATCGAAAGTGCGAGCAAAAAGTACTTTCAAATAAAAACCAAACAAGTTATCCAGAACGCTAATAATTAGTTTTGTGGAATTGATTGGAATACACGCTTTCGATCAAATCGAATAATTGTTCTTCCCATTTGTGACACTGTCCAATTCGATCGTGCTGCACTACAGCGTAAGTCTTTTTCCCGGACGTTCGTTGAGATAGGTCGGGCCAGCCAGACAGGCGTGTTCAATATAATCTGTCACGTAAAAGTCCGCTTTTATGTCCACAGCGCGTTCTCGCGCCTTGCCTCTCGAGAGTTCAGAGGGGAGAAGCTTAACGACTGAGAAAAAGTGTACTTGGGATTGATGCTAACCTAAATGCATCGTATAATCGCCCTTCCCCTCCCACCTCCCGCCCCCACGCCGTTCTTCGTTCTCTCTCTCTCTCTCTCTCTCTCTCTCTCTCTCTCTCTCTCTCTTTATGGTAAAAATGTGAAAGGACTTTGGTACATTACTGAACTCTTTGGTGTATTATCGAAGAGAGAAAAAAGAGAGGGAACTCGCGGGTGCACAGGCAACTTCTGATGAACGAGCTCGACTCACGACGAGGAACCCTAATGCGAATATAATTATCATTAGGGGGCCCGAGGGGGTCGCTGACCCTCAACACACCATTTTACTCTCTTTCCTACTTCCTCTCAGCTCCCCCTCCCCCTTCCCCATATACTCTTATATATGCATTCTCATTTTCCTCCTTCCCTCTATCTCGCAAAATGCAGCAAGATTACGCGCACCTGTGTGTATATATATATATATATACATGAGTATAATCTTGCGTATTATTAGCTAGTGCATATGTTACGTGTATGCATTATACAAGATTCGTGTATGCCTAAATGCGTATCCACAGGGGCGTTTGCTAGAAATGGCTAGATTGTATGAAGAAATTTATAGAAGTGAAATCACGAACCATGCCATATCGGAATTTGCACGTCTATTTGGTTGAATCTTGTTCAAAACTCGAGAGACGTGTGTTGCAACATCGTACGGGATAAGTTTCGAATTTGCACAGTTTCATGAGAAGTGCTGTATAAGAAAAAAAAAAAAATCACAATACAGTCCGTCTACGAAATGCAAATTTAGGACCTATAATCCTTGCTCCATATGTGCAATATATTTTGATGGTTGAAGTTTGCATCGTTAAAGTGCAACGAAAATTCTTCTCAATATCTTATTTTCATTATTATCCAAAATTATATTTTGCAGATTCAGGCTGTGAATCGTTAAGTAGAAATCCTAAAAAATGCGTGTTTTTCGTAGCTCAAAATCGCAAAACAAATTTTTAAAAATTACAAAGAAAAGTTTTTCGTTGCATTCCAACGATGCAAACTTCAACGTCATATTTATTTGGGCTATACCTAAAAAGCTTTCCACGCAAACAAACAGTTTTATTTCATATCGAATATCCCATATCCAGATTTATAAGACCGTGGTAACGACGCGTATCAGATTTTACGAAGAGCCGTCTTCAACCCGAGCAGGAAAGATTCGGCTCGCTTTCTTTCATTCTTCCTCGGCACCCTGTTTTCTCTCTCGTTCTCATCCCTCACACACACACACACACACACACACACACACTCTTTCGCTGTCCCACAGCGTTTTTCTCTCTCCGTCACTCTTTAACTTGCCTGAAAACGTTGAATCGTGCGCGCGGACCATAGCTGCGGGGATGATTAATCGTTTCGCTTTTCGACGCGAAACGCCCTCCGCACCGTTCTCGCGTCCTTCGAACGCGAGATCTCTTTGCTCTTGGTTTTCATGTAGCCCCGAGAGACTAGCTCTCCAGGCGTGGTGGAGTTACACGAAATCCACACGCCCACGCTCTCTACCCTTGCGCGCTTGCCAATTATTTCTCTCTATCTTCCCCCCTTCATAGTGTAACGCTTTCTTTTCCTCGTTTTTTTTTCCTTTCGCAAGAAAGTGATAAAGAACAAACATGAAAAAGTGCACCCTGTGTTGTTACGTTTATTCTTTTCGGAGATTTAGGTGAATCACGTTGAGCGTTTAGGAGCAGAAGAAAAAACTGGAGAACAAATAGTACGGAACGATTCTTAGCGACACGAATGACGACAGCCGGTATTGCAATCGTCAAAACAAGCCTTTCGAAAAATTCTTATTTTCTCTCAGTACTGAAAGATTGACGGGTCTGCGTAAGCTTGGAGCCCAATAAACAGGTCGATTTTTAATGTTTTTTTTTTCAGGCGAGACTATTGGGGAGTCGAGGTTGAGTTTTTTTATTGAACGATATTGGTTAACAACGAATGAAGATATTATTATACAAACTAAGCGCCGCCGTTGTTGCATGGCCAATCGGTGAAGGTGGCTTTGGCATCTACGATGATTTAAAGAAAATATGAAAAAAATGTACTTTTAGTAAATATAATAATAAAACTTTCGTATGACCGGGTATTTTTTTTTAATTCTGAAAATCACAAAAACGGCAAGCCATGGCAAAAAAATTCGATGTTCGCCAAAAACTTTGATCATTTGTTAGCAACAGATAGATAAACATCGACGAATACATTTTGAAATATAACTTACAACGTTTCGTAAAGCATAGTTTCGAGAAAAATGGAACAGAAAAGTAGGGTTAATCGCAGCGGGGTGGTTCGCCGTAGCGCAGTGGGCCATCCTTCCTAAAAATCGTCATAATTCCTTCAATTTTCGGAATTAAAAGAAAATCGTCGCTGCAATTTAAAGTTAAGACCACAGACTAGAAAACTATGCAAAAAAAAACCATATTTTTTCAACTTCACGCTTATGAAGACGTCTTGAGAAAAAAACGACGTTCCGTCCCAAAAGAAGAATAGGGAGGATCATGTCGAGCAACTTTGGTTCGATCGCTCTGTAATTCCTTAACAGTCTGCCGTATAAAAATGAAACCTACCTTGGTCAAGAGAAAATTTATCTGGGCAAAGAAATTTTGTAGACGAAATTCCTGTCATCCTTTTTTTTTCACAGCTAATCGCTCTCAAATGACTAAGGCCATATTTGCTCAACCTGCCCCGATAGTGGAGTAAGTTGAGCATGGGTATGAGGTAAGTTGAGCGAAGTAATAATTGGATAAAAAAAATCAGACGTATTCAACATGATTTTGTATAACGCAATGATAAACCAACACTCGCTTGTTAATTAGTGAGATTTTAATACATTAACATTAACACTAGATTTACCAGACCAGTCATTTTGACTGGTCGTGCAATTTGAATTAAAAATTCCTACTGCATGTAAATTTGCTTTCCGAAATGATGTTATGACTTTTGTAGCTATAAGTAGAGAATACATTTTATGAACTTAATGTTACTTTATATATATTCGTAACGAATATATTTTTTGTTATTGACACTTATACCAATATCTGGTCTGGTAAATCTAGTGTTAATTGCAATGAACTTTGAAATACTTTTTCTCATACAATGGTAGTAGAAAATCTTTCAATCACGTTTTTTTTTTTACTTTTGGGTGCAAAAATAATGAAACTTCCCGTGTTACCGTCTCGTGCGCCGCATGGCAACGGGCAATGTCGTGATGTGTTGCCCTCCCCCATACCTCTCTAGTTGCAATTTGATGCACCCGCGTGCCATGCTTAGTCTTCCAGATATTTCGTTTGCCTAACTTACCCGTCTGCTCAACATAACCCTGCCTTCCCAATGTTCAGCGTCCCAAAAGATCCCGACTTTTATTAAGCCTTAAATTCATTGCGACTCTTTCAAATGAAAAACATCGTTAAAAACAAACAGCTAACTTTCAAAATTGTATGCAAAGAAGTCTTGTACGGCTGTGCGAATGAAATGCACACAGAGAATAATCTCACCTTCGAACTTTTGTCACGTATGCATACATCAATGATGGTAAAGTGGGAAAAAGCGGAAGAGGAAGTTGAAGTACAGGTGGCATTTTGAACTACAGCTCTTTCGTCCTCTCATATTCGTTTATTCAGTGGAGGAAGTAAACGAGGCATAAGAAGTTCACCTCGGGGCTTGAGAGTAGCTAACGACAAAACGCCGAGCGAGAGACGAGATAGAATAATCCCTATACGTGCTATATATCTATTCGTTTATACAAACATGAAAATACGTGTGTACGCGTGCGTGTATGTGCGGAAGCAACGAGGCGAAAAGAAAAGCATTTCGCGAAGTGTTACGAACGCCACCCGGGGACGACTCATTTTCCCTCTCTTCTCTTCTCCCGCTGCATGGATGCGGGTTAACGCCATTGCGTTACAATCTTTTCCCCTCCTTTCTATATATGTATTTATAAGCTTATTTGTGTATACGCATGTATGGAGTTTCAGTACGTAAAAGCACTTTAGTAAGCTTGTCCTTCTCGCTCGGTTGCCTCTAATTGTTCCGCAGGTTTTCTTTTGTTCCATACTGTACAACCAAACCTACACTCGACTCGGTTCTGCACTTGTGTTGCAACCATATTCGTATGGACAGTCACAGTGTGACACATCGCGTTGCAGGGACAAAGCGAGAACGATGGAGACAAAAAGAAACAGAGAAGAGGTGCGGGAGGGGGGGGGGGGGGGGGTGTTGGTGGTGGTGGTGGCACAAGAGGTGAGGTAGAGGGAAGTTCTCTATGGAGACGTCGGATACTCATCGCAACAGGAAGTACGAGCGTTGTACATACTATCTATGCAGTTCAATCTTCCATATAGCGTCCACAAAAAATCACTTTGATATGCTTTCACATGTACTGCTCCTGGACAATGAGAGAACTGGATTTATGCAAGTCAGTGAGTCGAACGCGATTCACTTAGACTCATCGGGGCGAAGTACGTAACAAAAATGCAAGAAAAATTCTGCAGATAAGAAACTCTTATATTGCTTTCTAGTAAATTTATTTTCCGCAAAAAGTCTCCTCTATGGTCAAGATTATTTTCCGATTGTTGCTTCCATATAGTGGACGTTTTATAAGCGAAATATAATTATGAGGGAATGTGTTAATATATCGAGCTATGCTCACAACTTCGGACACGCAGATTTTTGAAAACTTTAATATATCTTTTCATTGAGCCGATTGCGATGAAATAAAAACTAAATGTTACTTCAAGTTAAGTCTTATATTTTTCCGACAACTCCATCTAGATTGAGTCAGTAGTTTCAGTCAGACCGCGTCGAAATTTCGCAAAGTGTGATACATGGCCTTGAGGAGGCTCCGCCACAAATGTCTTACCTCCAGAAAAAAATAATTTTTGGGCGATATCATAGATACAAGTTTCAGATAAGGTATACGACTAAATAAGAGAGATACAAATTGTTGAACTTAGGACTTTCAACACAGGGCTTATGGAAGAGTCACCCTCAAAACGCTTGTATCATGTCATGTCTTTACACTCACGCAAGAGATATTGACAAAAAACTACAGTAACGTTGATTAGGTCATAAAGATTCCAAATACAATAAAAAAAAGTTTTAGGTTAACGACTTATGTGAAAAGATATTTGATGTTGAAATGTCGGAATACTTGAACTTTTGAGAGGTTTCGCGATCGTGTAAAGATTCAGCAGCATAGCGGAAATCAGATGTTTTGTATACTTTAAGTGCGCATGCGTACGAATTAAATAACCAACTACCTAACCTTAGATTTGTTTGTCATCGACGTGTTGGTAGAACGATTGGATTCATCGTAATAAAATATGAATTTTTATCGATCAATGAAACCTGTCATGTATTTCTCACCAATAATAGAAAATAAAATTGTCTTTCAGAGTAACCAGGCATCTTTTAAATATTAGGTAAACTCTTTGAAAATACGAAAATTTCGTTTACAATAACAAGTTTAAATCACGCGACGACCCGCGGTCAGCTCGACGTCATGAGTACGACAGAGAAATCAAAGGAGAGAGTGAGATGGAGAATTGCAACGTTGTCGTACTTCTCTGTGCAGTACCGTAACGTACAATTGTGTAAATTTTACTGTATTTATTGATCGATGTACAGCTAATAAGTTTTGTATAAAATGACCAATAATGCATTTATATTCAACTTCACTATGACAAACATCCGAATTGCTAAAAAAAAGGGGGGGGCCATGCTTATGCGCCCACGCAACCCGGCCCTTCGTGACGGAGCCGCCTTAATGCCCACAAACTTTTTCGCATCGTAAAAATGTAACATCTATTCGATGTGTGCATACATCCAACAAGTTAATATGCACTACATGCGCAGTGTCACGAAGGCTTTGGTGGTATATGCGGCACCGAAATATGCCTGACCACAACGTCACCTTTTTCACTTGGTCGGCTATTGCTCTCGCTCTCTCTGTCCGCCTCTCACCTTACCGGCCTTGTTCTTAATCGCGAGCCGAGCATGGAGCACAATCATGTCCAATCTGACAGTTATCTCCTCCACCCAGCCGATTTCTTCCTCTCTGGCGGTTGTCAATAAATTCTCGTTGTACGTCTGAGCGCACCGTGTCCTTTTCCACTTGGTCGGAGGAACTCGACCGCAAGGCTCCTTGAGGGCGCTCGCCGCAGAATCTCTCCCACACACTTTATCTCTCTATCTCTCTCTCTCTCTCTTTCTCACTCTCTGTCCTTTGCACAGCAAGGCCAGCATATCTCAGGTCGTTTTTCAAAATAAATTGTAGGAGAGGGTGCATGGTTTTAAGGAAAAACTTGGAGGCCATATTAATATCACGTTTTCATATGGAATATTTAAGACATGCCTTCCATATCTCTGCGGCATATTTTTATAATGAACTGCCTCCAAATATAATGGCTTTGAGGAAACCAGATTTTAATGAAATGGTTAAGAAAATGCTTGGTGAGTGTACTCTCTAGATATTGCAGGGTTTCTAGTGGCTTGCTCATTCTCTTGTTTTTCTTCTTTCATTTTATTATTTTTCTTAGTATTTGTATTCTATTTTTATTTTCATTTTATTTTATTTCATCGCGTATTATATTTCATTTTGGTCTTCGGTGTTTTTCATTTTTATTTTTATATTGTTTTCACCTTATATAGAATCATTATTTTTCTTTTTATATCGAGTTTTTCTTTGATTTATTTCGATTTCTTTCTGTAAGATGTATGAAATATGAGGATTGCGTGCCAGAAAACGTTGCTTGGTCGTAGCGGACTTATAAATCGGTCTCTCTCTCTCTCTCTCTTTATCCCTGTGTCATGGAATAGGTATTTTCTGACTCAGTCACCCCTCTTCCTCCCCTTGCGCATGTGTAATTTTCTTTACCCAAAGAAAACGTACTTCATCAAAGAAAACGGTTAAATCTGAAAGCGTCGGCGATTACAACGAATTAAAAGTACTAAAATATCCTTGCAGTTTTATTTTGAAAAACGCTGAAGCACCAATTGATATGGCGTTGATCGAGACACTGCTAAAAATTGCTTTTATAATTGTACTTACCTTTTTTTCCTGTACATCATAGAAATACAACAACAACTAAACGAAAATAATTCGTTACGTGAAAACGGTGAAATTGCTTAGTCTCAGTATTCTCGTAGATACGTACCTAATCGATAAATCTTTATGATAAATCGCATGAACGATTTTTCTCGTGGTTTCTAGGTCCTCTGAGTCTCGCATCGTAAACTACCCTCGTAAATCCCAGTCAAAGCTGTGATACGCACATGGCTCAGGGGATTCGAAGGACTGAACTCCTCTCGGTATTTAGTTTATCTTCATTCAGACGTTCGACGAATGTCACCGAGATCCTCCGTGCTCTCATTCTCTCTACCCCTCTCCAATGTCCTCAATGCTATATCTTGCGCTTTTTGAGCCATCTCCGTCCTCCAACTGCTGTCTCATGTAGCTCGCCGATTGCTCGTAAACGAGCGCGAGTCCCGAGTGCAGGCAAATTGTCCATAAAGAGAACACCGTTCCCTTTTCACCGTCTATCTATCTGCCCTTTAGACTCAACGATCACAGAGGCACTGTGACTGTACCAGACTGCAATGAGAGAAGGAGAGATGTGAAAAGTTTCTATCACGACTCGTAAATTTTCATCCGGCTATAGGTTAGTTCGAGCGTGCACATTGTGCTCAGCCAACCTCCGTAAGGATCCTTGAAACGTAAACGAATTAGTTCACCTATAGTTTACCTATACCATCGCGTCTGTGAGGGAGTTTAAGACTGATCCGCGTTCTCGTCAGGAGCACCTTAAGCTTTATGGGCTATCACCAATGTTCTTCAATACACATGCATATACGTACTTAAAACATATATACGTGTGAAACTATGAGTTTCTCTTGCGAATGCGACATTTGGGCCAAGACCTGAAATATATCCGCGAATCGCTCGAAACAACGAGCTCGTTCAAGTCACGATTTAGAATAATTGCATTATTATCCGTCTGATATGGATCTTAAAAAGATTGGAGCGGTCCAGTTGAGTCAAGTTACGGTTTATGGGTTTTTTTTTAAAAATAAACCGTAAAAAAATATGCATACGACGTTTTATCTGTAGATGCAAAGTTTTCATAAAATATATAATTAAAGGGCAAAATTGTGCATTTTCATACTTGTATTACGTGAATAGGAAAACGGTTGTGTTACTACCAATTAGAAAAGTATAATATTATTGATGATTATGATGGAAGAGGCCTAATCTTTTATTAGATTAAAAGAATTAAAACTATTAAAAAGATAAAAAGATTTGTAATCTTTTATCAAATAATATTAAATCTATATGGTTTTCGATAGGCAAGAGGGTTTGTTTTTCTAAAGGTTTACAAGGCTTTAGTTAACGTTATTCCGTTGTCAGAAATGGTTTATATTGGTGCTAAACAGCGAAAAAAATTACGTCACCCGTAGCGTGAACGGCCCATCTAATCACAACTATTTTTAGCTTTGGTTTTTTGTGCTGAAGCAATTTTTAAAAATTCGTAAAGACTCAGTATAGTCTGGACGATACCATATACAGTGGGCAAAAAAAGTATTTGTACACATTTTATTTTTCTTCGAAAAAAAAATACAAAAGTATTTTTTTTTTTTTCGTAGGATAATTGGAAAAACACGCGGTGTACAAATTCTTTTTTTACCCACTGGATATATATATATATTTAATCTTGGTTTGTGGGTTACGCTCCAACCTCCTGAAGCTATTTCATCGTGAGCATGTGAAATTACTGAGTTCAAAAAACTTTTTTTTAACCTATCACCTTTCCTTGAATTATTCTACACTTTTCTCAGCTGGACCACCCGTAAGATGTAATATTTTTTCCACTTGAAATGTTTTTTTTCTTCATACGAATGAAGCGAGGGTACAAGGTAATTGTTTGGCCACAAAATAGATTTTGTCAGTATTGAGATTCTTATTTGAACATTCGCTTCTTATTTATCTCAAAATAACCTGAAACAGATCTCGTCTTATTAGAGAATTTATCGTCTACTCGGTATACATTTGTTAGATCGAAGAAATTGTATCTAATGCGAAGCTTCTCTCAGACGGAAACGAAGACTGTATCGTTTATTTATAGCAGACGAGTGTATTCTTCCTGATGATCGAGTCATTTTTTATGTATCTCTTCTTTTTCTAGTTTCTCTTTATTTTATTCATTTCATCGTTTTTTTTTCTCCGTATTATACCAAAGAAAAGGCAATCTCGACCACGATCATCCGTCTCATTTACTATTCTCTACTCTACAAGAATACCTTTTTCTAATTTTTCATAAAAGGGCATCTCATGTCAGACAAGTCAAGCAGTCTCGATATTTCTAATGAAAAAAAAACCTTGGTGGACGGCACAGCTAATTTTGTATAGCCAAAATACTTTTTCCGGCGTCGTTATTTTTTTCCTGTTGTGCATTATTGATTTATAAAAACTCGGAACTGTTAATTGAATTGGAGGTGGTTACTTTGGCATAAAACGGCTCATATACGAATGCACTGTGTTTCAATATATAGTTTATTGGTAGCGAGGAAGCCCTCTTTTCTCGCCAGTTCACGATCAGCCATAACTCACTCGTTCTTTTAACGTTCCTACGCAATTTTTACTTCTCTCAATGTTGCGTATCTTCGCTTCTCTCTCTCTCTCTCTCTCTCTCTCTCTCTCTTTCTTCCTCCCTTTTCCGCTTCTTCTTTTCACTACCTCGCTCTTTCATCTGTCCTTTTTTGTTAGTTTTGTTTACGTTTCCTTCCTCGTTCTTTGGGGTATCCTCACGACGTTTCCGGCTTCTCTCAACCGGAAAAGTACACTCCTCCATCAACTATTCCACGATTCCTTCAACTTTTTTTTTTTATCCTCGATGTGTTATCTGTTTTCCTCAAAGGCTCCCTCCATCTTCCTTTCTTTCCACGTTTTTCCTGGCTTCACGTACAAGGCCACGTACAATTTTCTCTGTATTCTCGTTAGCAACAGACTGACACATACACACACACACACACACCCACAATGTGAACGATCCATCGTCATTGGCTTTTGCCAAAGAACACATCAAGAAGGGAATAAAAACACGCGAGCAGTATTGGCAGCGTAAAAGAATTCGAAACTTATTTGCCGGAAGAGTAATTTGCCATTCATGTTTTTCCGATTCGTTCATCAACGAATGTCTCGGTATAATCGATCGACACTGAATTCCGGTCTCTACGTTCTTAACGATGCGGATCCGAGATCGCTCGACCACAAACCAGTCTCGCCAATTTCGCGAAAAACATTAAGACTTTCGTCGCTTAATCTGGAAATCCTTGCGAGGCTGAATATACCTGCGGCGATACGTAAACGGTCCATTAAGATGATTTCAATGATCGCTGCGCGGTAATAAACGGAATTATCTTCCACACCAGTTAATCAGGCTAATCCACGAGTATCTCCAGGTGTATGGCTTATGCAAACGCGGTCGCGAAAGTCGTACGGATCTCTCGCTCACGAGAGTTCCAGCATACATACATATTTACATTAATATATCTGAGTATTCAGTGACAAAGAGGCGTATATCAGCTCTATTTACGTATTAAATTGGTGTAGGGATGAGGCCTTCTAAGTTTTGATCCTCGATATGCTGATGAGGGGCCCGGGTGTACACGCTGTGGCTAATCACCGGAGCGAGAGACCTCGTCCCTCTCCCGACTCTTTCCCCATCGGTAGAAAGGACGGAAAACTCTGTACTTAAGGCTAATGTCGCGTTACCACGGTAATGACACATTTGTACAACGGTGTAACACACGAATATACACAGATCCGTGGTACAAACGTTGCATGATGAGGACGAAGAAGGCAGCGGGGTACAACGACTACGTACGAGGAGGCTCCGGTTGGTCTCCTACGTTCTGTGCGAGTAATATCACTGTAGCCTCTTCGGTTCTCGTGTCTCGGGAATACACCAAGAAATACGGCAAATAACGGGAACGATGCTTGCTTTTTTTTTTTTTTTAATTTCTTTTCTCTACCTTCTTTTTCGCCTTTATCGTTGCGATATTTTCAAACATTCTTCACTCTTCGCCTACCCGTGAGAAACGCCGGAGGCTCACGCGAATGCGTGCACCGTTTTATGAGTTATAGAAATTATTGGTGTCGCGATACACATTGATTATTGATATTTTCAAGCTTCGTATAGCCAAATATATCTAAAATGTTCGAAGTTCAAGCTGCGGCAATCATTTATCTTTCGTTCGGATAAATTTGTGTCGTTTGTATATGAAAAAAAAAGATGAACTACTTGCGATACGCACAGAAGATGTTCTTGACGGACCTGCCAATTTGCAAACGGCTCGATTGTGGAAGTGTTTACTCGTATAAGCTCAAAGTATTCCTTTCACGAAGTCGGATACTTGGCTATTGAATGATTTTCGTCTACAATTAAGGGATAGCACCACTCTAGCGACCGAAAAGAAGGACTAACTTTGACGATTCTTTTTTTTTTGGGAGTATAATAAAAGGAATGGCAATTCTTTTTAGAGGGATTATTCAGCATATATTTAAGTATAGAACATTTTTTTTATCATTATTTTTGTACAAAATGGCGACGAGAGAGCCAATTTTCGAAATGATCTTTAAAAAAAAAAACACCTCCAGTAGCGGACAAATTTCTCGTGAAATATAAGATCTGAAACAAAAAACAAAAAAAAATTTTTTAATCTATATACTATCAGCTATAGAACTACGTAGGAATTTTTTATTTAATCAAATTTTGTAAAATTGATGCACTTTTGACCAAAAAAAATAAATTTTTTGCTAAAAAAATGAGCAGTAAATTGTTTATAAAATAAAAAGTTTACATTGAATCGAAAAACCCCTACGTAGTTCTAGAAAGGAGGCAATTGTGAAGCTACTGTCAACATTTCCGACTGATCCATGCCACCGTGTTGAAGTAATGTGTTCGTTAAGATGGCAAAAAGTGGTTTCCAGAAAAACGCATTTGAAGTTTATGCTTGTCGTCACTTCGCAGCTGTACTGACTCACACATACAAGTTTATTACGGCAGTAACGTTCTCTGGTGACCTTTTGAGTAACCTTAAGCACCTTCCGCACTGTAGGTAAACAGGACCACTTATTATCCTGAAAGGTATAAGCAGTACAAAAGCGATGAATCAGAGCGCGCCGCGTAGCTGATTGACCGTGCTCAGCGGGCGCTCCGAGGCGCTGCGGAAAAATCGTTGGCAGAGCCTGTAAAATTTTTTTGTTTGACCATAAAACTAAGTGCATATTGTTTTTATGGTGTTAAGGCAGTGTTTAAGCAATAAAAAAAAAAAACGATTTTTTCAAAATCCTAGAGTGGTGTTATCTTTTAAGTAAAAATACGTCCCAGTATACTGGTAAAAAAAGAATACGACTTCAAAAATCGTTTAATTTATGCAGCAGTTTATAGAGATGACATGCTAGCCACATTTCTATCTAATAATTTATATACTAAGTAACTTTAAATGTCTGATGTTAATTGCTCTAAGCGCGTAACAAATTCTGAAGATTCCGTAGGGACAGTAAGAACAGAGGGTCACCGAATGTTTAACGGGTGAGGGCTAGTCAGCATTTTCAAAAAATCGTTTTTTTTTTGCATTTTCTCAAAGTACAGCATTTCAAAAGTATTCTCTGAAAATTTTAGACATATCGGAGCATTATTCATGAAGATATACAACTTTGAGCACAGCCGCCTCGAGCGGGTAAAAGCTGCAATAAAGTCTATTTACGAAGACCTTACAAAAAACGCATTACTACAAAGATGTATAGGAGGATTTATGCAAAATAGTAATGAAAGTTTTAACCAGAGCGTTTGGAAGGTCATCCCAAAAACGTTACCTGCCAGCTTCACCACTGTTAGCATAGCAGCCAACATTGCTACCTTGCACCTTCAACGAAGGTTCCTATGGCTTGTTAGCAGTTTTCGATGCTATGGGAATTAAATTAGAACCAAACGCCCACAATTTTGCCACAAAGGAGAACTCTGTTCGAGTTGAAGTGGCTAACCGACGTTCGGCGGAAAATACTCGAGAGGCCAGAGTAGTTCGACGACGGAAGAAAATCGCTTCTACTGCGACTGTTAAGGCGAAGGAAGGGTCACTTTATGGTGCCGGAATAGATGATTCAATGTAAGTCCAAAAATAATTTTTTTATTTGCATGTAAATTGTACTTAAAACTTTAAACGCGATTTTCTCGAAAGCACGTTTTCAAATTCGGTGATCACTGTAATTCCAGAACGCCTTGACCGATCGTTTTCAAATTTGTATCACTTATTCTGTACATAATTTTCCCCTGGATGGATTTTTATCGGCGGAAGAATAGTTTTTTTTTAATAACTGAAAATATGAGTGAAATATTGGTCGAAAAACAAGTTTTATACTTTGAACATCCGCCATTTTGTAAAAATTCGAAATTTTCATTAACCCTTCGTCCATCCTGGGCCCAATATGATTTACTAATGATCCCCGTTAATTTTTTTGGTTTCAGATGATCCAGTGATGAGCAGCAGTGATCACCGCGAAACACCTTTCTTTTCTGGATCCCTCGCAGACTGACTGCATCTCGCTTATTCATCATTATTTTTCAATGAAAATTTTACTGTAGCTACTAGAAATATTGATTATTTATATGGGAAAACATTTTTCACTAAATAATAAAACCTGTAAAAAAAAATCCCGAAAAAAGTGTTTTTTTTTTCGGCGTTACAAGTAGCCCTCACCCCTTAAAGAAAATATTACTGATAAAACTTAGAATAATGTGATTAACAGGAGAATTTTCGTAATTGCGACTTATCAGAGAACACGTAAAAAGATCTAAAATGTACAAAATTTATGCGAAATTTTTAATTCCAACTCATCGTTGGGTATAATAATTAATTGTAATCTTAAATAAAATGACGATAGAGGAATGATTGTTCTTCGTCCCTGCGTGATTGATATACAGGCCCTTTTGTAAAGTTTCTCCTGTATTTATCGTATTCGGCTGTATTACAGTGATGGTTGAACACATACATCACTATTCCTGCCTGTCTGCCTCCCGTCCCCTCTTCCTCTCACTCTTCGACAGAGATTTCGCAAAAAAAAAAAAAAAATCCTCGCGATTCTTCGAACGGGTGACCCAGCGGGAAACGAGATCGCGGGCTATTAATTTCGATCACGTGACGGGTGACTTCCGTTGTACAGCGAGCGGTGACCGGAAGCCGGCGAGAACTGCCGGCCCGTGACTCGAGGCTTTTGCGCACCTCCACAATCGCCAGTCTCTCCGTCCCCTCTCAACCCCACAAACCCCAAATGGAACATTCTCCTTCGTTTTGTAATTCCTAAAACATTTGCTACTCTACACAGCATTTTTTTTTACTCCATATAACTAGCTCATTGTACCAACCGATTTGGCCGGAAATATACTCGAGTTCGGTTTTTTCTGCTTTTTCTTTATATGAAAATGAATAACGCGGCGAGAATTTCTGTCAATGCCCTTTCAAATTTTCTCATTATTCTCGCATGAAGATATTTAATCGATCAATTTTAACATTTTCAAAAAGTTAAAAATGCATTTTATACCTCTTGAAATGTATAAATGTTACTGTTTTTACAAATTATCGCAATAATTAGAAATCTGTTCGTTTTTTCATTTTATTTATAGATCAAAATACTTGGCAAATTTTGACGGGCGGTTTTGTGCTGAAATATATATATATATATTTTTCCCATATATACTTGTATGATGAAGAATGGCATGAATCCAAAGGTTGGTTTTAAGTGTACGTCAACGACAACGGTTTCGGCATTTTTTTTTGTGGAGAAAGACAACCAGACGGATTCCAACCAAGAGAGGGAGAGAGAGAAAGAGAGAGAGAGAGAGAGAGAGAGAGAGAGAGAGAGAGAGAGAGAGAGAAAGGGGTAGAGTAAGAGCATGGGTTAGCATGAAAAAAAGAATGAGATTTGAGAACGTAAAGAGAAAAAGCTAGCTAGTTCGCACCCGGTACGTTATTCGAAAGAGCAAAAGTCTCTTGCTGAATTTTCAAAGTTCGGAGTTTAAGAAATGTCCGCCAAGAGCAAGCGGGATTTTGGCAACAACGCAAGTATTATACATACATATTTATATAAATATATTTCTTGAGCTAGCGAACATCAAGCTTTGCCTCACGAGACCAAGTGAGAGTTTCTCTCAATTAAGAGTCTCGTAAGACAAAAGGAAAAGATATAATGGAAGAAAGGAAAAATAAGACAAAAAGAGAAAAATATTAAAAAACAAACGGCTTTCACAGACGGAGGACAAAAAGTGTATGTAGCTGCCTGCGAGCGGAATGAGATTTTTATTTTCGTTTTCCTCCTCTTCGTCAAAGATTTTTCATCGTTTTTTTTTCCCTGGCAAATTGGACTAGAATTGTTTCTAATGGGATTCTTACAGTGGTTCGTTTCCGTCTGCGCGCCCTGATTGCCCCACGATCCGGTGCTCTTCGCGCTTATGTTCCCTTCTATTTCTCGTTTTAACAAGAAAATTCTTCGCAGGGATGATCCAAGCCCTTCCAAATAACCGCCAAGACAATTTCAAGCTTTTATCCTTCATTTTGTGTTCGCAATATTGTACAACAATTGTCGATGGTGTGGGATTTTTTCTTAATAAAGTTGCATGATAATCGAGAAGGTAATCATATGAAATCATTATTTTTACTTTACGCCGAAGCGATAAAACTCATTTGAAAGAAACCTTCACTTTCTTCAATAGATCGAAAAACACACATAAATACAGGCTGGTCCAAAAGTCGTGGATCAAACGAAGTGGGCAGGTGGTCAAGATCACTTTCATCCAAAAACATCATATACAGATTGGTCCGTTTCTCCACAATTCCAAAGTTATGATTTTTTCAATATTTTTGACGACGATTATGACGAAATGATTCGGCAAGGCGTTTTGCGGAGTGAAAGAAGTGGGGGGTGACAACTAGCGCCGTGGGCTACTTTGCGTGGTGACAATAACGGGGATATCTTACTGAAGAGATCTAGACTAGGGTCGGAGGGGCTGAAAAAATGTAGTCTAATGATGCGGCTTTCACATAAAAATATAGTCTTCATAATTGTCATCATGAGTTCTTAGAATAAAATAAATTTGCAATCACTTTTTGGATCATAATTCTCTTTCCCTAGGTTTTCATCATTGATTTAAAAAGAAAAATGTTCTACCGAAACGTGCCGTTGTAGTAGGAAAATTGGTCCACCTTATGAGGATTCTAAAAAAGTTTAACTCATAGCTCTGATGCTCGAAAGTTTTTTTTTTACTATCGATTTTTATTCACTGCAAGGTAGTGGTTTGCTAGAAAACCGAATTTAGCGCCAAACAAGTTTGAGCTGACAATTTTCATTGGGAATGCATTATTTGAATGCAGGGCACTTATGGCGGGTACGTAGAATGGAGGGGGTATTAGCCAAACCGGTTCTTTTTTTTTTATTAATTTTTTTGTACAGCTAGGACTCGATTTTTCAAAAATATCGAAAATATTATTGATAATAACAACCTTTATGTGACTTTTTTGCTTGGAAATGATCTTGACTATATCCCCACTTCGTTTGATTCACGATTTTTGGACCACCCTATATACAGGGTGGACCATTTAACGTGACCGCCCCAAATATCTCCGTTGCCTTTAGAGTGACGAAAAAAATGTCAGCAGATCATTTGATTGATTTCGAAGGGCTGATACAGTGGTGAAAAATTCATTTTTGTCAAGGTCATAGTTTTCGTGTTCTGAACGTCAACAATGGTTTTTCAAATGGGAAAATGTTTTTTTTTTATTAAGACGTTGTAGCTGATATTTAGACGAATCCAACGACCTACGATATCATGACCTTGAAATGATTTTTCACCAAAATACACGTGTAAAAACGGGAAATCGTCATGGAATTAACAATAAGAATATCCGAATAATGTAATTGAATTTTTTGTGCAGAAAATTTATTATAACAAATGTTCGAAGTGATGGCCATTAACCTCGACACATTTTCGAAGATGTCGGACGAATAATTCGCTTGATCTTCGAATAGTTTCTGATGTGATAGCGGCGCAGGTTATCCAACGGATACAATAATGTCAATAGTCGGAGATGTTTCTGATGTTTATAAATACTGGCATTGTAACGCAGTAAAACTGCAGTAGAGTGAAGAATGTTTACCATCTACCAATATTAGAATCAATAGACAAGTGTATCCATCCAAAGTAACATGTAAAAACCGTATCGAAAGAGGTATTGTACAGTCAAGCAGAGTGATTGTACAGTCTGGCATGATGTTCCGACGACGCCGGCGAACATGCGAGAACGAATTACAAGAGCCTCCGCCGCTATCACACCGGAAACTATTCGAAGGTCAAGAGAATCATTCATCCGACATCTTCAAAAATGTGCCGAGATTAATGGCCATCACTTCGAACATTTGTTACAATAAATTTTCTGTACAAAAAATGTAATTGCATTATTCGGATATTCTTATTGTCAATACCAACACGATTTCCCATTTTTACACGTCTATTTTGCTGAAAAATCATTTCACGGTCATGATATCATAGGTCGTTGGATTCGTCTGAATATCAGCTACAACGTCTTGATAAAAAAAAAACATGTTCTCACTTGAAAAACAATTGATGACCTTGACAACGCAAAAACTATGACCTTGACAAAAATGAATTTTTCACCACTGTATCAGCCCTTCGAAATCAATCAAATTACCTTCTGACATTTTTTTCGTCACTCTAAAGGCAACGGAGATGTGGTCACGTTAAATAGTCCAACCTGTATATATACATGTATTGTTTTAACAGATATGTGTTGTGACTTTTGCTTGACCAAAAAAATGGGTACGCATGCGTTTAATAATTATATATTGTTGCCAAATTAGAAAAAGACACTTTCCAACATACTAGTCCTCAATTTCCGGATCAAACAAACCTGCCAGCAAAAAAAAAAAAAGCAATTCACAGTTGCGAAATGAAAAGCCACGTTCCAGTATTGCGGCGTTTTCACGCGAATACTGTGCTTTGATTAAAAGTTCGCTGGCGACGAGATGTACAAAAAAGAGTCTGAGTGTTGTAGCAAAAACAGATCAGCTTGGTGAGATTGGGCTTCGTAAAAAAAAAATCCGGTCGAGTTTCTCCGATATATTTCAAGCTCCTGAAATCCCTAGCCGTAAAGTTATAGTTATTTCGTGAGATATAATCGAAACGTGTGATGTCGTTGTTGCAGAATTGCGAGATAGTCGTCGTGAAAGAGGAACCGCACCTGCGCATTCTATTTTATGCGAGTTTCGCGGTTAAGACCAGGCATTTGCCTTGCATGTATCTCCCGCTCTCTCTCTCTCTTGCCCGCGCCCTCCTTTTTCTTCGTCTCTCGTTTTATCTTTCCCTCTTTGTCACTCGTTTCCGGTGCGCTGTTCTTTTTTCTCGCTAAACAAATAAACGTGGTATACGACTTGTACGCGAGATTCAAAACTACTCTTCTGGCACAACGAACGTGCAATTGTGGCGACGATTTTGCTACAACGAAAACTTCGCCACAGGTTTTACTGGTTTTCCCCGACTTATCGTATTTACCACACTCTCGTACGTGGTAAATTGTCGTGCTCTTGTCTCGGCGAAAATCCGTTTCTACTCCAATCGTCGGTATTCTCGCCTCAATCTTCATTTATTTGATCGAAAATTTAGATTTAGACAGATATATGCCCGCGTTGCATCGTGTTAAAAATATACCTGAACTCGTATTATTTCTGCGCACTAAATAGTTCATTTTCTCGTTGCGTTTTCATGAATTAAACTCAATGAGGGCGAATAATTAATATTTAATTATAGTACAACTATTATTATCGTTTAATATTACATTTTCCGATGCGTTTTGATGAATCGAATTCGGTGATTCGAATATATTAGATGAAGTAAAAAGTTTTAAGCGTTGATTCGCTTTATTTCGACGATGAAATAAACATAGTTAGGATCATCCGATTTAGATCAAATATGCGCCGTTTTGTTCGATAACTTTTGTCCATTTTGAAGGCAATTACATAATTCCGCGATTGAAGAAGTCCTCGTCCCTATTGGTAAAAAACTTGACCAGCTCATTTTCACAAGCCTCTCTTGAGGCCAGTTTTGTACCATCAAGAAAATTTTGCAAACGCTTGAAAAGGTGATAATCGCTTGGTGCCAGATCTGGACTATACGGCGGGTGCGATAGAACCTCCCATCCAAGCTCTCGGAGCTTCTGGCGCGTCGTTAAAGATGTGAGCGGCCTGGCGTTGTCTTGATGGAACACAACACCTTTCCTATTGGCCAATTCTGGCCGCTTCTGGCCAATCGCCTGCTTCAATCTGGTCAGTTGTTGACAGTAGAGGTCCGAATTGAGTGTTTGGCCCGATGGGAGCAGCTCATAGTGGATGATTCCCTTCCAATCCCACCAAGCACACAGCAAAACCTTCTTGGTCGTTAATCCGGGCTTGGCGATCGTTTGGGCCGGCTCACCGCGATTCGACCACGATATTTTTCGACTGTTGTTCTCGTATGTGACCCATTTTTCATCGTCAGTCACCATCCGCTTCAAAAATGGGTCGATTTCGTTACGTTTCAGCAAATAATCGCAGGCATCAATTCGGTCCAAAAGGTTCTTTTGCGTCAATTCGTGTGGCACTCATACATCGAGCTTCTTCTTGAGACCAGCCTTATACAAATGGTTCCAAACGGTTTTCTGGCTTCAGTGCCTGGGCAATGAAATAAGTGCTCACATGCCGGTCCGACTCGACGATTTCCATGATTTTATCGACATTTTCAACGATTGGCCTACCAGAGCGTGCCTCATCTTCGACGCCCATATTACCAGAACGGGATCGTTGGAACCACCGCTTTGCTGTTGCATTCGATAATGTATTGGGTCCATAAACGGCACAAATTTTTTTGGCCGCCTGCTTCGCCTTTTCACCTTGGTCGTAGTGGTACTGAAGAATGTATCGAATTTTCTCTTTTTTTACCTCCATTTTGGAACGCTGTAACACACAACTGGCTTCACCAAACACAAAACTGTCTAAGAACTTTTTTTGAAGCGTAATGTCACCTTTAAATCGCCGTATAGTATGACCCGATACGATGTATAGATCGTGAGGCATAGCTCACTAAAGACATCCTGCGGAAAACGCTCAGAACTTTTTACTTCACCCAATATTAATATGCAACAATACCACTGTTATTATTGTTTGCATGCGCGCTATACAAATTGAAAAGAGCGGCCGTGCAAGACTTGCTTTGCCTACTCGACGCTTGATCACGTGCGGTATTGCACTACTTTTCTTCACCGGACATCGGCACACTCTATTTTCTTCCTATCTTGGACGACGCGATATTATTGCTCACTAAATTGTACGTCGGATTCGTTTCGCTTGCGCCCAGTGACTTTTACTCGATCAAGATATACGAATAACACTTGAGGCATAAAAAGTTTTAGACAAATTGAACATTCTATTTTGTCTTGGTAAAGCGAGGGTTCTGAAACACAAACACCTTTCCCGTCTATATTATTAGCTCTTTACGATTGGTAGCAATACATATGCATGCGTACTATGCATGCTCAATTTTATAATTTAGGTTAAAATAATACTTAAACATTCATTATTTTTATCCATAATAAATTGTTCACCATTGAGATCCTTTCGAGATTGAAAAAACAAAAGAAACCAATTTAAAACGTTTTAATCGGGCATCGTTTTTCCATCAACACGATACTTCCTACATTTATGTCGTAGGTAATATCGCCATTCTCATCGTGCATGCGTAAGGTCGCGTATCTATCTGCTTTGGCTTTCGTCGTACGTACGGCATACGTGACTCGTCGTCGACACGCAGACGTTTTCGTTCGTCGCTATGTGCTCAACGTATCTCTACCAGCTTACGCGCTCACGCATTGCGCAGGTCAGTTACACCGATCGTACTATTTGGTTGTATACGAGAGAGTTCCACTCCGCTGACATTCTCGAACTTCATTACTACCGACGCTTTCACCGATTTACGATTTTGGCCTCAATAATATTTGTTTTTTCTTTATTTATTTTTCGAATCTCCGATAGAAAACGAGTACAGAACAACTGACGAGGATTATTTTCCCATTGGATGTAACGGGTTGAAATTAACATTCCAAATCGTAGCGATGATTATTCGTGGAATGTACCAGGCCTGTAAATATGAAACCGGAATTTGCCCATAGATGGCCCTAGCTGTCAATGTAGTTACCGTCGAGTCCCGTCATTGGCGCCATTTGCTTTGTTGACATCTGACAAAGATTTTTCACTCACAACAATACAAGTTTCATACTCCAACATAGTTTGTTATAGCGTTGAACATGTCGAATTTTGTGCCTGGAAATTACGATTTGCGGACAGCATTAATTTTCTGTGACCATTTGAAGAAAACTGCTGCAGAATCGCATCGAATGTTTGTCGAAGCTTACGGTGAGTATGCTCTTGGCAAATCACAGTGCTTTGAGTGGTTTAAAAAATTCAAAAGTGGCGATTTTGACGTGAGAAGCGAAGAACGTGGGAGGCCACCGAAAAAATTTGGACAGCGAATTGCAAGCATTGCTGGATGCTAAAACCTGGCGAAACTGTTAATACTGAACGCAACCGACAACAAATGATCGATTTCAATCAAGCTTCGCGTGAAAAACGACCAGAATATCAAAAAAGGCAACAAAAAAGTGATTTTGCTTCATGATAATGCACCATCACACACAGCAAAACTGGCCAAGGAAACGATTGAGGCGTTTAGTTAGGAAATACTTTCGCATGCGGCTTACTCACCAGACTTGGCTCCGTCCGATTACCACTTATTTGCATCGATGGGACACGCACTTGCTGAGCAGCGCTTCACTTCCTACGAAAATGTACGAAAATGGCTCGATAACTGGTTTGCCTCAAAAGAGCAACAGTTTTTTTGTTGCGTGGCATCCACAAATTGCCAGACAGGTGGGAAAAATGTATAGCTAGCAATGGACAATACTTCGAATAAAATATTTTTCATCATTTTCATACAATAAACGTGTATTTTCTATACAAAAATTCCGGTGTCATATTTACGTACCTGGTATTTCTTAAACGGTTATTTTTCCGCTTAGCAATTTTTCTATTTTATTTCTTGTTTTATCCTCAGAAAGTATAACATAAATGAAGTTCATCTCAGAAGTCCAAAAAAAAAAAATCGTATAAATTAGTATATGTATTTGAAAAAATGATTTGCCCAATTATTGTTGGGTTTAATGTAGACTGTACGAATGATAAGAAAAGTATTCCCAACAGTCACGAATTTTTTTATTCTCAATGTTTTTTTCGTTTACATGGAGTGAAAATATAATTTTAATAATATTTTCATAGAGGCTCGTGTATTATGAAAACGTAATTTCGAGATGAATTGTAAAAAAGTAGAGAACAAAAAAATATAAATTCAGTACTTTGATGACAAGAATTATAACAGTGAGGGATGAAAATTGCAAATTGAACAGTTTCCACCGTACCATAACTCGTGAGAATAATTTTTGCACGAAATACATGGCATTTGTTGAGAAAAACTTGGTCCCTCTTTTATTTTAATTTCGGTGACTTGTGCTATGGATGTCTCCTTCGAAGTATTCCCCTTCATGCTCATGGAAAATCACGCAAGGTCTCGCGCATAAATGTTGCTAATTGGTTTACGCGCTTCTTCGCGATTTAACGCTTTCAACAACGAGGAGAACACACTGAAGGCGTTATTACGAACTCAAAGACATAGCTCATGTCCCTGATATTTACTTTTGAGTCGAGAATCTTACCAGTGTTTCTCATTCGTTCACAAATATAACGCGTCCGCGATACTCATCTTATCAGTGTCATATTTTTTATTAACATTATGAAATAATTATGGAAAATCTAGAAAACGAAGATCGCGCTTTATTGCCGTTTAAAAATAAAAACCTAATCGTACGTTTGCAAATTTTCGAAGACAAATTCGAATTGTACGAGTGTTTCTACACCCTCAGTTTCAACGTTTTCGAATTATTTTCTTTATGGATTTCATCAATTTCACTGATCATTTCTTTTCCTCATATTTCGAGTCGCAAAACTTTATAGGTGTTTCTAGAATCGAACAGCGAATTGAATAAAATTTTCGAGATTAATACCCACGAAGTTGAGTCCCATTTAGTATTTATTAGAAGTGTTTATTGCGACTGTACCGTGACTGCGAAAGCCTCGGGGACAAATGACGTCGCCGGAACGTCGTGGCTCATATCATTCATTGCCTCGAAGTTCTTGGCCTCCTGGTGGACATTAATTGAGGTCGGAGGTCATTGAGGCGACGTGACTTGACCAGATACTTCTGCATTAATATCTCGTACCGAACGATATACCACGTACAGAATATATATATATATATATATATATATATATATATATATATATATATATATATATGTGTGGACTTTTACGAGATTACACTTATACACAGCCGTGTTTACATGAGCTCCGCGCCTCTCACGACCGTTCCCTCGTTTCCGAATGTCTTGTACAATCTCTCCTTCACAACTGACGTCCGCTCTTACGACTTGGTATATAACCTACCTTACCATATCTACTTGACTTATCCGCTCGATTTATAGGCCAACCTGGTCTCCGTCGATACACCTTTTGCCATTTATCGATTTTCGACCGAACGGCAAGAAACTCGACGTATAAGGTATTTTTTCGATCGGTTCGACGATTTTTCTTTTGTTTCCAAGAACATGTCTTCATCATATACAGTGAAACTTCAGTCGTACGTTTCTTAAAGGGGTACAAAAAGAATGCCGTATAAATGAGAATAGCGTAAAATACAGTGGGGGTGGGTTAAAATTCCGAATTTTGAATGTTTAGAATGCTCAAAATTCCGAATTTATTAGCTACTACTCAGTACTTTTGGAAATTTATAATTCTAGAATTTTGTAAACAGAATTATCATATAACCGAAAATAATAGTATACTAAGGAATTAAATGACAATAATCATGGGACCGACTGATCAAGCGTCGACATGAAAGGACAGCACATAAAAAATGTATGAACTTCCCATAATTAGAGTCCACGGTTCCGAAAACTTGTAGTTTTAGACATTCGAGTTCCTGAATGGCGAACGTTTGTACAGGGAAAAGTTCCGAAAATAAGAATATCGATAAGAATCATCGATAGCTAAACATCGTTACATTTTATGTTCACAATAAAACGCGAAGGATGATCAAAACTCTGAAAAAATTCTACCACGAAAGATGAAAACTCCGAAAGAATACTACCCCGAAAGATCGAAACTCCGAAAGAATTTTACCCGAAAGACCAAAACTCCGAAAATCGAAGCATCGTCAAAATAAGTGGTGGTGCTGCCATCTAAACTCGTTAGGCTAACTTGCTATTTACTTTATGTGTGAGCTTTCGGAATTTTTAACGTTCTGAACGTTCTTTATCGGAATCTTACACTACCTAAACTTCAGTTTTCGCAAAGTGGATGATCGAAGCTATGATTTCCGGAGTCCAAAACTTTCGTGAACCTGACGAATCTCTTATTAGCTTTTATTATATTTCAACTTTATAATATAGTTCGTTTTCTATAATAAAAATTTCAGAATTTTGTACCATGCTTAATAGTACATATTCGGAGTTTTGTATGTCGTATTACTGGTCGTTCAAATAAAGTATTGATCTTCATACTATTTTTGAAAATTATCTCGTATAAGAAATCATATTTGTATCCTTTTTCTGTCGTTACTCGTACCGTTTTACATAATTTACAGTCAACTGTGTAGACTTTCGCTTTCATGATCTTTACGAAACTTGTAGTTTCGGAACATTAAAATTAGGAATTTTAAACGGTCGGAGTATTCTAAGTTCGGAATTTCAACCTGGCCCCCATTTGAAGCTTGCATTTCCTCTTTACGAGCTTTTCGAGCTTCTTTTGTCTCTAATAAACTTTTTCTATTTTACCGAGCCACGCGCATCTGATCCATTTGCTCGGCGTATCCGTAGCTCTGCCTGCCAACTACGATTTGTAGTTCATTCATAACCATGAGTAGGGCTGAATTTCCTTCATTGAATAAAATAGCAGCAAGAAATGCCGCTACCTCGATCTTTTTTACCTAGAATCGAGATGTTTTGGAGCTAATCGCCAAACGGTCGAGTTTGGCTTATGAAAATCCAAATTTGGGTTATGAAAACCCAAACAAACTACCTAACTGAGTGCTCGTGGATACCTGAGCGCGCTTGGGAGTCGAGTGGAGAGTCTTTATCATTTATATACATACCGTTAGAAGGAATCCGAATATCGTTTTGACATTTTCAGGGTGTATTCTTAAGATATTTTGCCAACGATCTATGAAATAGAAAAAAAAATGTTTTTTTTTTAAGCGTCTAAAGTGGTTGCCCGTCTTAATAGCACTATCTCTATTATGCCGATGTTTGGTTTTCGAATGGAAAATTCGATTGGTGATAATGCAGTAATGAGCCAACTGGGGATGCTGAGGAACAAATTTAATAACGTATAAGCACGAAAAACGTAGAAATGAAACTTCGTGGCATTCTTTATAGATGGAATTTATCGGGGCCAGAGAAATTTGACGTATAAATGATAAAAACGTATAAGCGCTAAACGTATAAACGAGATTTCACTGTATTCATAACACAGTCCTCGTACTTTGGAAAATTTCAGGCCAGATTCTCTTTGTGCATTGTGTGCAAAGTCAATTATTATCATAGCTTCATAATACCTAGATTAAGAATAGAACGTATATTACAAAAAAGCACGGAAAGCTCTCTCATCGCGAAAGATTTTTCTCATCTCCCCGAAATGTTCTTCACGATTGGAAGATAAATTGGTGAGAGAAACGGCGAAAGACTAAACATTTTACGGAGTAAAATGGCAATGTGGCGCGTGACTAAATCCGTTATTGACAGAATAGGAAACTGACCCGAACAGTGTGCAAAGCAATCTGCCGATCTCAAAACGTTCGCCGAAGCGAGTGTTACGACTGTCTCCCTATCGCAATTGTCCCCGGTATTTTCTCTAACACACACGCGAAAATATTTTTCTCCGGTTTTATGCGACTAGTACGTGTCCCCCGTGTTATATCGCCAATTATGGCCAACTCACGTGTCCTCTGGACTCTTCTCGTATATAGCCTACCCAATAGAAAGTGAGCAATTCCTATGCTGAAACAGCCGGCTACCGGAGGGTCACTCGGGGTCAATGGAAAATCGAGGAAAATAAAAATGAAAACAGAATGAAAGAGCCCCTCGCTAAGGGGCTCTTTTGTAATAAAGTTGATTACTATTTGTCTAATTTAATGCCACAATGAATGTTGAGGTAGTATTCTACTCTAGAGGCCTCAATGTCGAGCGTTTTTTCGGCTTTGATGAACATAAAAAAAGTAATATTTGTATTTTCCATTTTTTAGTATTTTCATTGATGTTTCGAGAACTTACAAAAAAATTGAAAAAGTTATGGGCCTCTAAATCTGACCGTGAAAAAAAGGTTTGAGGCGGTTGACATAAGTCCACAGCTCTCGTTCATTTGAAACAGAAATAAAACCAAATTTCTTGATCAATAAGACTGTTATTATGGCAGGCACTAAAGAGAGAGAAAAAATTCTTTTTAAATGGCGACTGTCTGTAAGGAATGTTAATTTTCGCCCGATTTTTATCAGAGTTAAATTTTTTTAATAGCAATAATAGAAATTTCGCTATGCGCGAGGTAGACGATAGAGGGATATATACTAAAGGTCCATACGAAATTTAAAGTCAATCGGTCGAATAGAACTCGAGCTTTTATGTCAAGCAGGTTGAAAAAAGTAATTTCGAGAAGAAAGTTTTGAGTACAATTTCAGACAACCACAACTGCCTAAGTGGTATAATGTTATACATACGTTATATTAATCCGCCATTCCTGCCTCGTAAATTGTGGCTTCCTCGACTTCGAAATGATGATACTCTGAAGCTCATTCTTCACTCCGAACAGTTCTACCTTCCTTATAGAATCTTCAGATTGTCCGATTCGCGACGGTGACCTATTCAAATCGGTATAACTTTGTAAATATTGGGAATATCGAAATTTAGATTTTTGGTTTTAATAATATGTCCGATAGAAGGACATATTCTTAACAGTCGATACTTTACGAAAATGGCCCAAAAATTGATGTTTTTTTTTC
>OZ010718.1:15706944-15731944 GCA_963932345.1 Ophion ventricosus
ACTTTAAATGCGTTTTCCTGAAAACCACTTTTTCGTGAACCTCGTGCAAGATAACTCGTAAATCATCTAATCGATGGTTTTGAAATTTTTCACACTTTTTAGATAACATAATTACCGTCTATGTGAACCTAATGTTTCTTTTAAATGATTGGAAACAATTACTTTTCCATTAACGAATACTAGAGTAAAGTTTTCATGAAAAATAAAACATTTTTTCAAACATGTACCACTTTTTGATTTTGCATTTTTCTTCAGATTCTTTAGGTTCACATAGAGCGTGTGAGTCTTAGAAATCTAAAACTTCCTAGCTTTGATGTTTCAGATCAATGCACCATAAGATAGGTCGTACGCCGTGGAACAACGCAGACGGCAATCGTCTATGAAGCAAGCGTCGTACAGAAGCCATTTTTAAATACAAAAAATTGAAATTGGAAAATTAAAAGATGTAATAGTATGCAGTTAAAATTTGAATTATGTAGAATAAATAGTTTCGATACAAAAAAATCTTGATAAATTCGCTTATTTTTGGCTACCTAAAGGGATGTTCTCCCCCCCCCTGAAGTTCACAGAACTTTTTTACAGGATGAAATAGCCTCGAGATTAAAATGTCTACGTCCTATCCATCCAAATCCCTCCAATCTGAATCTTATCGACTCCTCAAATACTTTTCCTAATCGGAAAACTTTCCCGGTGTTGCCAAGTTGCTATTTCGAGCTTGATCGGGTGCGATGCGTCGCAGGGAATCTCGGAACGGGCTTCTCATTCATTGATGAGAAATTGAACGGAAGAAATTCTTTAAATAAATCTTGTCCCCGAGGTGTTTCGACGGAAACGTTCTTCAATGGACAAACAAGGCCAAGGATCAAAATGGCTTCTACGTGGCTGTACCAAAAATTTGAAGGCGTTGTTCATAGAGGGCGTTCCTTTCCAAACTGATGCGAGAACTCGAACGAAAAATTATGTTGTTATTATCGCGTCTACTTTTCTGCGTGTAAGACAAAAAAAGGATTCGTACCGCGGGTCGTTGAAAGTCAAAAGGGCGTATCCAAAGTACATTTCAAGGCAGACACGAGGCCCTTAGGGGTGTCGTGGTGTACAAACATATAGATATACTTATGTATACCCAATAAAAGAGGGTTAGACGAAGAAAACAGCGGAGAGAAGCGTTGGGAAGATCGTTACCCGATATTTCACTCCATTTTCTCTATTCCTCTCCCTACTAAGCCCAGAGTTGGTTGACTCGGTGCAACGTGCCAGCAGCAGCTCAGCCACACGATAATGGACGAAGTTTTCCAGAGTCAGCTGGTTGCTGGTTATACTCTTCGCTGCTCTCGACAAGCTAAAAGAGAGCCAGGCTCTGATATCCGGAACCTCCTCACCACCATCAACCAAACCCCCCAACCCCCACCCCCTTCCTCTTCTTCTCTTTCGTTTCTATGGACGCTTTACTTTGCGCCCGGAAAACGGCTATACCTCTTGCAAAAGAGAAAACGGTAGAGAGAGAGCGAAATGAACGAAAGGTGGAAAAGCTTTTGCCCGAGACACGACTGCGATCTCGAGTCTCAATGGTTTTCTCTATCATGAAGGATTTTTGCACTGGGAGAGAAAGGAAGAGCAGGGCAGGACCAGAGAGAGAGGGAGTGATAAAGATAAGACTAGGGACACGAGAGAGAGAGAGAGAGAGAGAGAGAGAGAGAGAGAGAGAGAGAGAGAGAGAGAGAGAGAGAGAGAGAGAGAGAGAGAGAGAGAGAGTCAACCAGAGAATCTTCGGACATCTAGATCGTTTTCCGATATTCCTTTACCCTCGAGTGACTCGCACCTTCGAGTCGATATTCCTTCTTCTCTTTTTCTTCCTCCTCCCCCCCTCCCCATCTTCGTCTTCCTCTCTTACCTCATGGTCGCCCTCGTTCCTCTTTTCAACTTTTCGCGACAATTTTCACAATTTTGCCAACGGATCTCGCCCTCATTTACGAAAATTTGTGCCCCTCCCTCCCCCCCCCCCCCCCCGTGTTTTTTATGGCTGATAACGCTCCCGTATTATTATATTTTTTTCTCGCACGGTTAAAATTTAAGTGAAAGATGAAAACTTCTTTTATCGCACCAAGCGTGCTTCGTCGTTTTTATAGAGTGAAAAAAAAAGAAGTATTTTCGATCCAACCATGGCGCACGGCAAATAATGTGCGCATCACAACCTTTACCTTATCCCTCGCTTTTTGCTCTCTTCCTTATTCTTATCTCTATTTCACCTCGTTCGATAACGACCAGCTCGATCACCACATCGAGACCGTCGCTTCGATCGCTGTTTTTTTTTATTTTTTTATTTGTATGGGTTACTCCACCGGTGCCCGAAACAAGACGAATCCGTCGGGTCCTCAAATGGATTTAAAGTGATGATATATTTTTTTTTTATTTTTACCATTTTTTATGCAGTCTTGAAAATTACTTGTCATTTTCGCACTTCCCGATTTCTTGCGCAACTAAACTTCGTTTTTTTTTTTTCGTTATTTACAGGAGTCTGGCGAAATTTAATGTATCCATCAATTTTCTAAACTGAAATTGGAAATGCATAAACATTTTTTCTGCGTTGACAACAACCTCAGTTTTTCGGATATAAAACGACTCTCCTTACGTCTTCGTTTTGTTGATTACGCACGTGTATTTATTACAAAAGAAAATAATCATTTTAAGATTTCGTTTCAAAATGTACACGGAGAGAATTAAATGTTAAAAATTACCGTGCAGTAACGGTAACCAGATGAGAACCCTGAAACTTCGCTTATTATTACTGAGTAAAACACAGATTTTCACGAAAATAAAATAAAATTTCTTCTTCAGATAGAAAATTTTACCAGATTTTCTAGTAAATTTTGATGTGTAAGAAAATACGGAAAACTTAAATTTAAAAAATATATAATATCAGCGAAATTTTACTGTGCATTTTATTATTTTATGCCTTTCAAAAATGTCTATAAAAAAGTATCGTCTTTATAACAGTTATTTTAAGATTTATTATAAAACTTAATGAGTGTTATAGGAAAATGTATTGTGCTCTCGGTAAAAATTATCGTGCGCGCTGCCCTTCTTGTATAGTAAAATTTTAGCTGCGTATTTGAAATTTTCTGTAACGTGAGTTAAAAAAAAACTTGTCGCATACGAATTATTATGCTTTTTTCACTTGTCACCACATTGAAATATATCACGGTAATTTTTACCGTGAAATTCACGACAAAAATTACTTTTTAATTATCTCCGTGTACTGATTAACATTCCAAAACGAATTTTCCGCAAGACTATTTTATATTCTTTGCTTTTTTTTTTAATTATAAATATGACGAATCATAAAAATTCATTTTTCTCATTCAGGGGTTACGTGGGTTTGAAAATTTTTAAAATATTAATTTTTTTATATTTTATTATCTAATAGTACAATGTGTCTAGATTATTCTCCCATTTAAGTCAATCGGAGTAAAAGTCTAGGAGAGAGAGCCTTTGGGAAAGACCGGCTGGGAGCGACGCAGGTATATACGCATTTTTCTCAAAACACTATTTTTGAATTCGGTGGACACGATTTCTCAAAAACTAATGCACCGATCTTATTGAAATTTTGCACACTTCTTCAAAATAGCATTCACTAGGGATTGAACGACGGTTTTGTTTTTTCGATTACAATTAATTTTGCAAGGCTATACGTAGTGTAAATTTTACCAAACATTGAACTATTTTCCATACAACTCTGACAAAAATTCAAATCTCATTTTTTTTTATCGTTCAATCAGGAGCTATACTTATCTAATAGCAGAAAAAATTTGATTTTTTAATTTCAGATAAAGCTACTATGAGTTATCCTGACCACCACGAGGACACTTTTTTTTTATGGGTCTCCGGAAACCCCGTCCCACCGGCTAAATTTCCAAATTTTTGGATGAAATTTTTTTTTTAATATCGTTGAAATGTTGCTCTTTTATGTGCTTAACATTTTCAATAAAATAATTTATAAATTGTATTTAAAAAAGGCAGTTTTGTTGTCGATACCGCTGTTTTGGAGGTGATTTTCAGGATCGGATAACTGTTGAGCTGTTCCCGTTTTTTTCCGAAATTTTTTTTACACATGTTTATCGATTTTTCAAGAATAAGTACAAGTTTAAAAAAAAGTATTATCGTCTACTTTTGTACGTTTGTTCACAACGGTGCGCGGAAAACGCTCCCAATCGGCGACCAGTGTTGTGAACGTTTTATTAATGTGAAAAAAAGAAACAAAATATATACTTAATCTCTGTGTGTAGTGATATTTGGTGTAGTGAACTTTATTATTTTTTCCTAATTTTCTGATCATTCTACGAGTTATATGAAAAAAAGAACAATTATTTCAACTCAATTCTGCAACCAGCGTCGAAAAACAGTCTACTAAATGTGTATGCCAATTCTAAGAGCTCAATCAGCCAATTGCTTATCGAAATATCGTAGTTGCCGAGCGTACTCCTTATCATTTCTATAACTCAGCTAATGTTATGAGTATCATGAAACGATTTTTACAGGCGTATTGAGAAAGGTCTGTAGAATAATAAAATTAAACAAATTAAAAAAAAAAAAGATTTTTTCAAACTTCTACACAAGAATACAGTCTTAACAAACGTATAAAAAAGTACGTGAGCGAAAAATGATTAAATCATTTTAAACAAAAAGTAAATAATTTCGTAGGTAAACGTTTCGAAAAAAAAAATTCGGTTGATACGAAGATTCCAGGGATTCGATTTGTGCTCGGAACGTTGGAATTGCCCATATATACAAGCATCCCTATATATATACATATACGTGTATGCCAGCGTTGATACGATTCCTTCGATATTACGAGATACTATTAAGCGATAGCGTCACACTCTCTCGTTCGATCAACACTCAAGCAAGGACGAGAAAAAGTGCGCGAGAAAAAGATATTCCCCGAGAGCAATTCGAGCGTCTTCCTTTTTCACTCCCATCCATCGATCCTTATCCCGACAAGATCTTCGGTTACTTGCATAAATGTATATCGCGTGACATTACGATATCAGTATAACGATGCGAGAATCGATTATCGAAAAACCTTTCAGGGCTCGAAAATAACACACACCCACACATATATATATATATATATCTATATATACACACATCGGATCTATCGCACCACGAAGATTTTTTTACAGATAATAAAATGAGATGCGATATATCTTGAAAATTCAAAGCCATTTCCAGTCCCCATCATCTCATGATATATACATGTATAATTCTCTACTTCCCTTTTTCCCCCCCTCCCTTTCTCACTCCTTCGTTCGCTCGACCCTTCAAAATATTTCGATACCTACCCCGCGCGATTACTTGCAAAATATCAAAAAGCGAGAATTCTCCGGCGACGTAGGCAGAAATCGAAATATTATAGAGTTTGGGTTGGCAAGGGAGTTCGATGTTACATGACATCGTGGCCGAGGCTACCAGGAGAAAAAAAAGCACTTAACCCGCGGGATTTTAGGAATAAAGCCATGCGAGTTTCGCCTTTTTGCTTGTTAACTCGTTGATCTGTGTGGGTGAAACGATGATGGAGAGTCTCTCTGCGGACAGCTTTTTGAGCCACAGAAAATACACGAAGGCAGCATATATTGGGTGAAGTAAAAAGTTCTGAGCGTTTTCTGCTACATTTCTTTAGTCAGCCATATCTCACGATGTATACATCGCATCGGGTCATACTACGCGGTGATTTAAAGGTGACATTACGCTTCAAAAAAAGTTCTTTGACAGTTTTGTGTGTTGGTGAAGCCAGTTGTGTGACACAGCGTTCCAAAATGGAGGTAAAAAAAGAGAAAACTCGATACATTTTTCAGTACCATTACGACCAAGGTGAAAAGGCGGAGCAGGCGGCCAAAAAAATTTGTGCTGTTTATAGACCCAATACAGTATCGAATGCAACAGCAAAGCGGTGATTCCAACGATTCCGTTCTGGTAATATGGACGTCGAAGATGAGGCACGCTCTGGTAGGCCAATCGTCGAAAATATCGATAAAATCAAGGAAATCGTCGAGTCGGACCAGCATGTGAGCACTTATTCCATTGCCCAGGAACTGAAAATTAGCCAGAAAACCGTTTGGAACCACTTGCATAAGGCTGGTCTCAAGGAGAAGCTCGATGTATGGGTACCACACGAATTGACGTAAAAGAACCTTTTGGACCGAATTGATGTCTGCGATTCCTTGCTGAAACGTAACGAAATTGACCCATTTTTGAAGCGGATGGTGACTGGCGATGAAAAAAGGGTCACATACGAGAACAACAGCCGAAAAAGATCGTGGTCCAATCGCGGTGAGCCGGCCCAAACGATCGCCAAGCCCGGATTAACGGCCAAGAAGGTTTTGCTGTGTGTTTGGTGGGATTGGAAGGGAATCATCCACTATGAGCTGCTCCCATCGGGCCAAACACTCAATTCGGATCTCTACCGTCAACAACTGACCAGATTGAAGCAGTCGATCGACCAGAAGCGGCCAGAATTGGCCAATAGGAAGGGTGTTGTGTTCCATCAAGACAACGCCAGGCCGCACACATCTATAACGACGCGCCAGAAGCTCCGAGAGCTTGGATGAGAGGTTCTATCGCACCCGCCGTATAGTCTAGACCTGGCACCAAGCGATTATCACCTTTTCAAGCATTTGCAAAATTTTCTTGATGGTACAAAACTGGCCTCAAGCGAGGCTTGTGAAAATGAGCTGGTCAAGTTTTTTACCAATAGGGACGAGGACTTCTTCAATCGCGGAATTATGAAATTGCCTTCAAAATGCACAAAAGTTGTCGAACAAAACGGCGCATATTTCATGTAAATCGGATAATCCTAACTATATTAATTTCATCGTCCAAATAAAGCGAAAAAACGCTCAGAAGGTTTTACTTCATCTAAAATATATACAGTCAAAACCGGTTATAACGACAATGAAGGCAACATGTAGTACCGACATTATAGCCGATTCGTCGTTGTAAGCAATGTCGTTATAAGCGGTTTCGACTGTGTATAAAGTACATGAACTAACACACATTGTGAAATATTGCGACAGCAAATTCGAAAGTGAGAGAGAGAGAGAGAGAGAGAGAGAAAGAGAGAGAGAGAGAGAGAGAGAGAGAGAGAGAGAGGCGGAGGGAGAGAGGCGGAGGGAGAGTTTCCTAGCAACGGAGCGCTGGTTAGAGTTGGGTACACGTTTCGATTGAAAATATATATATATTTAAATGCACTATATATAATACGTTACATCTCCAGTTTTTAACCCCCTCCTCCCCTCCCCAATATATAAATATATATCGCAAATGCGTGCATTTAGGTCGTCGAGCAGGAATGTAGGGTGATCTCTATAAATCGAGGCAGTCATTGTTCTTCGTTCGACCCCCTGGTCGGTGATGCTGGTGGTCAGTAACGCCCCTTGGAAGCCGAAAGGGTTGTAATATCGTATAGCAGCCACTGCTAACCCTTCACAAAGCATGAACGGCAGCTCTCGAGCGGGATGATGTTATTTTTTGGCAACGTTGCGGAAGGCTTCGCGTGACTATGGGCCAGCCCCACGAGAGGAAAAAAAAAAATCAGCGAGGTACAGCGAGAAAGGCAGAGAGAAGGGGTGTGTATAAAGGGGTGAAAGAAGAAAGCGTGGAGAGAAACATTAAAGGGGCTAAACTGAACGGAATATTTGGATGATTTCTAAACATGAGTGTTGCACGTGTAAATGGCAAAGTTTCGTCACTTAGAGAACATTTATTATGACGTTGCAGTTTACATTCATTGGAATGCAATGATTTTTTTCGTCATCCTTCATTTCTTTATTTTCATCATTATCCAAAGGCTTTTTTTTTCTGCAAATTAAGGTCGTAGATCTCTAATGAGAAAACGTAAAAACGTTTGAGTGATCTTCGGAGGCTAAATCGGGGAAAAAATTAAACAGTCAATTAATTGTCGTTGTATCCCAACTATGATAACTTCGACGTCACAATTTATTTGTGGCTGAATCAGTCACATCTACATCAGTCCGATGGATTTGATCGAACATTCCGAAATCTGACGATCAGACAATGGGAGTTTTCTTAAAGTGAAAAAGATCGAAATCCATCGACCCTCGCACGTCGCGTGGTAGCGAGAATTTTCTGATTTACACAAAATTCTGCACAATTCCCAATGATTTTTTTCGGCCGATTTTAATGTTGATTTTCAAAAAGAAGATTTTGTTGAACTGATTAATTACTTGAATGAAGTATTAGGTTTTAGGATGGTGAGCGATAAAACTATACCGTTCACGAGGTGTACGGCACAACAATTGATGCGCTCTCAACAAGATATATTTCACAATAAGACATATTGAAAAAACAGAATTTAAATTCTTATTTACTTATTTCGGTTATCATAAATTAATGATTTAATTCATAGACGGCACAACTCAAAGTGAAGACAAAATTAATTGTGAAACTGAACGACGTAATTACCCTATATTATAAATAATAATATCTTATGTATTTTAGCTAACGTGTTTTTCTATCATCATTATGATTGTTCGAATGAAAAAATTAAAATAAACACTTGTATCTGCATTTACTTCCTTTCTTATCGACTATTAATAATAAACATTTCATATTAATAAAAAACAATCAAACCAAAACGACGAAAACAAAAATTATCTACCTTCGGCGATTTCGGGATAGAGTCGTTTAGGATTATGGCAAAAAAGTTACACTTGCACCATGGTTTCGTAAAGTCGCACCCGCGTTTTTTTTTTTATTGATGTTAAATTCTAATTGGACATATTAGGAGAGATAGAAATCCTTACTGTGGTAAGGAGTGTGTTGCACGGTGCACTACCAAATATATATATATATATACATTTAATTTATATAGGATCTATTTAAGGCCACTCTAGAATTTTACAATAATCTATTTTTTTGTTAAAAATGTACCTTAGTACATATAAAATTATATTCCAAAAGATTATGGGTGTGAAAAATCTCTAAGTACTTGATTTTCGAATTCTAGCGCAACCCCTCTTGATTCATGTTGTGACTTTCTACTAACTTTAAACATGTTTATCTCAAAACCACATTTTTCAAGTCGGCCGGCCTCATAACTTAGACAAATTTCAACCGATTGACTTAAAATTTTAACTGTATATTTAGAATTACATTTTCTGAGGCACTACTTAGGATTTTTCAATTATATTGCATAGTTCCTTTTTTATAAACAATTTTCTGACGATTTTCTCATGGCATTTTATACTTTTTGTTTTAGAAATGCGCCATTTTTACGAAAAACAATATATCAAAAAAATCCTACGTACTTCTATAGCTATTCTTATATATAATCGAAAAAATGTTAGTGTCTCATCATAACTCAAAAATTATAGGAGCTATTGGTCCGGCCGTTGACCTTCCAGAAATAAAGGCGTCATTTTGACATGTATCGCTGTGAAAAAATAATTCTGTATAGTCAATTACGTGTACAATAAAACCCCTATTTTGTAATTCCGATTTATTTTGTAGTTTCGCTGAAAAAAAATCACAAAATATACCCTTTTTTGGCTTCTAGAGTGGCCTAAGGCCTTAAATCAAATGTTTTTTCCTTGTCTCGCGCCCTAATACGATCCTATTTGTTTCAAATATATTTTTTTATTTGTTCAAGCTATTCTTTTTAAATATTAAATGTATTCGAATAAATAAAGATTAGATTTAAATTAAATAAATAAAGATAAAATACGATATATCGCACGAATGAGAGAAAGAAATATGGATTCATGACATAAAAGTGCGGTGGAAAAAAGTTAAATTGCTTTTCTTTTTTTTCACGAACAAGGCTGTTATTTGGACAACAAGAAAGGTATCGTCGTGCCTTTTATTAACAGACGCGACTATTTATGTATAGAAAGACATTTTCCTTGACTGCAGAATGTTACAACAGTCTTCTAATGAAAACGAAGCCATGAGATTTTTGAGAGACTGAATCGCGTACCATTTTTCCGTCTGTTTCTTTTGTCTTATACAACCAGATGAAACGAAATCACAGATTAATTAGGAATAAATAAAATATTTAGTTATTAGGCAATATTAAATACATCTTAATTTGAATAAATAAATGTATTTAAAATAATTTTAATAATGGAATGGAATAGGAAAAATTTGATTTCACGAAAAATCTAGTTAATTCAAATTAAAAAAAAATGAAATCGACGCAGCTGGTTAATAACAAAATAATTTTTCTGTCAGTGTATGGAATGACCTGTATTATAGGAACTTTCCTAAAAGCAGGACTGCCAGATATCGAAAAAGGACCAAGTGGCTCCTTGTTCTCTTGGGTACGATCCAGATACACACCCGGCGTCCATACCTCTTTTTCACTCCTTCGTTCTCTCTTCCTCTCTCCCTCTGCCTCACCCTCTTGCATCTTCTCTCTCTTACTTTACGATACGAGACCCTCATCTTTTCGTCTGTCCATCTTTCGCTCGTTAAAGATAACATTTCTCTCTCTCTCTCTCTCTCTCTCTCTCTCTCTCTCTCTCTCTCTCTCTCTCAAGCTATTCTTCATCTTTCTCTGTCTCTCTCTCTCTCTCTTGCTTACATTCTCCGCGTTACATCAGAATTGCGGACACGTGCGAGAGACCAGCATCTGAAATCCCCTCTCGCTCTCTCTCCCTCTCTTTCTCCTTCCCTATCTGGACGTCATCGACGTCGAGGACGACGACTCTGGCAAGCCAAGCACACACGAACCCACACGGACGAAAGTTCGCAAAGGAGAAAAGCATCGAGCGGTGTCTCACCGCTGTGCGTGTGCGTTGTCATCGCGGAGAGTTTTGACCCAGTGACCCGAAGAAACGTGTCCGAACACTGGAGGCAGAGGAGAAGCGAGAGAGTGGGGGGAGGGGGGGGGGGCGGGGTCGTTCTCCGGTGCGATATGCATATAGTTGTAATTGGAAGAAACTTTTTTTATAAACACATTTTGTCTTTAGTTTCATTGGTTTTTGCGAAGTTGCCAAGAACAGTTACATTAAATCACTTTTTTTTTGACGAAATATCGTAGGTATTTTTTTTTAAATGTTAATTCTTACGGCCGAACGGTTTTACAATTCAGCCTACCTCGCGATGTTTCAAAAATATTACTTTACTGCAGAATGAACGAGGGCTGATTTAAAAAGAGAGATATGTACTGCCATATAGGGACAAACATGTATTGGATCTGTGCATAATTCCGACAGATGTCGTTCGCAGTTGTTTCTCCGCTCGCACATGCGTCAACCATATGAAGTGTCGTATATTAAGTGAAAGCTGAAACTTATGCCGACTGAGTGAAAATAATTTAATGGACTGAATTAGAGCTTGCGATTTGCTGCTCAAACGCCATCAAAACGAGCCATTTTTAAAGCGAATGATTACTGGCGACGAAAAGTGGATTGTCTGCAACAATGTCAGTCGAAAAAGATCATGGTCGAAGTCCGGGGAGGCTGCTCAGACGATCCAGCTGAAGGGAGTACATTCGAAGAAGGCTCTCTGTCTAGTGGGATTGGAAAGGAATCGTCTATTATAAGCTGCTGCCATTCAACAAAACGATTGATTCGACCGAGTACTGCTCACAACGGGCCAAATTAAAGCGAGCAATCGATCAGAAGAGGCCGGAATTGGCGAACAGAAAGGGTGTAGTGTTCCACCATCTTCAGATTATCACTTGGTCCAGGCATTAACAGAACAGTTTGAATGATAAAACCTTAAGTTTCCTGCACGTCCTTAAAAACCACTTGGATGACTTTCTTTGCCCAAAGTTCGCAGGATTTCTATGAAAGAGGCATAATGAAGCTCGCGGAGAGATGGCAGAAAGTCATTGAACAGAATGGAACATATTTAGTTGATTAAAATCGCTTTTTTGGTAAAGATTTTGCGTTTGAAATTTATTCGATTTTTGCTACGGAATTATGCATAGACCCAATACATGTGTACGAAAATGTCGTTGTATACAGGGTGGTCCAATAACTATTAGCACCTTGGATATCTTCGAAACTATAAGGTTCACAGAAATATTTGCTGAAATGAAATTGCACAGTACGAAAGGGGCCATCCGATAGCCATAATAGTTTTTTTGCAGGTGGAGGTACTTCGGACATTTGAAGGTCAACTCCATTTTTTTAAATGGATCGGTATGTTTTTTTTTCTGTATCATGAAAGAGGAGCTTAAAACGAGTTCAACGACCTATAACATAAGGTCATTGAAGGTCATAGAAAGTACAGAAAGGCGTTTATCTTACTATAAACGTAGTAATTTTATTTACTACCGAAACTGTAAGTATTATCGCCTTTCTGTACTTTCTTGACGTTTTCCCGGTAAGCGAATTTTTTTTTCGAGGCTCAAATTAATTTTGTACTTTTAATAATACTTCGCGAGGAAGTCGTTTGTGGGAAGTCGCCCGTGACACATTGCGCTTCTTCGGAGCGTCGTCACTTCTTTGTTTCTTCATTGGGAGTTGAGTCATTTTGCCCCACCACTCGGTGACACATTGTACCCCACTAGTAAAATATTTGATTATTGATGAACATAACTATTAATTAAGCTACGAATGGAAAAACACAAGTCACTGAGTGCATCATAAATAATAAAACTATCGATTAGGACCGAAAATCGGAGCCGCTACAGAAAGTGTCGTTATATTTTACGTTTTTCCGGCGAGCGAAATATTTTTTTTCCAAGCCTCAAATCAATTTTTAATTTTCGATAATCCTTTGTGAGCTGCTATCGACTTTCTTTTAAGCTTGACGAAACCTAATATAAATCGCGGTCCAACACATAAAATTTCGGAATTTACTAGCTACAAACCTCCGAGAAACCGCATGTGGCTCACGGTGCCCCGTGATACATTGTGCCCCACTCTCCCCTATATGTACACGAGTAGAATTCATTCTGGACACTCTTAATAGGAATTAGCTTTTTTTAAAAATATTTATGCACAAAATGTATATTCTGCTACGCCAAAATGATACTGTGATGTTTTCATTTCAATCTATAATGTTTGTACTTAATATTTACACATGATACGTTTAGTAAATGTATACTTTTTTTAAAATAAAAAAGTTGCAAAGTACAAAATTTCAAAAATTTCAAACGTCTCCAAAATTTATTCCACTAGTGTATATATAAACCAAAGTTTGTATGGTTCGGCCTAACGGTCTTGGTTCTTTCCACGAGAGGCATATTTGAAGGGTTTCGTCGAAGCCTCGTAAAGTTCTTTCTGCGGAAGGGTGTTTGCGAGTCCCGTTCGGTCGTCCGTCGTTCCGTCGTAACCGCAGCTCTCCACACGCTTGAAATCCTCAAAAAAAAAAAAAATTCGTGAACAGTTGTTGCATGCACAGGTACACACGGAACGAGAGTAGTCTGTTGCTAGGCAGAATTTTCGAGGGTGGAAGATTCTCGAGGACGATCGGAAAAGTCGATGGGCGATTTTTTAATTTTTCTTTCATTGCAGATATCCTGTGTTTGCACAATTTTACCAATTTTCATTGCACGATTCTTTTTTTTTTTTGCGGAATGAAGAATTTGACATCTACTCTGCATTGTCGAAATAATTGGACGATATTTACAATTGGGGGAATGTGGTCGGTGAATATAGTTACTTGGGTATATTGTATGATTCAGTTATCATTGATTTCATTCAATCGAATATAATCGAGTAAATATTGAGTTGTCCGGAAAACGTTCGCGCCGATATTCGGGAGGTGGCACATTAAAAAATCGGCACTAATTTTCCGGACAACCGAATAATATTGGGTCAAGTAAAAAGTTCTGAGCGTTTTCCGCCAGATGTCTTTAGTGAGCCATATCTCACGATGTTTACATCGCATCGGGTCATACTATACGGCGATTTAAAGGTGACATTACGCTTAAAAAAAAGTTCTTTGACAGTTTTGTGTTTGGTGAAGCCGACAGCGTGTTACAGCGTTCCAAAATGGAGGTAAAAAAAAGAGAAAATTCGATACATTCTTCAGTACCACTACGACCAAGGTGAAAAGGCGGAGCAGGAGGCCAAAAAAAATTTGTGTTGTTTATGGACCCAATACAGTATCGAATGCAACAGCAAAGCGGTGGTTCCAACGATTCCGTTCTGGCAATATGGACGTCGAATGTGAGGCACGCTCTGGTAGGCCAATCGTCGAAAATGTCGATAAAATCATGGAAATCGTCGAGTCGGACCGGCGTGTAAGCACTTATTCCATTGCCCAGGAACTGAAGATTAGCCAGAAAACCGTTTGGAACAATTTGCATAAGGCTGGTCTCAAGAAGAAGCTCGATGTATGTGTGCCACACGAATTGACGCAAAAGAACCTTTTGGACCGAATTGATGTCTGCGATTCCTTGCTGAAACGTAACGAAATCGACCCATTTTTGAAGCGGATGGTGACTGGCGATGAAAAAAGGGTCACATACGAGAACAACAGCCAAAAAAGATCGTGGTCCAATCGCGGTGAGCCGGCCCAAACGATCGCCAAGCCCGGATTAACGGTCAAGAAGGTTTTCCTGTGTGTTTCGTGGGATTGGAAGGGAATCATCCACCATGAGCTGCTCCCATCGGGCCAAACACTCAATTCGGACCTCTACTGTCAACAACTGACCAGATTGAAGCAGGCGATCGATCAGAAGCGGCCAGAATTGGCCAATAGGAAGGGTGTTGTGTTCCATAAAGACAACGCCAGGCCGCACACATCTTTAACGACGCGCCAGAAGCTCCGAGAGCTTGGATGGGAGGTTATATCGCACTCGCCGTATAGTCCAGACCTGGCACCAGGCGATTATCACCTTTTCAAGCATTCGCAAAATTTTCTTGATGGTACAAAACTGGCCTAAAGAGAGGCTTGTGAAAATGAGCTGGTCAAGTTTTTTACCAATAGGGACGAGGACTTGTTCAATCGCGGAATTATGAAATTGCCTTCAAAATGGACAAACGTTATCGAACCAAACGGCGCATATTTGGATTAAATCGGATAATCCTAACTATGTTAATTTCATCGTCGAAATAAAGCGAAAAAACGCTCCGTAATTTTTACTTCATGTAATATCTGGAAAGAATGAAAAATATTTTATTCATTTGAATTTCGATAAAAAATTTGTTTGCCAATTACTCGACGGAATGTTTTGTCGGATCAGCGAACAAGTTTTTTTTTTTTTCACGCACAACATAACGGGTGTGGATAAACAGCGTCTTGCTGCTAAAAAACTTTTTTCGGCTTGTTAAAAAATTCTGAGCCAATGAAACAAATGTTACAATTGTGAAAATAATAGAATAGCTCGATTTCAATAATTTTTTAACATTTTTATATCTAACGTTTTTCCGTCGAAGGATGCAAAATTCCGCAAATATTCGAATGTCTATTTTTTAAATGTTTTCACGTTGTTTATAATTTTTTTTAAAGCTGCGATTTACGTTCTACTTTTTCGCTAACTCAATTTTTCTTTCGGGATTTACGAGGCCGTTGAAGGAAAAAAAAAATTTCATAACGAAGTGTGACAAAATATGCCGTGACAGTCAAGATACACGTGTGAATAAGTTTACGAGCTTTTGATCTCTGAGCTTGAAAGTAATTCCGAGAGAACACGAATTTTCGTTTCTACGCGTACGCGGTATACGAGCGACGATTTGCTCTGATCGTCCATTCCCTGTGTATTGTCGGGACTCGTATTCCCGGACATTTACGACCCGCTATGCTCAGAGCTCCTCTATGCTGTACCTGGTGGACCTCGTCGTTGACAGAACTTGACGTGTAACGTTCCGTTGAGAGGTAAGAGAGCTTTGCCCCCGTTTCGTTTTTGGCACCTCGGCCTGACTCTCCCCGACAACAAGTAAGTTCAGCGGTTAGAATTTGTTTCCATTGGTATATTTGAAACACAACCAGGCGGTTTCGTCGAAAAAAAACTACGGCTAAAAATCGTGAAATTACGTCCGTTCGCTGTACGAAATTACGTAATGGAAAGTTACCACGCGAAACAATCTCGTAAACTCGTCTATTCAACTACGTCATTCCGTTTTTTCTTCATTTACGTTTTTTTTTTACCGCGTGTCAAATTATTTTTACGACTCTTGGACGATGTTCTGACGTCGCCCGACCCTTGCACTGCGACCGAACAAAATTGGCGAAACAGTGACAATTTATCTTCAACACCAACTGATACAAGCGTTCACACCGAGAAAAATGTATACCGTTTTCAAGCATATTTTAACCATATTTTATATTTCCCTGAGGGGACGATAATATTTTATAGTTATAGTTGCAGTAGAACGCTCAATTGTCCAAACGTTGATGCGAAATATGCATTGTATTGCCAAATATAGTACTCGAAATATACGCTGCGGTCTTTCGAGAACCGCGCCGTTCCGAGCGCGTTTTCCGTCTTCCACTGTTAGTCCGATTGCACACTTGGCTTTTACCGGAAAAATGTTGATTTGTTCCTTGCAGCGCGCAGAGACAAATTTGAATTGTTGCAAATTGTTTACATCCCCTTTATTTCGCGTAAGGAATTCAAGTACAAGTCCTTTGATTTCTAAGCGTAAATGTAATGTTCTTATGTTAGAGAAAGAACTGGCAATTTTTTTTAACCTAGAGAAGAGCGACACTAGCTCAGCTCAAGGATGCCTTCATGATATTTGAAAAACCATGATTTTCGATATAAGAAATTGAGACACCCAACGATGGACGACTATACAAAATCAAAGAAATAAAATGAGCATTCGATGTTTGAAAGAGATTATATATATATATATATATATATATATTTATAATCTCTTTCAAATCAATTTATAATCTCTTTCGCAATTTCGAAATTTCAATTTGTTGTATATTAACCCTCCAGAAAAAAATTGCTTTTTGATTATTCGAACTTTTAATTATACGAACCATCTTCAATCCCAAATAATTTGGATCATCAAGGTTCTACTGTACTGACGAAAATATAGTACTGCTTATTGATATTTTAGGAGTTACATAAATTATGGACATATGTTAACCGCAACGACCAATCTTACAAGCATGAGTTGATTGTTTCATGCTACACTGACAGAAAAATTCTTTCGATATTAACTAGATGCGTCTATTTGTTTTCTTTTAATTTGAATTAAGTAGATTTTTCGCGAAATAAAATTTTTCCATTCCATTATTATTCATTTCCATTATTAAAATTATTTATTTTAAATATATTTATATGTCGAAATCAATATCTATTTAATATCGTCTAATAACGATATTAAATCGTTATTAGACAATATTACGGTTCATCTGATAGTATAAAACAAAAGAGACAAACGGAAAAATGGTACGCGATTCAGTCTCTCAAAAATCTCATGGTTTTGTTTGCATTAGAAGACTGTTTTAACATTCTGCAGTTGATGAAAATGGTTAGTCTTTCTATAAATAAATAGTCGCGCCTGTTAATAAAAGGCATGACGATGCCTTTCTTTTTTTTCCAAATAACAGCCTTGTTAGTGAAAAAAAAGAAAAATAATTTCACTTTTTTCACCCCACTTTTATGTCGTGAACCTATATTCCTTTCTCGTATTCGGCGATATATCGTGTTTTATCCTTATACATTTAATTTGGATATATTTAATATTAAAAAAGATGAGCTTGAACAAATAAAAATATATATTTGAAACAAATAGAGTCGTAGTAGGCCGCAAGACAAGGAAAACTCCTATTTGATTTAGACAGATCCTATTTAAATTGAATATTTTTTTTTTGGCAGTGTAATTCCTTCCAAATTAATTAACTCCAAAAATGTTGAGTGCCCAATGTTGATAATTATCAGTGTTCGTGAAACACTGTTGTGGAATGAAGACCAGGAAAACTTGTCGAACTCTATCTCAAACCTTTTTTTTTTACGAATCGACATATTCTCTTTCTCAACTTTTACCATTTTCACCAAAGCAACCGGAAGTCATGAACCGAAATTCGTGGAAAAATCTTATAACGTGCGTGCGAGTTGCGACACCAGTCGGATCAAATTTACGGATTCCTCGGGTTTATGACACGTTGCGACGGAAAGAGAAGAAAACAAAAAAAAAACTGTCCCACAGAAGAAACCTGAGAGTCGTGGTTCGGAGGGGGCGCGAGAACTCGCTCGCATCGCGTCACAAATGACGTACAGCGATGTACCACAGAGCTGAGGAGTGTATGTATCATGTGCACAGTGCGTGTACCCTTAGGACACGCGTCGTTCGCTCACTTTCATCCTGAATATTCATGAGCGCACCACAGACCGGAACAGGCATCTTCTGTCCGTCTTGTATAGAGTGCTACGTTCCCAAAGAACCGCGGGCACGCTATAACACAATGTTGTTCATCCCGGCGAAACGTATCCCCAAAAGCTTAATTTTCCGTTATTTTGCATCGAACGGTTTTGCATCGAACTTTTGAATTGCTATCCAAAAATATTGGTAAGCTATGAAGTACAAGAAAAATATACGACGTGATTGCAACAAATAAGATTGGAGGAATTGATAAATAAGTAGTGGAGTGACTAAATCGTCAGCGAATGGATGAAATTACCAGTAAATGGACACTCGACCAGCAGTAAATGGACGTGTAGTAAATGAACGCTGTTAAGGATAACGATTTATTATGTATTTTTATTAAATGCTTGATTTGGAGATTTGGAGAAAAAAACTCATTCTTTCAATATAAACTACGATTTCTCGATAAAAATCAACCTATCTCTATTTTATCTTCAAAGAAAAAAAAATCGCTTAGGACTTGAACAGGAGCGCCCGCACCCCAGGCGTAAGCGCTAACCACTCGGCCGCGCCGCCTTAGTTTGAAGCGAGTAACAGAAATAGTAACAGAATTTTTACTGTAAATTTTCTCGTAAACGGCTGAGCGTTGCATCGTATGGTTTTGCTATAACACAATTCTAGTGGAGTACTATAATAGGCAAAAGCCTCGTCCAAATCCGTTTCCCGGCTATGGCGACGTCCCCTTGTAAGTTGCGCGATGTGCAAGTATCACAAAGTAGAGAAATTCCGCATGACGTTCAAATTCGATATTAAACTAAGAAATTGGTTTTAACGACACTTGTGATTTCTTTGCTGAATTATAGAGATTTAAGTTTTTGTCGACAATTCATATTCATTACTTATTTCAAATATAAATCAGTTTTCGTCCATTCACCGCTCGGTGTATCCTAGTTCTCGATGTCTACGATGTCGACGGTGCGTCGATTTTTAAATATCTTCAGCAACGCGCCAGTCAACTCGAGTATGTCCAAAATTCAAAGCATCCTTTATCGTTTTTAATATCATTGGTCTCGAATCTCAGGACAAATCATCGAGCACTGTACATTCCATTCTAAGATGCACGAGGTTCGTAGGAGCCCGAAGACGCGTATACACGTATACTTCGTCGGCTACATGGAAAATCGTTATCCAAGCCTTCATATACACACTCGTTGGGCATGTAACAAGAAGAGACGCGATCCATTCGTACCAAATCGAGGAAAACTTCGCTGTACTCCGGCATCCGCGTCTTTGGCTCCATCTCAGTCGTGCGAAATTGACATTAATCGCGTTAGAACGAAGCAGCCTAGGTTCCGAAGAGAGGTTGATAATTTGCTTGTGAGGCAACCGTCAAGAGTCAGAAGTAAGAGCAAAGGAGAACGAGTATGACAGAGAGAGAGAGAGAGAGAGAGAGAGAGAGAGAGAGAGAGAGGGAGGGAGAGAGAGAGAGGGGAGGGGGAGAGGGGGAGAGAGAGAGAGGGAGAGAGAGAGAGAGAGGGGGGGGGGGTTAGAATATTCAACCTTGTCGCTTTGCCGTCTAATGTGCTCTCTTGTCGTGTGCAAGTCAGATAGAATGGAGGAGTTAGTGGAGATCAGTGAAAGAGGAAACGAGAGATGGGAAAGAGGCGATTCCGCGTGATCCTTAGGAGAAGTTGAGATGTGAAGAGGACACGGAAATATATATATGTGTGTGTGTGTGTGTGTGTGTGTGTGTGTGTGTGTGTGTGTGTGTGTGTGTGTGTGTGTGTTTGTGTGTGTGTGTGCGTGGATCTATATATATGTATATATATGCGCGTATATATATGAGAATATCAATGTGTATATACATATAATATGGTGAAGAACGATGGAAACTCCAGCATCGTCCACAGGAATACGTAATAAGGGGGTGCTTTTCCCCTGCGGTGTGAAAATTGAATATCCCCGTCTCTGGGCGGAGAGCTAAGAGGGTTTTAAGGACGCTATAGTACAATATTATACAGCCACGTATATATAACGGTGTGTAGATCGGAAAAGCTTCGTCGTCGTTGTCAGGTTTCCGGTGAGCAGACACTATATATGTATTTATATAGAAAAATCGATCACCGATACGAAACTTTGGCCCCAGTGAAAAGAGCTTGAAGCTGAAGATAAATTTTCCGCAGCTTACGCAACCCCTTTCTTCCTATCTGTTTGATGTTCCTCTAATTAATATCGTACTTTCATTTGCATATTTCGGATACCGATACACACACAGACACACACACACACACACATATGCATATGCCTCGCAATGATATAACGGGAATTCAGCTCCAGCTCGTAAATTCAATGAAGACGGTGAAGAAAAAGAATATTTTTCGTTAATTTCAGCGAAGCAATGGAAAAAAAAATAAAAAAAAAAAACAATTTGTAACGTTTGACATATCGAAAGCGCAATTTGTAACTCATCTTTCTAGGCTGTCATCAGGGAAAAAAAAACGTGCCAAGGAAAATAATGTGCTTGTAGAAAAAAAAAGTTGGATCAATATGAATTGAAAGCACAGAGTGAAGGACGGAAAAGACATGTCGGTTATATACTCCCCGTGTGCTCGGGAGCGAGGGCAATCTTCTCGTGCACTAACAAATCGAGGTCGTGTCATTCTGCTGGAGCGTAAACGAGACCAAGCGAAAAATCAAGTTGGTCGTGTGGCGCGAACTCGCGCGATATCGAAAGAGGAGAGTCCACGGGACTCTGCGATCCACGCTTTCGTGAAGTGAACCAGTAGAAAGAGAGAAAGAGAAAGAGAGAGAGAGAGAGAGAGTGTAAGAGAGAGGGGGGAGAAGAACGATAGCGAGATAGCGAAAAGAGAGAGCGAGAGAGAGAGAGAGGGGCGGGGGGGGGGGGGGGGAGATACAGAGAGAGAGACGGAAAAAAAGGAGAGATGAAGAGAGATCGTCGAGGCGTTCGACTCAATGGGCGTGTAAAAGGCAATGGGTTTAACGTAACGCGACGTAACTGCCTGAGGCGCGGCGCCAACTCGGCGCGAGCGAGCGAACTGATGGCCGCTATCGTATCGTCGAACGAATCGATTCTCCGGCTGCCGTATACATTCATACAGGAAGAATTGGTGCTAATTTGGACCAGTCGGTAAATTCGGACCACTCGCCTTCTTGACATTATCCTAATCTAAGATGTAATCATGGATACGTTTGTAACTCCATCCCATACTCTTTATATTGCTCCGCAATAACAACCGTAGGATCTCGTTGCCAGTTCGCTGGTGGGCCAATGCTTCGAAACTCCACGTCGTAAATTGTCACTTGGCGTATCCGGGAGCTCCGAAGAATCGAAGGTGTCCATTCCGGAAATAGGAACAACTCTTGAATTTCTCAAACTTGGTGATTTTTCATGTCGCAACCATCGAGGCGTAAAGTACAGAAAATTCGTTGAATTTACGAGAAAAGTTGTACGGGCTTCTGGTATTTTTTTTCAGAATTTTACAAGTTGCAATAATTACAAAGTAAAAAAATGAAAGGCGAACTTCACACTTCGTACTTCACCGTCCAGTGAATGGACGAATAGCAACACTATAGGAGTCAGATGTACTGTAAAATGAAAATATTATCAAAACAAACTTCTTAATTCACATAGCGAACAATAGATATTATTCTTATAGTGAAAAAAAAAAATTCGAATTGCAACAAAATAATATTGGAGGGATTGATGAATAATTAGCGAAATGACTGAATGAACGAAATGACCAGTAAATGGACACTTGACCACCAGTACATGAACATGTAGTGTAGATGAACGCTGTAATGGTGAACGATTTATTATTTATTTTTATTATGCTAGATTTGATCACTGTTCTGCAAAACAATTATTTTTATACATATGAGTATTGTATTTAGTATTGCAATTTCGTAGAAAATACAGAAAACTTTTTTACGTCGTAACGCGACATTCTTAAAAAACGACCAAAGTTTGTTTCGACAGAGAAACAGAAAATTTAATTTCGTCACAATTAAAAACAAACGAATTAAATGATTTTATGACAACTTTGAAGAAATATTTTTTTTTTTGTCGTTTAATAGGGAACTATAATCTGTTACATAAGTGACAATAAATAGTTGTGATGTTAAAAGGTGTATTGTGGGCATGGGTTTCGTCGTTAGCGGTCGCATCCAGCGATGCACTCTGCGCTAGTTTTCGCTTTTTCTTTTTTTTATTTTTTATTTTTTATTTATTTTTATTTTATTTTTTATTTCGTTTTGGCTTTCATTCGGCCCGAAATCTTTCTCGCAGGTCTAGTGGCTTGTGTTTTCTGAGTCTTCGCGAGATAGCTCTCCCGTCAAGGAGATTCGATGCAAGCAGGTTTGGGTGGTTAGCGAGTCGCGTTTCGTAGCTCGTGCATTGTTCGTATGCCACTTTTTTTTATAGTGTCTATACCGAGGTCCTTGTGCAGCCTGGCGTTGGTGACGTACCAAGGGGCATTTGTGATGGCGCGATAGGAAATATATGTTGTCAATTCTTAAAGGTAATTAATTTTCTAATTTTCAGCAGATAAGCTAAATTTATCCACTCTGTTTTGAGGATTATCAGAACAGAGCCTATATGTCCATTCACTGAAAAGAGGTTAGAATATACCACGAGTGAATAAACAGGTATAATTCTAACCTATTATTAAGAATTTATTTTTTACATTTGCACAAAATTAAAGGTTGATGGTATCTTGAATAATAAAAGTAATACTTAACCTCAAAACTTATAAAAACTTTTGTTTTCGACTTTAGAACACCTACTGTGCACAGCTGTATCGCAACTAAGTTGCGCGGTGTGCAAGTACCACAAACTTAAAAAAATTCCGTGCGGCGTCAAAATTCGATATTAAGTTAAAGCCTTAGGCTACTCTAGGATTTTCCAAAAATCGATTTTTTTTTGTTAAAAATGTACCTTAGTACCTATAAAATTATATTCCAAAAGATGATGGTTGTGAAAAATCTCTAAGTACTCGATTTTCGAATTCTAGCGCAATCCCTCTTGATTCATGTCGTGATTTACTACTAACTTTAAACGCGTTTATCTCAAAACTACATTTTTCAAGTCGGCTGGACTCATAACTCAGACAAATTTCAACCGATACACTTGAAATTTTAACTGTATATGTAGAATTACATTTTCTGAGGCACTACGTAGGATTTTTTAAATTATATTGCATAGTTTCTTTTTTATAAACAATTTTCTGACAATTTTCTCCTGGCATTTTATGCTTTTTGTTTTAGAAATGCGCCATTTTGACAAAAAACAATATATCAAAAAAAATCCTACGTACTTCTATAGCTATTCTTATAAATAATCGAAAAAACTTTAGTGTCTCATCATAACTCAAAAATTATAGGAGCTGTTGGTCCGGCCGTTGACCTTTCAGAAATAAAGGCGTGATCGGAAAAATGCAGCACAGTCGCCATTTTGACATGTAGTCAATTACGTGTATAATAAAAGCCCTATTGTGTAATTCCGATTTATTTTATGGTTTCGCTGAAAAAAAATCATAAAAAAAGCCTTTTTTTACCTCTAGAATGGCCTAAGGCCTTAAGAAATTGATTTTAACGACACCTGCGATTTTTTGCTGAATTTTAGGGATTCGAGTGTTCATCAACAATTCATATTTTGTACTTATTTTAAATATAAATCACATTTCGTCGATTCTGATTTCACAATTTTAGGGTCACACTTTTTCTCTACTCCGATCATAGATAGTTGTCGCGCACGTGTCAATTCTTTTTTTTTTTTTCGTCTTTTGGTTTATTGTGCGAGACGAAAAGATCTAGATTATTCTCCGCGACAAATTCTGAGCGACGATCATTTTTCTTTCTCGTCTTGACGCCAGTGGACAAATGCCTCCATGTAGTGTCGTACGATACAGTAGCAATATTGTCGCGTTCACTTCTTGCTTTCTACCACATACGCCTCTACTATACTTCGTAGCACCAATTTTACATATGACAGTTTTTTTTTCGTCGTCGCAACGGTGTCTTGTTTCTTTTTCTCTCGTCTATCATTCCTTTCTTTTTCATTTGATTTTTATGCCCCGTTGGAGAACGACCCGCCGTAAGATTGTTTTTTTTTTTTTTTATTCCTCAACATCTCCTACGTCTTCCCAATGTGCGCTGCTCGTCGATAAAATTATGCAAACTATCGAGTCTGATTATAGCTTCATGTTCGGGACGTGCGAGTGAAATGAATCACATTTCGTTACATGTACAGTTCGTTACATATACACGACGAGATATAATGTCGTGTCTGGTGATCGTGTGAAGTCTCTCGTAAGACACCTGTTCTTTTTTTTTTTTTTTTTTTTTCGCCTCCCTTGGCCTCGCTTCCGGAATGATTCTCGAGGCCGTTTATCGAGGACATGCTTGATTATCGCGTATTATAGTCGATTATTGTAGAACTTTAGGGGAAATGAAGCCATTATTACGTACCTAAAAGAAGATTTATAGTCACGAAGTATCAATTCCCTGTAATCAGCGACTATACGAAATTATTTTCGATCGTTCGAGGAAAGATATCACGATAACATGGCAATCGAGTTTCCATGAATTTATTTTTTTACGAATAATAAATCATTTTTTACTCTTTTATTACATCAAGTTACGCACAAGCCAGGCCCCTTTTGAATCATTAGTACAGTGGATAAAAAAAACGTATTGATACACCATGTGTTTTTCAAATTAGACGGCGAAAAAAAAAAATACTTTAG
>OZ010718.1:15736944-15806665 GCA_963932345.1 Ophion ventricosus
ATTTTCGTAAAATGATCATTAGCATGAAAGAATGAGTGGACGAGTATAGCAGCAGTATTTTTAGTAAATATTTCAGTCGAGGGGAAAACAATCGAGAAAACTTATGCTCGATTATTTTGCTGAAAAATCAAACCATTTTGGTTACTGAGCTACTGTTTTTTCGTCAGTTAATATTTCAATCGATGGTGAAAGTAATCAATCAATTCAATTGATGACCAGGTGAGTAGACAATGTTTCCATGCGCTGATAAGTGTCCGCCGAACGAACAGGCCATCCCAGAAATAAGATCGAAGATAAAACGTGAAAAATATTTCGAGCTCAACCCCAAATACTATTTGACATGTGGGAACGCTTATTGTGTCTCGAAAGATCGATCGATGATATTTGTTATATATGAAAACCACTTAGAACCCCACTCCTCGATAATAAAACAGACGTCATTACGACCGAAAAATTCTTTCAAAAAGCCCACGAAGTCCGTACAAAGCGATGGGATATGAACGAGAAACATAGCGAAGGGGCTTCGATAAGGATGATGAATAAGTGTTTTTCTGTGTATGTAATGTGTGTCTGTGTACCGTATCGCTGCAACGGAGATCCTTGGAAAAAGGTTGTGCGTTAGAAGAACGTAAGAGAAGTGGCCGAGAGGGTACGAGGTCGTGCGAGAGGGTAGGTTTATGGTGGCGGGTGGGTACCCATTAACCAGGACGTTTTATCGATTGGCACATGGGGATAGAGAACCCAGTGGAGCCAGAAGAGAGGTTGGGAACAGAGAGAAGCGTGCCGGGCGCGGCGCGACCGAGGACAAAGAGGACAGGAGGCCGCGTGCGCCACTGCCACACAAAGAGAACCTCGGGATTCTCTCCCGATCCTTGCTAACAGCAGCGATTCTCTCTCTATCTCTCTCTCTCTCTCTCTTTCTCTTTCTCTCCCTTTCCTTCCTTCGATGCCCGTTTCCCGCTTTATACATCCCCCTCTCTTTTTCTCTCTCGCAAACTCACCCCTTTTTCAGCTTACGAGTGAGCTTCCCCCCCCCCCCCGTCAGACCTAACAGCAGGACCAGGAAGCTTCACCCCTTGGCATTGCTGCGCCGCCATGACATCGCTTCCAGAGAATCCTCAATCCTTTTCAACCCTGCCAAAATCCATTCTGACACAGGCGATGTATAATATCTTCGGGGATGAGCTTTTTCAAATATATAAATGCCCTTATTAATTTTTGGCGGACGTTGAAAGGGCTCTATTACTTATTCGCTTATTCTCGTGTTTATAAAATAAATATAGACACTCTGGGATCGCCATTGTCGACGAAATCCCTCTTTTCAGAAATCCCCGAACTCTTTGCATGCGAATTCAATGAGACTTTAATAGCACAAAGAATCCTAATATTTTGTGAGGTCAAAGTTTGCAACGTTGGAATGCAACGAAAATGAATCTTTCTCAATTCCTTTAATTTCTTTCGTCAGATTTTGCCTACAAAAGACTCTCGACTATTTTCTAAAATACTTATTTAGCAATTTACAATATATAAATCGACAAAAAAGACATCGTCTATAATAATAGAAATGAGGAGAAAAAATGTAGACAAGAGCTTTCATTGCGTTCCAACAATGCAAACTTCAACACCATAATGTTTTGCTATCCAATGGTAATTCTTGACTATATGTGTTGCGAATTTTTACCAGATTTTCGTTTCTTTTCACATATGAATGATATTTTAATATTTTTATTGTATTGAATCATATGGATGCGTTGCTTAGCGATTGCATCGTCGAATCCAAAACCATTTAAGCAATATTCCTTTCGATCGATTGTCTTCACCCTCGTACAAGGGTTCTTTTCTGCGCTGTAATTTTCTTTCCAATTTCATGAAAGAGCCAACATTATTTCCGGTTCGGTAATATTATTTTCGACCTTATAAAAGAACGGAAAGCATTTTTGGGCTTGTCATTTTATTTTAACTTTCACAGAAAGGAAGAAATTGCTGCTCGGAAATAGGCGATTAGGAAAAGTTCGAAAAATGCACCAAAAATCTCTTCAACTTATGATGGAAATTGATAAATAATGGGGTACACCGTGAAAGTTTGAGAAAAAAGAGGCTGACTTTGCGAAGCATCTTTTGTAAATATAACATTCACATTGTACACATACATGCATAGACTAGTGGAATTAATTCTCGACACTTAAAATAATTTAACTTGTACTATGTAATCTTTATTCTTAAAAATTTAATAATTTACAAAACTAATCATGTGCAAATATTTAGTAAAAACTAGAGATTAAAATAAAATCATTAGAGCATCATTTCGACATATCAGTATATACATTTTCTAAGTAAATACAAAAAAAGTTAGTTTCTATTAAAAGTGTCCAGAATTAATTCGCAGTTATGTGGTTGCATCCATTCTGTGCTCCGCCCTAATTTTTGTACAGTACCTCGACACATAACCTTTTAACAGATGTACGTGCAGGGAGAAGGGAAACATACGAGAAGGTGTAGGAGACTCTCCCACCTCACAAAGAATTCTAGTATTCATCCAACTTCTTTTATCTTCCTCGATCTCTGTGTTTCTCTCCCCCCCCCCCCCCCCCGACCGGTTTGTCCACCGTTATTCTCGTTTGTCCACCCCAATTGTTTTCCGAAATCCGACAGGGTGGAATTTGATCCTCGTGCCCGGGGCACTTTTGACGATCGTCCTGTCGCCAAAAAGGGCGGACAGAAATGTAGAAATCGATTAGCGTAACCCCCTAGTATACTTCCGTTGAAATGTGAATATTGTACAAAACGTCGGACATCTAAAATTAAAATTTTAACCGCACGTAAATTGTGAAAAAATAGAACTTTTATCGGCGAAGAAACCATCTTCAATATAGAAAATATTCTTAGACAATTATGAGAAAAAGTATATCGTTCAAATACACCATGGCCTAAGTACAATTCTTAGCGGACGAAAAATATTCGAGTTGATTGTTCTGAATCATAAGCGTGTTAAAAAAAACGCTGGGAACGAAATTTTTGCAAGTTCGATGGCAAAGTTTGCCGGGTATTGTTCGGCGCATTAAAAAAAAAAGAGAAAAGGGCTCTTCTGGCTCACAGATGTGTATCACTGGGTCTCTTTGTTTTCGAGCCATCTTTAAAGGAATCAGCTTATGCAGCGAAAGCGACTCGATTGGAAATTCGGGAACGATTTTGTCCTATTGAAAAGATCCTCTTCCTTGGTCCACTCGACTCGAAATCGATACGCCCTTTTACGCTTCAATACAACACACATACAATGATGCACGGTCGGCGTGCATTACACTCGGAAATAATGAAATAGAGGCTTGGAGTCGAGAGAGGGAGAGAGAGAGAGAGAGAAGAGAGAGAGAGAGAGAGAGAGAGAGAGAGAGAGAGAGAGAGAGAGAGAGAGAGAGAGAGAGAGAGAGAGAGAGAGAGAGAGAGAGAGAGAGAGAGAGAGAGAGGAGAGAGAGAGAGAGAGAGAGAGAGAGAGAGAGAGAGAGAGAGAGAGAGAGAGAGGGAGAGGAGAGATTGGATGGTCCAGCGGTGGAATCATGTACATCATTCGGAGAATCGCGCCGACCATAATATCCCACATGTAGCAACGGTCAGAAATGTTCCCCGACAAGGCCGTAAACATAAATTCAAGCGAGCATTGTGTCGACAAGCATTGTTGTATATAACGTATGTAGTTAATACCTGCGTATTTTACACGGGGACAGAGGAGTGCGTATATATGGGAAACACACGTTAGCCGAGCCCTCGTATATGTACGAAAATGTTGCGGCTAATAAGGAAAAAGTCCGTATATACGCGTATATTTTTTTAAATCTTTACAATCAACTCTGAAAGAGCACAATGCATACTCAAATGACATGAAAACATAGTGATGCGAGTGATATTCGCTGACCGTAGAAATTGATGTAATTGCCGGGAACAATTATTATTCCATTCACAATAACCGCTTGATTAAAATCAAAACGCTTCTCTCCTAATTCAATTACTATACATATAAATTATCCAACATTCTCGGATGAATTTATGATCGGCGCAATTGAAATTATTGAAAACAATTGTATGTGTGTTTGGTATAGGAAATACAATTTTGAAGGGTTTACGTAAGCTTGAAATTACGGAAATACTTTTAATTATTGCATAGTTTTATAGACTAAGGTCTATTGATCTTTACTTTGATTCGCAACAGAGATTCTGTGAAAATTCTACACATTCACCGAGTTGTAACGATTTTTGTAAACGATCAGATCGCTCATTGCGCTACAGTGAAATGCACGACTACCATTTACTCATTTGTTAGTAATAAATAGTTAAACTTGTTTTTTATTTTTGGTCGATAGTCGAATTTTTATTTGTACAGTTTGTCATTTTCGTAATCTTTGAAATTTTTAAACATTGTGCGCTCACGAACGGTTTATTATTATACTAAAAGTACATTTTGAAAATGTTTGCTTTTCAGACAAACCTAATTGCCAAAACCACCCACACTGATTTGGCCATGCAGCAACGGCAGGCGTTTCATTGAAATAACAATAACTTCATTATTAATCAATATTTTGCAATTGAAAAAAAACTCACTTTTAGCAAGACTATGTATCAACTGTGTATGTGACATCCCGACCTCGTCATCCCAATACTCCCGTTGGAGAAAAATATTGAAAACTTACCGGTTTCTTGGGGTGGTGGACCCTAAGTTTATGCAGGCTCGTTAAAATAACCCCTACACTGACAGAAAAATTCTTTCGATATTAACTAGATGCGTCTATTTGATTTTTTTCAAATTGGAATTAACTAGATTTTTCGTGAAATCAATTTTTTTTTCTATTGCATTCCATTATTGAAATTATTTATTCCTAATAACTCTGTGATTCCTAATTCCTAAATCTTTTGTCATGAACCCATATTCCTTTCGTGTATTCATGCGATATATCGTGTTTTATCTTTATTTATTTAATTTGAATATATTTAATATCTAAAAAGAATAGCTCGAACAAAAAAAAAACATTTGACACAAATAGGGTCGTAGTAGGCCGTGAGACAAGGAGAAAACCCATTTAATTTAAATAGATCCTAATTAAATAAAAAAAAATGTTTGGCAGTGCCCTTTCTTCCTAATGGAATGACGGCTCTTTGCTACGTTGAAATGATGACACGATTTGACGACAAGTTTTTTTCGGAGCGACTTGAAAAAATCATCAATGGTGAATCTGCGGGAAACCTCTTCGCGCCACGACTCTTGGTCCGATCTTGGTAACACGAACAATCGGACAATGGCGAGGAAGAGGGGCCTCGAATTTGTAGCTGTATAGAAGAAGGGTCTCCTTATTCAGGCGGGGGTGGGGGGATAGAGGTATTGAGAACTGTTGTACGAACAAAGGAGACGAGGCTTAAGAATCTATGGGCTGTGTACAATCTTTGCTGGTCTTACTATAGTGGAAAATAAATTTCTCGACTAAATTGTATTATTTAGTATTTAAAAGTTAACACCAGCGTGATCAGTTACTACGAAATAATGATGGTTCACTTTAAAAAGCAGACTCAATTGCATTTCATGAGATTGAAGTTTGCATTTTTGGAATGCAACGAGAATTTTTGATTGCTCAAATTTTTTATGGCAGATCTGGGCTATAACAATTGTTCGACGATTGCTTGTATTACTTATTTAGAGTTTCACATTCTAAATCTACAAACAAGCAAAAAACGTTTTGGAATACAACAATAACACGGAATTGAAGACATAAAAAAAGAATTTTCGTTTGCCTTCCAACGATGCAAACTCCAACAGCATTGAATGCAATATTATTATTAGATTCGGCTACGTTTTCTCATTACATTTTACCAGGAAACATCTTTGAGGATTCATTTGCTGATTTCTCGGACTAACGCATCTTTATCACTACAAAATGAATACAATTCAATCATACGAATGAAACACACGAACTAGACCAGTGTGATATATTTATTCAAACGGGATAAATCCGTTTTGGTGGTTTACCCTAGAGATAAGTTTTCTGTTTCGGAAAGATGCGTCATATATATGATTCGTGATATTTGCAGTTCACCCTCTTCGACCCCACTGGTTTTCAACGAGTGGAGAGATGACGAAAATCGGGTCATAGAGACAGTAAGCGCTTAGAGTTCGATATATACGTACGTATGTGTATACGAATGGGAACATTTTTTATCCCTGTGTACTAAAATACTATCTATTCCCATATATCTATCTCCGCTGGTCGCAGCGCGACAACTTTTCCTTACTCGAGTACTTTTCCCTCTCTCATCCCTTTTTTCCCTCTGTTTACCCCAAAAATTTAGGGTTTTAATATTTTTTTTTTCATCCTCTGCAAGCGAGGAGTCTTCCTCTTCTGTTTCGGTACGATCCCTATCGACCTACAAGCCTATCAAAGCTATTCCACGGGCTCTAGCTATCGTCGTCTCTCATGGACGACAAAAAAGTTGGCTCGTAAAACGCGTCGAAGGTAATCGGATAAGTTTCCAAATGCTCGGATGCTCAATTCTGATCGTTAGGAGTCAGGAGACAGACGTCGTCGAGTCTGAGTTTCGTTGTGGAGTCAAATTCGGTGTAACAAAAATCAATAAATAAATATACACAGATATATTAATATTTCATCGAACAATTGAATAAATATTTGCTGTCGAAGATCTTGAATATATATATATTGGGTGAAGTAAAAAGTTCTGAGCGTTTTCCGCTAGATGTATTTAGTGAGCCATATCTCACGATGTATACATCGCATCGGGTCATACTATACGGCGATTTAAAGGTGACATTACACTTCAAAAAAAGTTCTTTGACAGTTTTGTGTTTGGTGAAGCCAATTGTGTGTTACAGCGTTCCAAAATGGAGGTAAAAAAAGAGAAAATTCGATACATTCTTCAGCACCACTACGACCAAGGTGAAAAGGCGGAGCAGGCGGCCAAAAAAATTTGTGCTGTTTATGGACCCAATACAGTATTGAATGCAAAATGGTGGTTCCAACGATTCCGTTCTGGTAATATGGACGTCGAAGATGAGGCACGCTCTGGTAGGCCAATCGTCGAAAATGTCGATAAAATCATGGAAATCGTCGAGTCGGATCGGCATGTGAGCACTTATTCCATTGCCCACGAACTGAAGATTAGCCAGAAAACCGTTTGGAACCATTTGCATAAGGCTGGTCTGAAGAAGAAGTTCGATGTATGGGTGCCACACGAATTGACGCAAAAGAACCTTTTTGACCGAATCGATGCCTGCGATTCTTTGCTGAAACGTAACGAAATCGACCCATTTTTGAAGCGGATGGTGACTGGCGATGGAAAATGGGTCACATACGAGAACAACAGCCGAAAAAGATCGTGGTCCAATGGCGGTGAGCCGGCTCAAACGATCGCCAAGGCCGGATTAACGGCCAAGAAGGTTTTGCTGTGTGTTTGGTGGGATTGGAAGGGAATCATCCACTATGAGCTGCTCCCATCATGCCAAACACTCAATTCGGACCTCTACTGTCAACAACTGACCAGATTGAAGCAGGCGATCGACCAGAAGCGGCCAGAATTGGCCAATAGGAAGGGTGTTGTGTTCCATCAAGACAACGCCAGGCCGCACACATCTTTAACAACGCGCCAGAAGCTCCAAGAGCTTGGATGGGAGGTTCTATCGCACCCGCCGTATAGTCCAGATCTGGCACCAAGCGATTATCGCCTTTTCAAGCATTTGCAAAATTTTCTTGATGGTACAAAACTGGCCTCAAAAGAGGCTTGTGAATATGAGCTGGCCAAGTTTTTTACCAATAGAACGAGGACTTCTTCAATCGCGGAATTATGAAATTGCCTTCAAAATGGACAAAAGTTATCGAACAAAATGGCGCATATTTGATCTAAATCGGATAATACTAACTATGTTAATTTCATCGTCGAAATAAAGCGAAAAAACGCTCAGAACTTTTGACTTCATATAATATATATTGTTACGCTGAAGAAATGATTTCGCAAAATATAAAGACATTTGGACGGTCCTGATAATAATGATTTTTTACGATATTAGGAGGGCAAACGCAATTGCATAAATATACCATATTTCTGTATTACCATGCGCTCGAATAAGCCCCTTTTCCATAGATTCTCATTATTACAATCTCTCGAAGGGGTATCATAAAACGTATATACGTGTATGTTTATATGCGTGTGTGTGTGTGTGTGTGTGTGTGTGTGTGTGGGTGCGCGAATGGGTGGGTGGTTTCGTATAAAAGAAAAGCGGGTAGAAAATATTGGAGAATGACTCACTAACAATTTTTATACCACCGCGCGTGTGTACATGCGGTTGGTTACGACCTAAACTGCGGCCCTCGAAGTAAAAATGTTAAACTGACAGCGTAGCAGGTACACCGCGAGAGATCGCTGCGGTGGAAATAAAGTACACGTGTGACGTAACATCTTTACGCGGTAATAAATGAAATATACATAAAAGTATATGTTAATTTTTTCGCGCGAATAGGAATGGCTTTTTAGAAGAGGTCAGCAATTTTTCAGTTCTAAAATGCTTTTCATTTTGACTGTGTGATGTAACGGCTTCTACGATTATCAGGACGATGATATCTTTCGCATACGTTCACAAATCGCGACGTGCAGATTAATTTTTTTAACAGGGATAGAAAATGAAGCGGCAATTGGGAGATGTTCCAAAGGATGGAACATTTTATTGTGAAGATAAAGCAAGGTATGGAACGATTAAATAAAAAAAAAAAAGATTCTCGGTATTGCCGGGCTAATTTGACACTGAAAGCCTTATATAGGAGAATCGATCTTTAGCTGAAACGAAATCGTTACTCTCCCTCTACGGGACAAATATGGTGTACGGAACGAGACTCGGCATATAAAAAAATAATGAAAGAGAGAGAGAGAGAGAGAGAGAGAGAGAGAGAAAAGTTACTCGCCGAAAAATTTTACGAGGAACGAAATTTTCACGTGCGATTTCCCCAGCCGAATCGTAACTCTTTCCTGTCAACTTTTCGTTCCCATATATACGTGACACTTCATTTTTTTAAGTCCTCTCTCGTCTACAGGTTTCGTTTCTTCATGTGCGCTCGGGCAGTGACGACGTTGAATAGCAAAAGAGAAGAGCTGCCGTGCTAAAGTGGAGCAGAGTCGACATAAATCCAAAAACTGTGCGACAGCAAGGCCAAAAATGTTTTTACGAGCCATGGGCCTAACCCTAAAAGAATCTTGACCAAATATATGTGTACACAGTGATACATTTTCTCGTAACATCAAACACGTTCGACTGTTTTGTGTAACGTCGATACATCGACTGTTCTATGCAAAGAAAGAGGCGTATCTGACGTAATTTAACGGGGCAATATTTGTGAGCGCACGGCTTTCATCCGCTTAGCACGAAATATTCTCGGTCGTATACAATTTATACGTTCTTACGCACCACGTGGACGGGATGCTAGCGTTTATAGTCAGCCCGCGAGTGAGACTGAATAATTCAAAAAAGTTTTACGACCTCAGGACGATTTCACGAATGGCATTTTCCCTCGGTATTATCGTGAATTGGGGGCGCTTCTGATTTTAGTGAGGCCTTTTCTGCTGAAGAGAAGCCGGATTCTGGGAACACCACGTGGCCCGGTGCTACCGGCATTCTCGTATGGATCGGGGGAGGTATGAAGAAAAAAAAAAAAAAAAAACGATCCAAAAATTTTACGACGTCTCCGAGCAGCGGCTGCCAGTCTCTACTGTCACACAAACGGATTCGTTATTTCGCGCACACGGAGGGTCGACGATTTCGAAACTGAAATTTGGTAGTTGAATAGGTAGAAGGGGGGTGGGGTGGGGTGGGGTTGAGAGAACGAAATCGGAAGAGACAAAGAGGGAGACAAGCGAGGGGCGCAACTTTTTTGATTCGGGGCTTGTCAGTGGCTGTCCAATTCAGGGGGTAGGTGGACACTTTTCTTTCGTCACTCGAGGGTGGAGCCATCGGCTTTCCCTTTATTTATACCATACGATTTCATGCTTGTGAGAAAATGGCGGTACGCGAAACGCATTTGCAAACACGATCAAACTTCAGCACAATCGTAATAACGAATTGGACCGAAAAAAATGTATGCCGATACCTCAATACAATAATAATTATAATAATTAAAATATTGAATATAAATATTGGAATATATGTACTTCGAAAGAAAGGAAAATAATTAAGGGGTCTGCGTAAGCTTTTGAATTAAAAAATACGATTTTTTTATTGCATGATTTTATAGCTGGGGTCGTAACTGCAATTTGCAACGAAGATTTTGTAAAAATTCCAATAATAATCGAGTTATGATGATTTTTTGGGTAGGACGAGATCGCTCAGTGCGTTACGTCGAAACGCTCTACTTGCGATTAACCCTTTTTTCTTTTGCATTTTTTTCGAAGCTATTTTACGAAACGGTTTATGAAGATTGTATTTCTAGGGTTAAAAAAAATCGCTTGGAAATTTGGCCGAAAATTATGAGGGCTCGGGATTGAGTGGTCGGATCGAAAAATAACCTACACCAAACGATTGGGAAAAATCACGTTCCGTGTGTAAAATGTCATCAGATTTTCGATTCATCGACTCGTTTCTGTACGACGTTGATTCAAAGTTAAAAAATGACCAGTAAAAAGCCATGTTAGGGTATAAAGAGTACGCGGTGTGTCTGTCAGTGACATCGAATTTTGTTTTTTCACTCGGCATCGAGACACGCTGCCGCGTCTCTTGATCTCAAAATTTGCTCGTTCGATTCACTTCAAATTCAGACAGAGCATAGTTCATAACATTTTTGTCGTATGACCGGATGATTTTTTAAATATCTTTATCCATTCGTTAAAAACAAACGCGTTGTTTTAACTACCGAAAAACGAACTTTGTTTAAACAGCTCATCATCTTCGTAATTTTCAGAATTTCAAAGAAGCATCCGGTCATTCGAAAGTTTTGTTATTGTACTAAAAGTAATTTTTGTTTTCATTTTTAATCATGCTAATTGACAGAACTACCTACACCGATTGGCCATGCGTCAACGGTATCACTTTTGATTAAATAATAACGTCATTTTTTATCAATATATTTCAATAAAATCGAAACTCGAGTTTGGCAAGATAATGTATTAATTATATGTACAACCCGGACCTCATCATCCCAATACTGTGATCAGAAAAAAATATTGATAAATTACCTTTTTTTGGGCTTCAAGCTTATCCAGGCCCGTCAATAAAATAAAAACACTTTATAAAATACATATTTTGTATAAATATTGCCTACCTACGTAGTATCGAAAAAAAAAACCGTTCAGGATATTGTTAAATGTCCTTCGTCGTTTTCGGCTCTGAAGGCATTAAGTCACTCTAGGATTTTCCAAAAATCGATTTTTTTTGTTAAAAATGTACCTTAGTACCTATAAAATTATATTCCAAAAGATTATGGGTGTGAAAAATATCTAAGTACTCGATTTTCGAATTCTAGTGCAACATCTCTTGATTCATGTCGTGACTTTCTACTAACTTTAAACGCGTTTATCTCAAAACTACATTTTTCAAGTCGGCCGGACTCATAACTCAAACAAATTTCAACCGATTGACCTGAAATTTTAACTGTATATTTAGAATTACATTTTCTAAGGCACTACGTAGGATTTTTTATTATATTACATAGCTCCTTTTTTATAAACAATTTTCTGCACAGTCACCATTTTGACATCTATCGCTGTGAAAAAATAATTTTTTATAGTCAATTACGTGTATAATAAAATCCCTATTTTGTAATTCCGATTTATTTTATGGTTTCGGTAATAAAAATCACAAAAATGCCCTTTTTTTGCCCTCTAGAGTGGCCTAAGCCCTTAATGCATTTTGCTCCAATCTGGGCTACGACATTGGGGGTTCTTGTATCACCGAATGTCTTTCGGAGACAAAGCCAAGCGATATTAGGTTCTTCGGCCCCCGTTCCCTCCGTCGGAGTATCAATGTGTTCGTTTCCAATATTTTTGTTTTTTTACGATCATCGACTTGGAATCGCGTATGGCGCGAAGCACTTTTGTGCACGCCCCGCTCGTCAATTGTTAGCTTCTTTATAGGCTCTACTCTCCGCTCTCGCGGTTCCCATCGTCATCAACGTGGGCAACGGCGTGATACAAATATCGTATCGCAGATTGATCCGACGAAACGAAAAACAACGAAGCAAAATATTTTTACATCCCTCTCGTCTTTGCCTTCTCTTCTCTCGCCTTTTTAAAAAACGTAACGATCTTTATTTCGGTCTGTAGCGACGACGATGACTAGCTGGCAACGGAACTGGGCACCAAAGAAGAATTAAAGGACACAGAGTTTTGCCGTATCACAGCCGGAAATTCGAACGAGGCAGAAATCCATAAAGATTAGCGATTTTTAATGGCTCACTCGAGCTATAAATTTCGTCACGATAGGGGATCACAATCTTGGCAAACACGACGAACTGAGAAACGAATGGTGAATAAAAAGAGAAAGAATCCATCCGGATCAGTGCTTTACACACACACTTAAACGCATACATATAAACACGCAAATGCATGGATATAAAATCGTTTCCACTATCTTTTTTATTCGGAGATATAATTATGCAAACGCGTGTCATTAAGGCCTTAGGCCACTCTAGGATTTTCCAAAAATCGATTTATTTTTTGTTAAAAATGTACCTATAAAATTATATTCCAAAAGATTATGGTTGTGAAAAATTTCTAAGTACTCGATTTTTTAATTCTAGCGCAACTCGTCTTGATTCATGTCGTGACTTTCTACTAACTTTAAACGCGTTTATCTCAAAATTACATTTTTCAATTCGGCCGGACTCATAACTCAAACAAATTTCAACCGATTCACTTGAAATTTTAACTGTATATTTAGAATTACATTTTCTGAGGTAGTACGTAGGATTTTTTATTATATTGCATAGTTCCTTTTTTATAAATAATTTTCTGATGATTTTCTCATGGCATTTTATACTTATTGTTTTAGAGATGCGCCATTTTGACAAAAAACAATATATAAAAAAAAAACCCTACGTACTTCTATAGCTATTCTTATGTATAATCGAAAAAAACTTTAGTGTCTCATGATAACTCAAAAATTATTGTTCAGGCCGTTGACCTTCCAGAAATAAAGGCGTCGTCGGAAAAATGCTGCACAGTCGTCATTTTGACATGTATCGCTAGGAAAAAATAATTTTGTATAGTCAATTACGTGTATAATAAAACTCCTTTTTTGTAATTTCGATTTATGCCCTTTTTTGGCCTCTAGCCTAAGGCTTTAACGGTATCGAGTACGAAATTCGGGTGTAAAGAATCTTTGTAATTCTTTCTGTCTGCTTCTTTGTCGTTAGCTCATAGTACGAGAACTATTGATTCAATTTTCATGATACTTTGACATATACGTTATTCCAACCTCAATTATAGAATACTTTTCATTGATATTAGCCCTGGATAGATACTTAAATACGCACTTAAATATTATCATTATTATTTTAAATGACGAATGGTCATTCAAATGATGATCGGATCGATTTGACATAGAATGTCTCACACATTACTAATATATTTCTGAGCACCAGTGTACGTTACCACAGCTACGCAAACGTTAGTCACCGGTCATAAAACTTTTCATATCTGACTCGCTTTACCCCTCATTTCGTTCTCTCTCTCTCCCGTTCTTTCTTTCTCTCCCTTCCTCTCACGATGATCATGCGTATACTACACATAGGTAACAAAGAGTAATTCCATTGTGACGTTTCGCGGAGCCACCGTTAACCGGAAGATAAGAGTGAATGAGTGCTCTCTCTCTCTCTCTCTCTCTCTCTCTCTCTCTCTCTCTCTCTCTCTCTCTCAATTTTCCAGTTTGTGTTTATTAAGGGGGGAAATCACAGTAAAATTTCCAATTTTTCGAAAAAAAAAAATTTCGCTTAAAAGGTGCTTTAGGGTCTTAAAAATAATATACCAAATGATGGAATACGGCAAAAGTGTCCGAGTGCCCAAATTTTTCATTCTGCGGTAACGCCTCTCAGGTATGCTCCGAGCGCCTTTAAACTTTAAACGCGTTTTTCTCGAAACCACTTTTTTTGAGCTCGCCGAAGACATAACTCGAGCAAATCTTTACGGATCAACTTGAAATTTTGACAGTAGCTTCGAAATATCTTTCTCCACGGAGCTACGTAGGATTTTTATTTTATATGGCTTAGTTTTTTTTTATCGACGATTTTATGGCGTTTTTTTTGTTAAAAATTTAACTTTATTTTCAAACATGCACCATTTTGTGAAAAATCAATATATCGAAAAAATCCTACGTAGCTCGCTAGCTGTTGTTATATGAAAACTAAAAAAATTTGGTTTTTTCTTCCAGGTCAAAAATTAAGGAGTCTACGTCTTCGGCCATCGACACGCTTTCAAAAATAGGCGCCTTGGGGCATATGCTGCGCAGCCGCCATTTTTAAATATTTTTTATTGAAAAAATTACATTTTGTACTTTTTTAGTATTGCTATAAAACCTACTTTACAGATTTTCGATTGATACTTTTATTCAGCCAAAATTAATTCCCGAAAATATGCCTATTTTTTTGTGTGCTACTGTGATTTCCCCCCTTAATGATGATTCTATTTCCAAAAATACGTACACGTTTGGGCTATTTTCCGACTGGAAATGTTGTTTCGAACGATAAATTAAGAATGTAAAAAATAAGGGCGAGAGATCATCACACGTTTCTGCGATCAAACGCACTAACTTTGATTATATAATGTCCCAATAAATTTTCGTTTTAATCTTAATGTTGTAACCCCGGAAAAAACTCCAGAGAACTATCCGAAAAAAATGCGGGGTGCTTCTGGGCCGGGTCCGAACCCGGGACCTTTCTCGATTTCCGGTCGACTGCTCTGACCCACTGAGCTACGCCAGCCCGCTTACCACACTCTTCTCGGATATTCGCTATTCTCTAAAGTGTGGACCGAACTATGCCCAATTTTTGTTTTCCTCAAAGTTCGGCCCGAACTACACCCAAAGCGATTTTTATTATACCCACCCGGCGATGGCTACCTCGGCCTACGCTGGAAAACCTCAGGGAGTGGATTCTTTTTTTTATCACGGCAATCCATGATTGCCGTGGCCGCTGTTGGGCGCCATTTGTAACCCCGGAAAAAACTCCAGAGAACTATCCGAAAAAAATGCGGGGCGCTTCTGGGCCGGGATTCGAACCCGGGACCTTTCGATTAACGGTCGACTGCTCTGACCACTGAGCTTATGCCAGCCCGCTTACCACACTCTTCTCGGATAGTCTCTTTATACTTTGCAACGTTACGATTTCGCAACGTTACAATGTATACATTGGAATTTTCTAAGGGCTCGTTCATTGTTAGTGTCGAGAAAGCTCGATGGCATGGGACTTTCATCGCTTCTTTTCCATCTCATTATGCTTTTCAATTAAACGTTCCGAGTAATTGGCAAGGCCCCTTCCTTTCCCTCAATTTACGAATTCATTCGGGAAGTTAAAAGAACATTTCCTCGACTACCTAGACCCGAGAGACTCGTGTACATGTCTTAACAGTTGTACAGGCTGTTTCACGTGAAATTAAACTCTTGGCCGGCAATCATACTACATAAACCATCATTTATGAATAACTCTTCAGCCCAGTCTAATTATAAGGTTGGGGTGAAATTACAAAAGGATAGATTTTTTATTTTTCAAATAGAATAGACAAATGTGTTCATTTCCACTTTGTCTTTCTTTGGATCTGTGAAAGAGACAACACAGTCAGTCGGAAGATCGCTGCATTTTGGTTTTTGCGCTTTGATAAGAAATCCAGAAATCCACAGAATTGATAAAAAAAAAAAGCTAACTCATCTTCGAAGCAAGATATGTAGGGTAGGGAGGGGCATGTTGAGCAATATTGGAATTATCGCCCTGTAATTCCTTAAAAGTCTGTCGTATAAAAATGAAATCTACTTTGGTGAATAGGAAATTTATCTGGGAAAAAAGTCTGTAAACGAAATTCCTGTTATCCTTATTGTTTCACAGATAATCGTTCTTAAGTCACTAAGGCCATATTGGCCCAACCTGGCCCGATAGTGGGGTAAGTTGAGCATGAGTATGAGGTAAGTTGGGCAAACGAAGAATTGCATAAAAGAATCAGACGTATGCACATTATTTGGTACAATGCAATAGTAAACAGTCCGTTGCTTGTTAATTAGTTAGATTTTGAAACATTAACATTAATTGCAATGAACTTTGAAATATTTTTTCTCATACAATGGTAGAAGAAAATCTTTCAATCACGTTTTTTTTTTTTACTTTTGGGTGCAAAAATAATAAAACGTCCCGTGTTACCGTCTCGTGCGCCGCATGACAACGGGCGATGGCGTGGTGTGTTCCCCTCGCCCATACCTCTCTTTCCGTCATTCGATGCACCCGTGTGCGGTGCTTAGTTTTCCAGATATTTCGATTGCCTAACTTACCCGACTGCTCAACATGCCCCTCCCTACCCTACTTATTGTCATATGTATATGAGAACGTGTGTGTGCGTGTGTGTTTGGCAAATGAGATTTCTGTTAGAAAACGCTTTTAATACGTCATATACGTCTGGAGAAAGAAAAGAGAGAGAGAGAGAGAGATACGGAGACGGACGGATGGGATAGGATGAGAGAAAAGGAGAGACAGAGAGAGAGAGAGAGAGAGAGAGAGAGAGGTATAGTATATGTGTAGCGCGCAGTGCCAATTTCTCGAAATCCCCGAGAGAGATTTCTCCGCTTTCACAAGCATTCACTACGCCATTTTGGCCGTATAAAAGCTCTTCTGGAAGCTCTCACGAGTCACTCGGGCGAGCCCTTGGAGTTTTCCATCTACGGTATAAAATCTTCTTTTCTTATTCGTCGTCGTCTGTCGTTGGCGTCGTCTAGGAGTCCAAACGTATTCATATACACGCATGAAAGAAAAAGAGTAGTGGAGCGAAGGGGATAGGCAGGGATTCAGAAGGATAGAGAGAAACAGATGAAGAAGACAGAGAGATAGAGACAGAGAGGGAAAGTTCAAAAGTTTTCCTCGCAAAAGAGGACTTCCGCTTTTGCGAAATTTTCTTACTATCTGCTGATGCAGCGAATTTTCCACGCAAGAGTGGAATGAGATAGTAGAGGAGAGACGCTTGATTCTCGATGGAGTAAGGGTGGGCTGGATCTGTAACGAAGTTAACGATGGCGAGAGTGGAGAGAGAGAGCGAGAGAGAGAGAGAGAGAGAGAGAGAGAGAGAGAGAAAGAGAGAGAGCACGGCATCGAGTCAAGACGCATAAGTTTAGCGGGCATTTACGAGCTCTCGTCGAAAAGCGCGAGTTCGTGATGCTGTAAAATATAGAGGGCACGAAGGAGGCCGCGGAGCCGCTGGGGTATATTGGAGGAAGGATAGTGGGTTATAGCGGGGAAAAGGGTTTACGATGAGAAAACATACGAGAGTTTGGGTGTCTCGGAGGCGATTATTAATCGACCCTGGGACGATAGGTAATTTACATCTCTACGGGACAGAGTGGAAGAAAAAGGTTCGTAGCGTTGGCTTTATTAAGAATTACGATGGAAGGACTCGACGATTGCTCCTCTTGCCAACTCAGATATATACTGTATGGGACATTGTCTCGGTTTTCTATCATTTTTTTGTCTTCCAGTATCTATTTTCGCCGTTTTTCATCTCCCCCCCCCCCCTCTCTCTCTCTCGCTCTCTCGCTCTCTCTTTTTTCCTGCGTCTTGGATGTCGTGCAAAGGGCATAGGGCCTGGGGGCAGTAGAGAGCACGAGACGCGGAGACGCGTTTACTGATTGTGAGAGTAGGAAGAGAGCGCAATGGTATCAGACAAGTCTGCGTCGACGCTGCGATAAATCAAGATTTTCCGACCTTCCCCAGTTTTCTCTCTACCTCTGTCTCTCTTCGTCTCTTCTGGTACACGAGGGAGAAAATTTCGCGAATATGCATCGTACCGAAGTACCGAATGGGGGAGAATCAGAAGTAAAAATAGTGAAGTTTATAAGGATAAAAATCGTTTCTTTCTCGGTCTGAAATCGTTCGCGATGAAGGAGATTGGTCATCCTACTTTGGTGACTTTACACATTTCAATTTCTATTTTATTCCTTCAATTTGTATTCGAATATACAACAATGCCATATGAATAAAAAATATTAAACTCGACACAATTCGACAAAACCGCCCGGATCGTCTCACTAAAAGGCCGCCACGCCAAATAAATTGGGTCAGCGATTCTCGAAAATAATTTGATTTTTGCACCAACTATGAAGATCGAACGTACGAAGCTGGGGCAGCATCAATGCCAGTATAAGGTCGTAAATGAAACTCTCTCTCTCAATCGATCAATCAATCAATCTCTCTCTCTCGGAGCATATGTAAAAGCTCATATATATATGAATGCAGAGTTTTGTCAGATAGGAGATATTTTATAACATTGCGTCGATACGAACTCAAACAATCACCATTTTTTTTTATAAAGGATACGTTAATACATCCATACAAGCGATCACCAAAGAATAAACATTATTGTAAAGAACGAATAGCAAAATTTAATCAATCGTACGCCGAAAGGTTAATTTTGTCAAATGTCAGAGAAATAAAATAAAAACATTGCACAATTGGAGCAAGAACATTATAAATTCGATTCTAAACTAAACTGCATTTATATTTGTGTAAAAATAAAAATAAATCCTATCGATTCACTAAAATAAATCGGTACAACATTTTCCTGTAATTTTTACAAACTTTTTATTTTAATGTCGAAACTATGTTCAGTATCCAGAAAATGATTGAGATCAAGGTTGTTAGACGTGACGTATTCACAAAAAAAAATATAACGTATGAAGTTTATTTTTTTATATTGTAATGTTGTAGTTTTATAAAATCTCGAATTCTTTCAATTAGGATGTGCTCCCTTTATTGATTTAAGTCGTTCATTTTTTCTTTTAATTTGTAGTAATGATACAATTGAAATAATTCGGGAAAGGGAAAAAAAATAGTGAATTTGTTTTTTTGCAAAATAGAGATCACTGCGCACAACTCTTTCCCACGTCCCTGTATCGAGCGGATAAAATGAGAACAAAAGATTAGTGTAGTACGTGAACTTAAAGTTGCGTGGCCGCCAGAGAGGGTTTGAAATATCGACAAAATTTAATTGGAATTGGACAAAAATGCTGAGATCCTTTGTTCTTGCGGTTGTGGGTGGATTTCACTGCCCGAGAGCGATAATCTTTACTCGTTCTAGGGCGAGGGTGTACTCTCACGGCAAGTAGAACGATGGTTCTTTATTCCAGTCTACCGGGCATCGTAGGATACGAGCGGAACAGAGAGTGAAAGAGAAAGGGTAGAAACGAGGAAATGAAGTGGATGAAAAAGGGTTTTAGAGGTGGAAAAATACGCTAGACGAAAGATCGAGGATTGGAAGGGCAGTTTGTGAGAAAATAAGTCCTTCATCGCTCTCATACTCGAGATTCGTGGTAAAATAATATAAAAATTTCAAAAATTCTATGGTCGAACACCAAAAAAAAACCCGAAATACCAGACGACCTGAGGTAAAAGAGAAAGAGAGGGAGCGCGAGGGGAAGTCGGGTTACGTTATACTTTGCTAGATTTTCCAAAGGCCAGCGGAACGAGTGAGTGAAAGAGAGTTACTACCCTTGCAGATCGATATGTCCCAATGAACGAACTGAGCGGGTGTAGACCCCTCCAAATTGTCACATCGGCCAGTCGACAAACTGAATCATAACCATTTAGTTTTCTCTTTGTGTACATGGACGTGTTTAAGGGCCGAGCAAATGTGTCGCCGACGTTGTTACGCTTAAGTCTCGAATGGCTCAGAGAAGCAGCAAAATCACGGCTTCTCTCTTTCCCCTCTTTTATATCAAGTTCCACAAGAACCAATAAACTATTCCTTTAGAGACGTCTCTAGGTGGAGATTATTCTGATTCTTCAAATATTGACAAAAACCAGTGAACCCTCTTAAAGAGGCTCCGTCACAAACGTCTTACCGCCAGAAAAAAATAACTTTTGGGGATATCATAGATAAAGTACCCATGTCCACGTATGCAAAGTTTCAGATAAGATCAACGACTAAATAAGGGAGATACAAATTGTTGAACTTAGGATTTTTAGCACAGGCCTTATAGAAGAGTCACCCTCAAAACGCTTGTATCATGTGATTTTTTTACACTCACGCAACAGATATTGACAAAAAACTACAGTAACGATGATTAGGTCATGAGGATTCTAAATACAATAAAAAAGTTTTGGGTTAACGACTTATGTAAAAAGATATTTGATGTTAAAATGTCGGAATACTTGAATTGCCGAGAGGTTTCGCGATCGTGTAAAAATTCGGCAGCGTACACGGAGAGAATTAAATGTTAAAAATTATCGTGCAGTAACGGTAACCAGATGACAATCCTGAAACTTCGCTTATTATTACTGAGTAAAACACAGATTTTCACAAAAATAAAATAAAATTTCTTCTTCAGATAGAAAATTTTACCAGATTTTCTAGTAAATTTTCATGTGTAACAAAATACGGAAAACTTAAATTTAAAAAATATGTAATATCAGCGAAATTTTACTGTGCATTTCATTATTTTATGCCTTTCAAAAATGTCTATAAAAAAGTATCGTCTTTATAACAGTTATTTTAAGATTTATTATAAAATTTAATGAGTTTTATAGGAAAATGTATTGTGCTCTCGGTAAAAATTATCGTGCGCATTACCCTTCTTGTATAGTAAAATTTTACCTACGTATTTGAAATTTTCTGTAACGTGAGTTAAAAAAAAACTTGTCGCATACGAATTATTATGCTTTTCTCACTTGTCGCCACATTGAAATATATCACGGTAATTTTTACCGTGAAATTCACGACAAAAATTACTTTTTAATTCTCTCCGTGTAGCGGAAATCAGATGTTTTGTATACCTTAGGTGCGCATTAGCGCGAATTAAATCACCCACTACCTAACCTTAGGGTTGTTTGTGATTGACGTGTAGGTAGAACAATTGGATTCATCGTAATAAAATATCAAATTTGATCGATCAATGAAACCTGTCATGTATTTCTCAACAATAATAAAAAATAAAGTTATATTTCAGAGTAAACAGGCATCTTTTAAATATTGTGTAAACTTTTTGAAAAAAAAACGAAAATCTCATTTACAATAACAAGTTCAAATCACGCGACGACTCGCGGTCAGCTCGGTGTCATGAGTACGACGGAGAAATCGAAGGAGAGAGTGAGATGGAGAATTGCAACGTTGTCGTACTTCTCTATGCAGTACCGTAACGTTCAATTATGCCAATTTTACGGTATTTATTGATCTATGTAAAGCTAATAAGTTTTGTATAAAATGACCAATAATACGTTTATATCCAACTGTATTATGACAAACATGCGTATTACTAAAAAAAAGGGGCCCTGCTTATGCGCCCACGCAACTCGGTCCTTCGTGACGGAGATTCTATAATAATAAATCACTAAAATCTTTTTCAACGTAAGAAAAGTATGCTAGGCTTTTTATCGATTAACTTATTTACACCAGAAAACATTATTGTTTTAGTTTTGTCACTAGATGTGCTTGGTGTCAAATTTTCAAAAAGTCCCCCAAAAATTTCTCATAAAAATATCGTAGCACTACGCGTAGAAAATCCCATACGAATCTTGTAACTGTTACGTAAATGTAACTCCATTGTATACAGAATTCACGTTGACACCGGTGGCCCAAGAAAACTTTTAACCTCTAAATCCGAGATGGCAAATTGTCTGTCTCTTTGATCTCTTATTCTTTTCTCTTATAGTCGGTACAGACGAAGCTTTCGCCTGTACGCATGGCGGATTTACAAAAGCTGACGTTTTTTTTTTTATTCTCGTTCTAAACTCGTTGAATTCGAGATTTCTAACAAACATTGTCCACAATCTTCAGTACGTAAGACTGTTCCACGTGTCGCTTCGAACATTGCTGACAGTTTTTTTTTTTTGAACGAACGACGAGAAAGGGCTCGCGAATGGACACACGATTCCGAATTTACATAAATTTATGAAAGAAGCTCTCGAGCCATCGCTCTGTATATGTGTGACTATCGAATTCACGTTACAAAAGACATTCCAGTTCTAATCAGTGGGGGCTAATTCTTCCACCTTTGAGAATTTACTTGATATTATTTATTGTTACTGCGACGCGAAGAATCATCGCTTTTATTTGCATTATTTCTGTTAAGAACGATTTAAAAAGTTGAATTTGCATAAAACAACAGATTCTTGCATAATTAATTGCTTTCTATGAAATAATAATTTGCGGAACATAGAGGAACACGTACAACTGAACGATAGTAAGAATTTTAAGGTGAGCTTGCTCAGGCAGGGGGTTTTCTCCTTGCATAATCGTCATCGGAATTCGAAACTGGATGATACGATGAACGTAAATAAAGAAATCCACTCAAACGAATTGTCCTAATAAAACTGATTACAAAAATTTCGACAAGAAAAAAAAGCTACTCCCATATGCAAGAATTTCTTTACAGCTTAAGGTATTCCTTTCGCGGAGGGTCGTATTTTGTCGGCGCATAAGCCAGGGCCCTTTTGAATCATTAATATATTACAGCGGTGCTCAATAAAAATAAGTTACAATGAATTATTATACCCAATGATGTACTGGAATAAAAAAATTCGCATAAATTTTGTAGATTTAGACATTTTTACATGTTCTCTGAGAAGTCGCGGTGACGAAAATTCTTCTGCTGATCACATTTTTCTAAGTTTTATCATTAATTTTTTTTTTTTTATCATTCGTTGGCTCCCTCTTTTTATTGTCGTTGCAGAATCTTCAGAATTTTTTACACGATTAGAGCAGTTTAATCAGACATCCAAAGTTACTTAGTTTATACATTATCAGATAGAAATGTGGCGAGCATGCCATCTCCATAACGTGCTGTATAAATCAGACGATTTTTAAAGTCGTAATTTTTTGGTAAAAGTTTGGTAACTTGGCTTGAAATTTTACCAGCAAACTGGGATGTATTTTTACTTAATTCTCGACGAAAATGCGTTAATTGTTAAATATTCAGGTTCGTGACAGGAATACTTTAATAAAAATATTCATTATAAGATTTTTAATTATTTCAGTCAATCATTTTATACGAATGTGGAAAAATGCCGCAAAAATCTCCTACACGGAGAGAATTAAGTGTTAAAAATTACCGTGCAGTAACGGTAACCAGATGACAACCCTGAAACTTCGCTTATTATTACTGAGTAAAACACAGATTTTCACGAAAATAAAATAAAATTTCTTCTTCAGATAGAACATTTTACCAGATTTTCTAGTAAATTTTCATGTGTAACAAAATACGCAAAACTTAAATTTAAAAAATATATAATATCAGCGAAATTTTACTGTGCATTTTATTATTTTATGCCTTTCAAAAATATCTATAAAAAAGTATCGTCTTTATAACAGTTATTTTAAGATTTATTATAAAATTTAATGAGTTTTATAGGAAAATGTATTGTGCTCTCGGTAAAAATTATCGTGCGCATTACCCTTCTTGTATAGTAAAATTTTAGCTACGTATTTGAAATTTTCTGTAACGTGAGTTAAAAAAAACTTGTCGCATACGAATTATTATGCTTTTCTCACTTGTCACCACATTGAAATATATCACGGTAATTTTTACCGTGAAATTCACGACAAAAATTACTTTTTAATTCTCTCCGTGTAGGGCAAAAATATATACGTGATAATGTTTCATCAGCAGTATGGAAATTTGTGCAGTTAAAAAAAAAAATAGTAGGCTTATGGATGTGTCGATATTGGTTGGAAAAGCCCGTATACATATGCGCGTATAGAACGATGCTCCTTGGTGTTCAGCAACGCCACCTTTCTCTACGTAAGTCGACGACGACAGGATCGTGAAGGTGCAGCACCCGCAGCAATACGATGCATAATGCATAATGCATAAACGCATAATGCACACTGGCCATACAAATATACATTCACCCGTACCTACAGCCCCACACATGTACGGTACAGAGAATTGCTAGTGAACAAAGGACGTAAGTCTCAGAATTTCGCGCGTAAAGTATTTCGTATTACGCTCTTGTGTTAGAAATAGGAATAAGAAGCAAGAGAATATAAAGCCAAGCGAAGAGAGGGAGAGAGGGAGGGAGAGAGAGAGAGAGAGAGAGAGAGAGAGAGAGAGAGAGAGAGAGAGAGAGAGAGAGAGAGAGAGAGAGAGAGAGAACGGAGAGGGGGGGGGGGGGTAGTCGAGGACGATGGATTTCGTTATCGGACATATCGCGGCGAAGAGTTAATGCCATTCTCATAGCGTTGAGCGTGCTCGCGATTGCCAAGAAAAGCCTTTTCCTCTTTTCGCCTTCTCTTTTTCCTTAGTCCATTTTTTTTTCAGTTTTTTTTTCTTCTCTTTTCTTTCCTTATCCTATTTCGCGAGCCCCGCAATTTTCCCGTTCGAACTACGCTATAATAATAAAAGTCAGAAACCTTTTTTATTTCGCTTCCGCCTCTCGTTCATTTTTTGTCTGTCGTCGAGTGGGGACCGTCGGACTTTCGCAAAACTGCCCTGCTATATTTTTTTGCCGTTATATTAATGATGATACCGATAATAATGAAAATCACGATATGGCACTGAAGCTACCCCGAGTACGACAGGGTGACCGATGCTCCGTTAGTACTGCGATTGATCGATCGCTGGTAGTCGTGGAAAATGCGATAGAGACAGAGAGCGAGGGCGGCGGAGCGGGGATGTTGCTTGACGACAGTAGAGTAGATCGACCTATACTCAAAGAGTAAAGCCTAAAGCCACGTGGTCAACTATCGTAGGTGAAGTTGGTCGAATGAAGTGCAACGAACTTTCAAACGCATATCGTCATACGAAACGAATTACTTTTGCACGTTCTATTTTGCTGAAAAGGTTCACGCTATTCGTCGAAATGTCAAGAGTTATTAGTAGATTCAAGAGCGACTGACGTTGCGTGAGAAAATATTATTGTTTTTCCTTGGATTTGGGCCAGTGGAAAAAGTTGGGCAAAATATTCGAAAGCCATACGTGGGGAAAAAGTGTACGAGATGATCCCCTTAAGGGAGAATGCTCGTGATTTCAAAGATAAACAACATAATTAAGATCTGAAAGCGTTTAAGACTGGCATATTTATCTATCTTACGATTGGCATATGCGAAACGTTCAATTTATTAGGGTTTCAATAAAAAGATTTCCTTTTTTTTTTAAACCTTACATAAGGATCATCTTGGACACTCCGGTGTTCGAGATGATCCCTAGGGTATGGACAAGATGATCCCCCGGATCATCTTGCCCTTATTTTGGATTTTTTTTTTATTTTGGAGAAATTAGGTAAATATAAATAAAAAAATTTTAACTCACTCAAGTAGAATTAAATTAAACCAGTATTTTACAGCCAGTCGTAAATTACTGAGGTATATCAATTATTATTTGTGATATCAATTAGACATTAATAATGTAGTTTGAACATAGATAATCTTTTTATATAATTAGGACAACAAACTTACATAAACAACATCATATGTTGAAAAAAAATAAGCCAACTCACATTACTTCACTTTATTATTTATTTTATTTAAATTTAATTTAATGAATTCATTTATTATTAATTTATTTTTATTTATTATTTATTGCTAATTTATTGAAATTTAATTTATTTATTAAATTATTTATTTATAAATAAATCAACAAAATCAACTTTTGTAATTACGCTGCATCACCTTTAAAAAAAATAAAGTAGGTACGATATTTGTTCACAAGATGGTCCCTAGGGATCATCTTGTACACCTAGAAGGGAATCATCTTGCCTCAAAACTCAACTTTTTCATTTATTGCTCGGTAACATAACTTATAAGTATTCCACTGTTACCACGCCAACCAAAAAAACGAAATTGCGCATATTATGAAGCCACAAACACCACAATGATTGCAACTGACAGTATACAATAAAAGTTACCTAAGCTTAAAGTCATTTTCACCTTAGGTCAACAGCTGACAATTATTTTCCATCAAAACAAATGCGTCGCTCACAACGCCATCATTAATTGACTAACGCGGGGGAGGGGAGGAAGGCACTATATTTTACCAAAGAATACCACTAGATAACGTTATTAGTTTCTTCGCAATTGAAAGTGATCATCTTACCCCATGGGATCAACTCGTATACCTTCCCCCTACTGTCGGAGATAATAATTCTCAAAGATTCAAACTGTTTCTAATCGTGCAATGGTGTCGTGTGTACACGATTAGATGAACCCATGTGTCTTTTGACTCTTGTGCCGAAAGAATTTAATCTTACAGTGACTTGCACAAATCGCTTGAGCAGAACAGCTTACGGAAAGCTAATAACATTATCCGTAGATGCATTTTATCCGTGTTTCCATCGCTAAAATTCACCGTAGACCTGCGGTCGCATAAGCTCTCCGGATTCATCGTTATTACGATCCATCAACTTTTTTCCTCCGCGTTTAATATTGCACACCTGTGGCCGCGCCAATATGAAAAAATGAAATAAGTATAAAAAGCGTTAAATTACTATTTAAAAGTTGACGTTGGCGATTTCGTTATTGCTCGTCGCAACAAGAGCGTATATATTTTCCCCAAAAGCAAAAGTGTCAAGCCCTTTCAAATTGGAAAAAAAAAAAACAAATATTACTGAAGGAAGAGGCAGGTTTTTGATAAAATTCACCGAAATAAACAAAAATAATTTATCTTCGGATGTAAAATAAGAGCCATCTTTGCTACACTGACACATTGTGTTATTTTTTAAATGGATTTTTCACATTGCTCTCACGGGACTAGCCATAACGGCGACACTGGATTCAGAGCAAATATTATCCAACGAGGCGGGAGGAGAGACGGATGAGACGGGGGTGGCGAAATATCTTCGTTGTCGTTTTCCATTCCCTCCGTTGTCGAGGGGGAGATAAACAATTTCAGCTTATGGGGAGAGCTTCCGGTGGATGATGGAGCTCGCCGAGTTTCGGTCCACCGGGTTCACTCGGTGCACACGCGAATGAGTGAGTGAGGAAAAAGACTTTTTTTCTCGGACAAAGTGGATTTTCACAGAGCAGACATACCACAGTCTTGTGAATTTTTTATAAAACGAACGAGCGATAAAACAGAGAGATACGGTAATGCGTTCGTGCACGTCGTGAATTAAGACTCGACATTTTTATTCGTATACTTGTTAAACAAAGATAGCTGCGATGAATTATTTCTTTTTAAATTGTTGCCTTCTTCATTTTCTTATGCTCAATGGTCATTGACAATCTTACATAATGATTTTGCTTTGTTGATGCATGGCTTTTTGTGACGCAGTCATCTTCTCTGTTGAGGCAAAACAACTACGGCTATAGGGCGCCCGATGTAACGTATAAGGTAAAACTTGGGACGATGACAATAGCAGGCGGTGCACTTAAGGCCTTAGGCCACACTAGGATTTTCCAAACATCGATTTTTTTGTTGTTGTTAAAAATGTACCTTAATACCTATAAAATTATATTCTAAAAGATTATGGGTGTGAAAAATCTCTAAGTACTCGATTTTCGAATTCTAGTGCAACCCCTCTTGATTCATGTCGTGACTTTCTACTAACTTTAAACGCGTTTATCTCTAAACTACATTTTTCAAGACAGCCGGACTCATAACTCAAACAAATTTCAACCGATTCACTTGAAATTTTAACTGTATATTTAGAATTACATTTTCTGAGGTACTACGTACACGGAGAGAATTAAATGTTAAAAATTACCGTGCAGTAACGGTAACCAGATGACAATCCTGAAACTTCGCTTATTATTACTGAGTAAAACACAGATTTTCAGGAAAATAAAATAAAATTTTTTCTTCAGATAGAAAATTTTACCAGATTTTCTAGTAAATTTTGATGTGTAACAAAATACGCAAAACTTAAATTTAAAAAATATATAATATCAGCGAAATTTTACGGTGCATTTTATTATTTTATGCCTTTCAAAAATGTCTATAAAAAAGTATCGTCTTTATAACAGTTATTTTAAGATTTATTATAAAATTTAATGAGTGTTATAGGAAAATGTATTGTGCCCTCGGTAAAAATTATCGTGCGCGCTACCCTTCTTGTATAGTAAAATTTTAGCTACGTATTTGAAATGTTCTGTAACGTGAGTTAAAAAAAACTTGTCGCATACGAATTATTATGCTTTTCTCACTTGTTACCACATTGAAATATATCACGGTAATTTTTACCGTGAGATTCACGACAAAAATTACTTTTTAATTCTCTCCGTGTAGGTTTTTTAAAAATTATATTGCCTAGTTCCTTTTTTATAAACAGTTTTCCGACGATTTTCTCATGGCATTTGATACTTTTTGTTTTAGAAATCCGCCATTTTTACAAAAAACATTATATATAAAAAATCCTACGTACTTCTATAGCTATTCTTATATATAATCGAAAAAACTTTAGTGTCTCATCATAACTCAAAAATTATAGTAGCTGTTGGTCTAGCCGTTGACCTTCCAGAAATAAAGGCGTCATCGGAAAAATGCTGCACAGTCGCCATTTTGACATGTATCGCTATGAAAAAATAATTTTGTATAGTCAATTACGTGTATAATAAAACCCCTATTTTGTAATTCCGATTTATTTTATGGTTTCGCTGGAAAAAAAAATCACAAAACATGCCCTTTTTTTGGCCTCTAGAGTGGCCTAAGGCCTTAAGGGCATGTACAAGGTCAACATAACCTCACAAATTTTCGAACCCAGTTTTCTCATAAATGGTAAAGGCTTTTGAGGAAAAACAAAGCATCAAGCTCTGGAGAATATCCTGACACAGAGCTTGACGATGTTCTTTTGCCCTAAAAATGATTTATCTTTGAGAAATCTCGGTTCGAAAATTTTAGCTATCTCTCTCGCACTCATGTGTCACGTGGTACACCTTCTACTTCGCCTTAAGAGGGAAAATATAGGTAGCGGCAGAAAAAAAAGATTTTTCTTTTCTGGTGTCCCGTTTTTTCAATTTTCAACTTCTAAAATGTTTTTTTGGGTATAAGTACAGCATTTAAATGTTAAAATACTAAAAATTCTTGGCTCATACTTTTCAGATCAATATCAAAGTCGTTGGATTTCCCACAAACGGACAACTGCCGCCAAAATCTTTTTGAAAGACCACGTCATAACGTCGCCATTTTGCAATATTTTTTAATGAAATAGTTTATTTAAATTGATAAATTGTTCCTCAAGTTTCATAAATGTAAAACGTTCCCGAAAAAAAAGATCAAAGTTGGCGATTTTTTCGTCGTCCGAATGTATTTCCCCTCTTAAATATGAGGCTCATCAAATTGTTGTATGCAAAAGATGCATGATATAGACAGACGTCTTAAAGAGGTAGACTTTCGTCGTGCGAATGTTGCCATGCCGAGGGTTTCTTTAGATAAACGAAACACTGAGGAGTCTTCGAAGTATGATTTTTACCTCAGAAAATCCATGGGTCCGTCCTATACGTTTTATGTACATATATTGTGAGGGGAGTTATATATACACACACAGACGTATATATAATATATATATATACAGATGGAAGTCCTTATTCTGAAGTCAGGGTTTATTTATTGCTGCTAATACACTTTCTCACTTGTTCTTTCCCTCTATGTCCTTTTGCTGTCTCTGCCTGCCAATCCTTGGCTCCCTTCCTCAGTGAGTTTGCCTTTTTGTTTTTTTTTTCTTTCTTTTTTTGGGCGCCGCTTCGTCGATCTTTCATTTTACCAGCCCATTATGTACATAGATGATTGAAAAGGTTAGGCAAAGGAAAATAAGGAAGAAGAAAAAGACTACAGGAACGTAGCTTGCGGTTCGTAATATTCGAGTGTTTGCTTTGCTGGTTATGTGAAAAAAATCATGAAAAGATTCGACGAATGGAGGGACGAAATGTGACAGTCGGAAAAGAAAGATTGTTTGATTGATTGATTAGTTTATCGTGCTCCTAAATGACTGAGAAGCAAATATGTTTGGCATCGCATTTGTAAGCTTTAAAACGTTCAACTCGTCTTTAATGTGTAGAGCGTCATCCGTTTAGGCAATATTTCCGAATATTTTGTTACATGAGTACTCTGACAATTGGATAGTTCGTTATACCGGCATATCAAATTTCGCCGTTCGATACTTCTGAGTTCATATATACCCTACGAGTAGATGCACTTCTTAGTTGTTTAAACGCTATGAGTAACAAGAGGTTGTTGAATGAGGGAAAATTTCTTCGACGAAGTTTGAAATGCATCAATAATCTATCCCCATCTAAATTCTTTGTGTCAGTGTACTTTTACATCGAAGTTACCAAGTGTCTGCTGATTATGAGCACGGAGAGAATTAAATGTTAAAAATTACCGTGCAGTAACGGTAACAAGATGACAACCCTGAAACTTCGCTTATTATTACTGAGTAAAACACAGATTTTCACGAAAAGAAAATAAAATTTCTTCTTCAGATAGAAAATTTTACCAGGCTTTCTAGTAAATTTTCATGTGTAACAAAATACGGAAAACTTAAATTCAAAAAATATATAATATCAGCGAAATTTTACTGTGCATTTTATTATTTTATGCCTTTTAAAAATGTCTATAAAAAAAGTATCGTCTTTATGACAGTTATTTTAAGATTTATTATAAAATTTAATGAGCGTTATAGGAAAATGTATTGTGCTGTCGGTAAAAATTATCGTGCGCGCTATCCTTCTTGTATAGTAAAATTTTAGCTACGTATTTGAAATTTTCTGTAACGTGAGTTAAAAAAAAAAACTTGTCGCATACGAATTATTACGCTTTTCTCACTTGTCACCACATTGAAATATATCACGGTAATTTTTACCGTAAAATTCACGACAAAAATTACTTTTTAATTTTCTCCGTGAGCGATTACAAATACACAAGACGTGTGAATACCGAAAAGAATAATAATCCAATACGAGTCTAAGTAAAACGGAGATATGGATAATAATGACGAGCGATTTTTAAGAAAAAACAGGGAAAATTTGATGTACCCGTACCAATAATAAAAAATATTTGCGTTACGACGATAAATCTTTTGCGACAATGTAGCGCACCGTCTTTCTATTTTCCCTCTGTGGCACTCTCTGGTTTTCTCTCTCTCTCTCTCTCTCTCTCTCTCTCTCTCTCTCTCTCTCTCTTTCTTTCCCTCTCCTTCTTTCCGTGTTAATAAAGTTGTTGCATATACGAGAAAGATAATTCGAGAAAATAATTATGCTTGCCGGGCACCCGGGAATATTCTACATGGATGAAAATCACGACGTCGTGAACTCTCACAAATGTCTCTCCGTTCGTTTCTCTTTCTCACTCGTGCACTCCGGCGAGAAGATTCGTCACCAAGAAATGAGCAATTATATACGACGACAAGAGCTTACGAGAACGAGCAAATTCATCGAGATGAGAAATTCCGGTGCACCCTCCCTCGTAAATCAAAGAGTTTTCCCAGTTCCCTTTAGTCCGTATAACGCGTGATAATAATAATAGTAATGGCTTTTTGCCTCGCATGCACGTCTCAACGGACATAACGGAAAAGCGTGAGCGAAGGCAGGCTTTTTCTCATTACTACGGAAAAAAATTGCAGTAATTAAAAAGGAAAAGCTCGTGGAAAGAAAAAAAAAAAAAGGCTTGAAAATTAGTTGAGTGTTTTGTCGAAGAATATGAAATCCCGAAAGGGCAAGTTTATAACGTTTGATGATGATTTTAATCGAGTTGAATGCTCCCGTGGTCCTCCAAATTTGTTATTATTGTACAATAATTAGCATCACTCCTATCGTATTATTGCGATCATTGCTCGATCATCCTTGTTGTTGCTGTTATATGCTGACGTAAACTCGATAAGATTTATAGCCTGGACGTGACAGGGTATATTACGAGTATTTTCTTAGCCATTGGTTTTTTTTTTCTTTTTTATTATCCTGTTGAATTATTCGGAGCATATATCTTTTTTTTTTGTACATGGCACGTCCATCGATCGTTCTTTATAGTGCTCTACGTAGCGACTTCTCGACAGGATAAAATTCTGACAGTACGATTCCCTCGGGAGATTCTGAAATAGCGAGAACGTCCACATCGTACGTCTTGTTTGTATCAGACGGAATCAAAGTTTTAGTCTCATCTTATCCTCTGGAGGACAGAAGGTGAATTCTGCATCTTGACTCAAAAACTTGTAGAACATTGCAACGTTGAAACTGTGGAGTTTAGAAATCTGTTGTTCGTGGAAGCGGAGATATACGGTTCTAACTGAACTAATGTTTTGTAACTCAAACGTTGTTTGACGTAGCGTTACGATTGTAGTGTATGCACACGTGGAACATTCTAGACCAAACGGATCGTTATTTAACAGTCTGGTATCCGATCGGCAATTTATTATACAACGTTAAAAGAGCGAAAATTTCTTCTTTTTTTTTTAAATTCTTGGGCCAAAAGGAAGCCCATGAATTTCTGATTTTCTATATATGCAGTAGAAAAAAATGTACATTAACTGCTCGATCTGTTTGGCATATTCGTAAATAACAGAGTATCAAGAACCGAACATTGGATTTCCGAGTGAAACCGAGATAAACTCCGGAGGAATATCTTCTGATGTTAGTTTAGCGGTTCGTCGAACATTTCTGACGTTTATGGAATTCCGATTCCGGACGCGCTATATGTAAATATACACATGTGAGAACTACGTACAGCTTCTAGATTCGGAGAGATCTGTATATCTGGAGTGAAATTCTTGACGCTTGTCAAAGTCGATAAATAAACGTTAGTTATGTGCAGCATACGGTCCCAGGCGGATTAAACTTTGTACACCGCTTTTGGAGTTCCTTTATGCAATTAAACTTGGATAAATGGATGTTTTAGATGATTCATGCTTTTCATACGATCTATGTGGTGGGCGGAGCAAGGGATTCACCAATTAATTCAGAAAGAAAATTATCGAGAAATCGTTTTTAATATCTCCCTCAAAGATCCATCAAGTAAATCAGCGAAAAAAAACATATCTAATAAAATAAAAAATAAAGGAATGAAAAAAATACTTTTCGTTGCGTTTCAACGATGCAAATTTTAACACCGTGGGGCATTTTTTTTTTTTTACAATTGTAGTACAGCAAAACCTCGCTTATACGTTTTTATCATTTATACGTCAAATTTCTCTGGCCCCGGCAAATTCCGCCTATAAAGAATGTAATAAACTTTCATTTCTACGTTTTCCACTTTTTCAGGGGTCTGTTTTTCTTCTCAGTTGTACATAAACAGTGTTCTGCGATACCAAAAGAAAACAGACAAGAATTTAAAAAAATTCACAACCCGTATCTTAATTTTTTCCAGTGTAAAATTCTAGGATCTTACTATATATGCATGCAAAGAACATTTTAAATTACGCGCCATTTTTTTTTGTGGCAAACATAAAGTGCTATTCTTTGACAACTGGCATCAGGGAAGTATTGAGGTTTATTCATGGAGAATCACAGGATCGAGCAACGCATAGAAATTGTGAAAATACAATGTGAAACGATGCAGTTATTGCAGAAGAAGTTTCATGGTCGTATTGTCTTGTGGCGCGGCGATGTAAATTGGCCACCAAGATCGTGCGATTTCACGCCATTGGACTTCTTTCTTTGGTATTTTCTAAAAGGAAAAGTGTATGCCAATGATCCACAGACCATTCCGGAGCTCAAGGAAGCAATTGGACGCACCATTAATGAAATTAGTCCGCAATTATGCCAAAATGTTATTTTAAATTTCGTCAAAAGAGTGAACGTTTGCAAACAGGGACGAGGCGGCCATTTATCGGATGTTGTTGTTCCACACATAACCTCCATGTTTCTACCTTATATTAAAATCAAAATATTCGTGCTTTTCAAATAAATAATACGTTTTATCAATAAATAAAAATTTTAGGTCGTTTTGAGACACCCTTTACTTAACTGCGGTTACTTATCTCTTATTCATACGAAAATGTCTATTATTTTCTAGTCTAAAACGTCAAAGCTTTAATGTTACAAGCTCGCATCAAATAATTGTTTTTTTTTTATTTGAGTTGGCTCATTACTTCGTTACTACCAATCAATTTTTCACTTGAAAAACCAAATATTATAATAGAGGTACTGCTATTTAAAAAAAACATCGCGAATTATGCACCGATCGCCATTTTCAAATTCTAAAGAGTTTCCGATACATACTGTACTTCACTTCTACGTTATTCTCATTTATACGTCATACTTAGCATTCGAAAAAATTATAACTGAACACGGAGAGAATTAAATGTTAAAAATTACCGTGCAGTAACGGTAACCAGATGACAATCCTGAAACTTCCCTTATTATTACTGAGTAAAACACAGATTTTCACGAAAATAAAATAAAATTTCTTCTTCGGATAGAAAATTTTACCAGATTTTCTAGTAAATTTTCATGTGTAACAAAATACGCAAAAGTTAAATTTGAAAAATATATAATATCAGCGAAATTTTACTGTGCATTTTATTATTTTATGCCTTTCAAAAATGTCTATAAAAAAGTATCGGCTTTATAACAGTTATTTTAAGATTTATTATAAAATTTAACGAGTGTTATAGGAAAATGTATTGTGCTCTCGGTAAAAATTATCGTGCGCGCAACCCTTCTTGTATAGTAAAATTTTACCTACGTATTTGAAATTTTCTGTAACGTGAGTTAAAAAAAAAAAATGTCGCATACGAATTATCATGCTTTTCTCACTTGTCACCACATTGAAACGTATTACGGTAATTTTTACCGTGAAATTCACGACAAAAATTACTTTTTAATTCTCTCCCTGAAGTTTCACTGTAATTCACCACGTTGTCGTGCAATTTCGTTATCTGAAATACATTTTTAGCACAACTATCAAATAAGTTTCACTCGTATACTCTTGGAATTATTTTTTGACATGAGAGACAAGGCAAGAGGACGTTAAAAAAATCTTACGCCGTTTCAACACAGGAAAAATAACGGAAACAAAATAACATGCAGGAGTGGATTTTTTTCGAGAACGATTAGTTGCAGAATATCGGTGTGTGGATTATTTCAAACCGAACGCTCTGTATATTGCGTTATAGAGGTATGAGATACACATGCGGAACACTTCACAAAGGGAACTTTCCCTTTCGCACATTTTCTCCCTCCGCCCAAAGGCCCCTCTAGACGTTGACGCGATTTGCCCGAGACTTTAGTGCTCGTAAAAAGAGGAAGGATGAAGAGGGGCGAGGGGGGGGGGGGGGGGGCGATAAAACGACAGACCCATTAAAATCCACGGTCCGTGTATATGTATAGTCCATACGTCAAGTTGGTGCAGATTCGATGGGTAAGATTGTTCCAAAACCGTGAGAAAACGGTTGAAAGCGTTACCCTGGCTTTTACGTTCTCGATGTCACCGGGAGAGGCGAGGCAGAGATTTTTTCGGCATTTTCCACGAGAACGAGGCTGCGAGACACACGAATTTTCACTCGTCCACGTCGACGAAACTGAGAATGCTCAGCACGAGAGCTTGAAATAATATTTCACGTATTGGCTCCGGCCGGAGTACAACCCCCGGTCCTCCACCCCTTCCCATACTCGTCCGGCAGAAAGAAAAATACGCGAAAAAGCATACAAGATGAAAAATATGGAAAGGATAGCTCTCGAGAGCGCGGTGGAGGAGAGGAGAAGAGGGACGAGAGGCAGACTTCAACCTGTATGGATGGGTTGGGTAAAACGCCGCGTACATAAAAGAGAACCTTTTCGATTTTGTCGAATATATGAATGTACGTTCCGTATGTATATGTATACGGTATTATTCTATCGTTATGCTGGCGCCGAAAATCCTTCTGGCTTTCTTGCATGGATTTCGGCAAACCAATCAGTCTATGTTTACCCATACGCAGTGTTTACAAACGAAGAAAAATATTTTATTCGATGAGGAGAATTTGAGAGCCGAAAATGGTGGCTAGTTAGAAATAAAAAAAAAAAATTACAGGAAGATAATATTCCAAGCAAATCGAAATTGACCCCTCAGTCGATATACAAAACAGTTGTTGGGTAATATTGGTTGTATAGTATTAATTGTATGAAATTAATGGCCAAAATTCAGGCTGCGTAAATCCATTGTTTGGGGACGCCATCGAATTATTTATTTGAAAAATGGACTATCAGGTTATTTTAGGAATTATTTATTCCATCGAACCAACGAATCCTCAGAATAATCAAATATTTTAGTGTTTCATCGCAATATTTCGTTGGCCACTTGCGAATGAACATTTACGTTGAACCAAGTGATTTTTTTTCTCTGTGGAGATGAGAGACGTCGCGATTTTGGCAAACCAAGTGTCTTGCGTCTTGACACATATATCTGACAGTTAGATAATAATTAAAATCGGAGCAAATGATAGATTCTGAGTTTGATTAATAGATATAACGATTAATGTATCAGGTGCCTGGCTGTTTATTTGTATCCTTCGCAATCTCGTCGTATCTGCTTCAAAATTTGTCAACAATACAATTATAAACATCTATGTAAGCTTTGTAAGGGTATGCTTGTATGAAAGTAGTATGTATGTATGTGTCAAGAGTTTGGCGATGCCCGAGTCGAAAAATAAAAGTCTTATTTTCCGGCGTGTTTTCGGTCTAGACCGAATTCACGTCGAAAACCGGCCGGAATAGCGAACCATTCCGGCCAGGCTTTGCAGGCCGAAAACACGCCTGAACTCTGGATTTCGGTTTCTCCGTCAGCCTGCTTTCTCGGGCCGAAAACACGCTGAAACTTACGATTTCGGCCTCTTCATCAGCCCGCTTGCTCGGGCCGAAAACACGCAGAAATCTGGAATTTCGGTCTCCCCATCGAGTATCAATATTTGGTAATGTAATGAGTGATAATTAGTGCAATTCGATCTTGCTTCCTCTTAAATCTCTACGATAATAAAGAAGATCCTTTTCACCGTGTTTTTTTATTCAAAGTAATGAATTTATACAGAGCCTTGAGTAAATTAGTTGGGAGTTAAAGTGATGTAAAATTAGGAGTTAAAGTGATGTAAAATTTGAGCTTTGATTAGCTGAATTCTGCCAATTGTTGAACTGTTCTTGTGAGTTCGATTGATAATGAGGAGCATGTAACCTGCGACGTCGATCAATAGACCGAAAAAATGAGTATCAGCATATATTCGGCCTGAGCAGAACGCTGACTGATGTAAGCTGAAATCCCAAGTTTCGGCGTACTTTCAGCCTGCAACCCGTTAGGCCGATCAACACGCCGGAACGGCGTGTTGATCGGCCTAACGGGTTTTTTTTCCGGCGCATTTTCGGTACGTTCAGGTTTATAAGTCGCCTGAATTATTACAATTTTAAAAGATTCGCCGTTTTTTCGGTCTAAGTCGCCAACCGTAGGCCAATTTTTACAATTTCGGCCGAATCGAATAAAGTTTTCGGCCTTAGTTTTCGACTCGGGTGGTTGGGGAGAGAGAAATAGAGAGAGAGAGAGAGATGGAGAAAGAGAGAGAGAAATCATTATGATCGAATATCGTATGACACTTCTCACCGGACCGTCCAAGTGATTAGACCACACAAGAACACGCGTGTATCTTGTATTACATTGTATTTCCGTACGAGGAGCTCCTCAGAATTGTATCATAATCATTCGTCAAATGTACGGAAAGCAGTCATTCGCCACGATTATTGTAATTGGACGCTGCAGCTGAAGATAAGTAACGTCTATTTTATCTCGTAACGCAAACAGAAGCGAAATAATAGCTCAGCGTCAAATAGTGCCGGTGAGAACGATTTTTGTCACGAGTCTGATTGACTTAATTTTATTATACATGCACGTTGTACTCTCTCCCCCAATTTGTAATCGATAGTTCGAAATTATACTCACTCTCTCTTATTTATAAATAACAAAAGGAAAACGATTGTTGTTAATTGATGTAATACTTCTCATTATGTTAAACGCTATAATAATAATAAGCGCAATATATTTGTAAAAAATACTCGAATATATAAGAAACCATTACAGCTTGAAAATAGGAAGCAGAGATGTAACATTCAACATATAAGTAGTGGTCATCGCGTCGAAAAAGGAAGAAAGCCTCCGCCTATATTGTCGGAAAGTATTCTTGGTACGTTTTTTTTTACATAGATAACCTACGTTATACTCGCCGCGTTTTGCCTTCACTAGTATAAATGTATATTTGTCATACATATTTAGCAACATTTCCGCATACAAACTCGAATTACTCACACACGCATATGTGCGTGCGCGCAGACACGTATATATATATATTTATAGTGGCTACTGTACGATATATCTATATCATTACTGTGACGTGGCCTCTCACAAATATATACATAGTGATATTGTCTAGTTACGACGCCGGATTGTCTGCTGATGTGCTGTGGTTATTATCGAAGTACGCACACACCTAGCAACATATATGATAGTGACAGAAATAACACGAGTGCAAAGCTGATAGTCGATAACGACAGACAGAGAGAGTGTGTGTAAGAGAGAGAGAGAGAGAGAGAGAGAGGGAACAAGTAAGATAGAATGACCGATACAAGGCGGGAGTGCCATGAGACGAGATTGCGCGGTGAAGAAAACTAGACAAACGGTCACTTCGACGTTCATTAGGCAATGATCGGGACTCATCGTGTCTCTTGTCATCCCTAAATATACACATATAGATCGCAGCTTTTTACGTACTTATATATATATATGTATATATACAATCAGCGCCTGTCCATGCTCCGTTGGCTCTACAATCCGACATGTACAACCACTACAACCACTACTTGATACGCAGAACATTTTTATAAATATACATAACTTTTTTGTTTTAAATTTCTACACAATATTTTCTTGAGACAATTGAGAATTTGATTTCGAACGGACGAAAAATGAAGACGCCATAAGGATTTCTTAAACTCGTGATAAACAAAGACAAATGTAAATTTTTTTATGTCCTCGAGAGTCTCGAAAGGTTTTTATTATCGATGTTTTTTTTTTTTATTAATATCCACACAATGTTTTCGCTTCGGACAATTCAAAATTTAATTTCGAACTGAAGAAAAATGGAGAAGCCACAAGGATTTCTAAAACTCGTGTTTGAACAAAAACGAATGTAATTTCTTTTATATCCTCGGAATTCTCGAAAGGTCCGAGTTTTCATGTAATTGTAATATTATTATCGCTTGACCTGTTTTGGGCGGAAGGCTAAAATATCAAACGATAGGAAAGTTACGATTATTTCGCGTGGACATGGAAACGAAGATCATAAATCCCGTATGATAGATAAGGCTCAACGTTTCGTGTCGACGTTCACAATCCGTGGTAAATTTGAGCGCTGACACCATGGTTATCACCAGTCAACGAATTTAGAAAGCTCCCTGCATAAGTATAATACACATTCACGCGTAATTAGTTAGATTGAAAAAAGTTTTTATGACTCATTGTTTGCAAAGGCACGCGATTTTTGCAGGTACATACTTTGAGCAATTTCTCCTCTAATGTGCGACTCGTATATTACTTATATGGAGCACCGCGAACGATTTTACTTTACTACACGCTGCCCGAAGATTACGAACTGATACGTGAAACTAGGAAATAAACGCTGGCGCAATTGAGAAAAGTGGATGATAATCATACGCGTACGTATATGTACAGAGTGTGTGGGTGTGTACATATATATATATATATATATATATATATATATATATATATATATGTGTGTGCTGAAAAAACAGTAATAAATACGACCATTTCCCAAAATGCTTCGTCGAACAGATTAATGCAGGTAGGAGAGACTTCTCTGTCGCGTACGCTTGACGAAAGTGACCGTGGTATCGTGCGGTTATAATGCAGCGCGAGAAAATGATGCAAGCATCGTTGGGGTTTGCGTAGACTTTGTGCGCTCGTTATAAAACGTGCTTGTTGACCTTGGCCGATTTGCGTGCTTTCTCTCCCAATGCACTCGCAAACACACGCTGCCGCAATCGGTTTCCTGTATTTTTTTTTTTTTTTTTTGAAAGGAGGCAAATTTTCATTCGTTCCGCGAAGTGCACGTTCACGAATTGGAAAATTATTCCACTCTGGGTTTGGACATCCGAATATACCAGAAGGCATATTTAAAAAATTCTCCCTATTTTTCCAACGCAATTTTCGAAGCTGCAATTTCCAACACTGTATAAAAATTTGAATTCCGATATTTGCAATTGAAAATAAACAATATACGAGGGTCATTTGATAAATCCGTGCAAAAATGTAAACTACTTAATTTTTTGGGATAAACCTTTTTTATTCTTCAACATAGTCTCCTTTTAGGCTTATACACTTCATCCAACGCTGCTCTAGTTTGTTGATCCCTTCCGTATAATAGGATTTGTCTAAGTCTGCAAAATAGCTATTCGTTTCTGCAATCACCTCCTCGTTTGAATAAAATCTGTAACTCATTTGAACCTTGCATTTCCTTTTTACGAGCTTTTCGTGCTTCTTTTGTCTCTAATAAACTTTCTATTTTGCCAAGCCACGCGCATCTGATCCATTTGCTCGGCATATCCGTAGCTCTGCCTGCCAACAACCATTTGTAGTTCATTCATAACCATGAGTAGGGCTGAATATCCTTCATTGAATAAAATATCAGCAAGAAATGCCGCTACCTCGATTATTTTGTACCCAGAATGGAGATGTTTTAGAGCTAATCGCCAAACGGTCGAGTTTGAAGTTTGTTTGGGTTATGAAAACCCAAATAAATCCAAACTATCAATGTCAACAGATGAGCTTTCAACAAGACAGTGCACCGGCTCACTGGGCTCGTGTTGTTCAAAATTATTTGAACGCTACATTCGATCGACGGTGTATTGGTCGAAATAGTTTTATCCATTGGCCTCCAAGATCACCTGATCCTATCTCTCCTGATTTTTTCTTATAGGGCTACCTTAAAGACGCTGTCTACCGTCAAGCTCCAACAACACAAGAGAATATGAGGGAACGGATAAGAGCTGCCTGCCGTGCTATCCCGAGAGATGTTCTCTTACGAACAGTTGATGGTTTTGAGAGGAAAGTTCAGGCATGTTTAAACATGAATGGTGGAATATTTGAACACCTTTAGGAAGGGTTTAGAGTACGCTGACAAGGAGGGTTTGGAGTCTAAAAATACTGCGGAAGTGACGAGCCGCAGAGACCTAATCCTTGTGAGTGTTGCACACGCAGCAGTATTTTACCACACACACACACACACACACACACACTTACACTTGGGATGTTGAAGTCTTTACCTCCTGGCGGTATATCCGGGATAGCGCTAAAATAGTAAAAAATGGTGTTCTAACCTAAAAATTATGGACTTTATAAAAAAAAATCCTACGAAAGTTATTAGTTATAGACTGACAAAATTTTCGGTGGAAAAAAAGTCATGTTTCCATTTAAAAAAAAACGTTTCGGCCATCTTAACATCGCCATTTTGAAATTTTGATCAAAAAACTTTTTTTTTCACGTTCCCTTTTGAACCCTAAAAGTTTCACTATGCTCAATACTTGATTGGAGCAGTATTTTTGAAGATAAATCAGGTGTAAGATTAAAATGGGACATCCGGTATACGTATACGAACTCTGCGAAGGCGGGTCGAGAGTTTGAAACAGTTTGTACATTCTGTAGATTGATATAAGTCATCATTTTGCAGTTAAGGGACGAAATACACGTAGCGGCATAAAATCTAATTTTTTTCTACGTAAAATGTTAGTTAAACATCTAAAAAATATCCACAGTCGTAGAATAAGTGATTAGCTGGTAAGCCAATAAAATTATTGACTTTTCGTAGTTAAAAACTTTAAACACGTTTTTGTCAAAACTAAATTTTTTGAGTTTGTGGGAAATAAAACTTTAAATCGAGTTGACCGATCCAGCTAAAATTGTACACACAACTCGATGAAAATATTACCTTTAATTTATGCCTACTTGTTAATAAAAAGTACTCTATTATTGCAAAAAAGAACGAAAATTTTGTATAAAAATGCGACTTATTTTTCTGAAGTGTCCAATTATTATATTTTTCAACTTTTTACATGTTCCTCAGGTACAATTTTTGTATTTGGATTTTAAAATACTAAAAATTCTTAGCTCATATTTTTCAGATCAATATTGAAATCATTGGATTTCCCAGCAAGGGACATCTGCCGCTAAAACCTTCCTGGAAGATCACGCCATAACGTCACCATTTTGCAATATTTTTTTATGAAAAAATTAATTTAAACAGTTTAGTTATATGATAAATTGTACCTAACGTTAAAAAATGTAAAAAGTTTTGTTCCTTTCCAAAGAGAATGATCAAAATTGGCTATTTTTTCGTCGTCTATATTTTCTTACGTCGTTTTACATTTTCGTAATCTACCCCTTTGACGAACGTGATGATTTTTTTTTCTCGTAGCTTTGCTTATCTTGATCAACACTGATATAACGATCTAACGATATACAGCTGTGTATTATGCGCTCACTACGAGCGATCGCGTGATCGATAGACGTGAACATTTCTCGAGTAACCGCTTCTTAATTCAAGCAAGATGAGAGGCGAGAGGAGTTTCTTGTTAAGCCTCTTTGACCATCGTCGTTTATGTATTGCGGGTACAGACTCGCTGATATATGTCTATCGTCAATCTTGCGGATAGAAATTGATAGATAATTCGATCGATAAGAACTTCTTTATGTACTACATCGTATATTGCTACCCGCGTAGTTAGGAGATTGAGGGAGAGTAAGAATTTGCGACGAATGAAATAAATTATGCCAACGAGTATTCTGCGGCTTTATATCATTTCAATCAGCATCACATTCGAAATGTATTCAACATTGTCTTATGGATTCTTTCAATCCTGATATATAAATTTGGCAGTCGCGCTCATTTTTCATTTTCTTTTATTTTCCGTATGAAGCCTGAAAGGCGGAAATTGTCGCATGTGAAATGAGAATTCCGCGGCACTGTTCGGGTGTGTTCCCGGTCTATGGGACCAGGTGAAGATAATCGGAGTTGATGGCGCAGAAAAGTTTTGCCATGAGTGGAATCCGTGTGCAAACTCCTCCCCTTGAATGCTACACATGGATACTTCGCGTTCAGGTATAGTCGTCGATGAGTCCTGCAGGGCTATGATCACTAGAAGTCCCTGCGAGCCTATTGTCGGTCGCGTTTCACGATCGCCAGACAATACGGACTTGTTCTGCTTGCCCATGCGTTTATTTCTTTTTCTCACTTCCTGTTTCCTTTTCTCGCTCTGTCGCTCCCTCACTCTCTCTCTCTCTCTCTCTCTCTCTCTCTCTCTCTCTCTCTCTCTCTCTCTCTCTCTCTCTCCTTCTTTATATATATACATATCACGAACCACAGAAATGAGAAAAAAATATTTTTCCAGGTACAAAGAATTCGGGGAAAATAGAAAATTATCGGATTTCACAATATAGATAAAGATCTATAACGCTGGATTCCCCACACGATTTTTTTCAGTGAGGAAAGACTCGAAACTCGATATTTCAAGTGTGCATGTAAGGTCTGGGAGAGCAAGAACTATTTTTTATTCTCCGATTACAATTAATAGCGGAGCAGAAAATATTCATCGATCGAGCGAAAAAAGGGCGAAAAAAAGATGAAAACGAAACCGGGGAATATATTGCCAGGTATAAGATGATCGTCGAAGGTCAATGTACCAACGTTCATATAAAGGCTTCGATTTTCCACGCTTTCGGCCTTTTTATCTTTCACCCTCTCAATCTTCCTCTTTTCATCTTCCTGTCCCTCTTTTTGCGAAACGATCGAGAAAATTTACGAACTCTGCTACATTTCAAATGTGCTTATTTCACTTTTCGTTTTCTCTCCTTTCGTATACAACAACGCCGTTTCGGCATATCGCACACTATTTTTTATGTTCATATATATGTATACATATATATATATATATATACATATATACATCTCGGTATATTTTCGTGTTTATAGCCGAGATTCCCTTGTTTTTAAGAGTGCACACAGAAGATTAATGGCGCACCTTAAACTTTTCTTTTATAAGAAAAGTTTAAGGTGCGCCATTTTAGTGGCATGTGAGGTAAACCTCGTCCTTGCTTCGGTTATTCGTGTATTATGTGCTTTGCTCTAGTTTACTAATGACCACAGAAAAGGCCTTAAGGCCCTGAGGAGACTTAATGGTTGGGAAAAAATGAATCACCGTTGAAACCTTTCAATTTCACATCACACGATCAACGAACGAGAAAAATCAACTCGTTCGATTTAATGAGTTATAAACGAAAAGCACGCGAATGACCAATAAAAAACATTAACGAGGTATGGTTTTTTTTCCCCTCTATCGTTGATTTCACTCTATTCGTGATATTTAGGGAATACGGATTTTTCGATGCTCGTCCAGTTTGCTTCGTGGTCCATTTTATCACCCTCTTCCCGCGTATATACTCTCAAACGTATAGGACGTAAGCCCACAGACGTATTTCAGCCGTCGACACTAAAAACAGCGGTTACGTGTCCGGGAAATCCGAAGTCCTTGGCATCGCTCCAGACGAGCCTCTTCTTCGCTCTATACGTTCTCATTTCGCTAGCTAACTCCTCTTCTTTTCCTTTTTCCGTCCCTATATCCCTCGTTGATATTCCCTCTAACCCAGTGAACTCTCATCGCGGACTGCGCGTCCCTCAATACCCCCCTTTGGGCTACGGGAATGAACCAGGAAAACAGTGGGAAGCTACTTTCGAAAAATTGGCCCGTGCCCTCCTTTCGGGTCTGCGAGATGAAATCTACGGGTATAGCCGTTCAATCGTTCCTCGACCACCCACGAGTTGCAATATCGCTTGCATACACATACTTTCGGGGCAAAAGGTTTCCACAAGGCGAAAAAAAGGAAGCTTTTCTTGGAAGAAGGAATATTACGCTCGAAGATATACACGTAAACATGAATGTGTGTATACAGTTTGTTTGACAAGAGCGTGTACGACGAAACTCAAAAGCTATTTGGGAAAAGCCATTGAAAAGAAATACTTATTACATATAAACAGTGATCATTTATCATTATTGAGTGATCCAGTGGCCTCCGCTATTGATAATCGCCTGGCATCTCCGAGGCATACTTTCCACTAATTTCATGGCATAATCTGGAGACAACCTCCATATGAGTCGGACCCGTTGGAATAATTGCTTGTCATTGCAGATATTTCGTGTCTATTGGTGTGGGTAGACCAGGTATAAATGATGGGAGAATGTGCCCAAAAAGAAGCTTCGTCCGAAAAAATGACATTGTCCCAATCGCGGTCCAAACTTTCTTTCTCCCAAATGAGTATTTTTTCGACGTGTTTTTTTTTCGGACAATAGGGGTTCGTCTGTGACCACGGTCGAACGGCAACTGACGCTTTCTATATAAAGCATCTTGGTGGAAAGGTCCCACTACCCGTGCAACAATTTGTTGAGGTCCACCCAGGTCTTATCACATCCCTATAGGGATTTAATCGGGACGCCGGACGGAGGGAGTCCACATTGGAATCCAAGTGGATTCCGCGCTATTCCCCGATTGTCGTCGTTTGAGAATGTTTCATTTTAAATTCTCAATCAGAAGTTGTTCGATCTCTCAACAACAAAAAAATCCTTTCGTGATCCCGTACACAAATTTGTTGGGGAGTCCCAAGATGCACCCACATCTCTATAAGAATTTGTTAGGGACACCGCAGATTGGACGTCCTCAATGGGATCCAATTGAATTCCGCACTGTTCGCCGATAAATGCCGTTTGAGAATTCTTACCACATTCGAATCGAAAATATAACATGTACGGCTCCGTAAGCGTGTACATGTGTAATGACATTGTATCAAAGTGCAGTAAAATAAATAACAAATGACAAGCAAAGTAGATTTTCAGTGATATGATTCAAATCGATCTATAAGATATACTTTTTTAAACGATTTTTACTTTATACTTTATTTTTACTTTATACTTTATACTTACTTTATACTTTACTAAGATTTATACTTTTTTAAGATCCACTTATTTTGTATATCTATATATTTTGTTTAGAAAATTCAACGTACACAATGCGATGGGATCCATGAAGAATCGTACCGGCTTCTGTTCGATAATGTGACAATCCTCCAGGATTCGAATTGGATTCGTACATTGAATTCCAAAGGGGGATCTCGATTAGAATTCAATATACAAGCGTGATGTTTTAGTAATAAGGATGCAATGGCCCATTGGATCTTTATCAGGAAGTAGGGTAATCTATGGGAATCCAATTGGATCCCTATGACAATTTCTGCACGGGTACCTGCTCGCGTTCGTATTATTGAAAATGGTTACTTATGCTGTATCTGCAAGCTTGCACAACACAACATCGCTTTGATCGGTTGATAGAGGACGCGCTTGCGAACCAGCATTCCAAACCGTTTACTGCCCCCTTGCGAAAGAACGATCATTTCGCCGAAAAAGTCACATTGCGACACATCCTGACCAAGCATTGTACAATGTTTGATCTAAGAGAAATTGGGATAGAGTCAAAAATGAAGTGAAGCTACCTGGAAACAATCGTCCTTGATTGGCTTGTGAATGGTTCGGTCCCAAGGCACGACCGATACACTGTAATCAAAACTTACGATCAATCCAGTAAATAAATTGATCTTCGTAATCAACGAATGGGGGTTCCAACTCTTTGTTGGCAACGATCCCGAAATTCCGATCACGGGCTTATCATCTGGGGACACAACACTCGTATTGAAACTTGAACTTGGAAAATCGCGGTTTTAACTGATATAGAAACTTTTTTTATTCCACAACTTTGATCGATCGACCATATTTTCCGCGTTTCCATGGTCACGTGAAACAATAAAACGGTTAATTTGTTAATGATCCAAATTAATGTTATTTGCTCGAATCAGCACACCTGTTATCTTTCAATGCATATAAATGTTTCTCCATTAAGGGAATTTCCGCACAGTATCAACGTACACGCTTTTTTTCGGTGTGACGGCTGCGAAAATAAAAAAAAAAGGTATTCGGTCAGGGGTTGTCTGTCAGCCAGCGACAAAAGAGAAGTACGCGGACAAACAGTGAGACGAGGTTACGCTCGTAAATCGAGGCGGGGGAGGGGGGCGGGGGGGGGGGGGGGCACGAGTACACCATCAAAAGAATTTGTTACGTATGTTCGTCCATGCGCTTCGGTGAACGCGCGTTCAAAATTACCACCCAAAAGAGTCTGTATAACGCGATGTTGACGCTCGGCCATCCGAGGTTCGTCAAAAGCCAACCAGGAGTTACCGCACGGAAAACGAAAAATATACGAACGGGGTGCACCACAAAAAGATAGCAAAAAAAGAATTGTCGGTGAATAAAAAGATCCGCCAAGTTGAATATGCGTTCGTCAAAGTGGTATATGCCACATAAATAAATATGTTTGTACATGCAGAGTTCGATGCCAAGTGCGACGTAACTTTAAAGGGGAAAAAATTGAAAAATTCTCTAATTAGTCTTTAAATGGAACCGTGATAGCTTTCGTGGCCCTTGACGGTTCAAAGTTGAAAAACATGGATGAGGAGTGAAACAACCGATAATTTTTTCAAGGGCATTTTTTATTACTTGGCGTTTCTTTTTTACTTGTTAAAGTTTTTTAGGGGTTATTATTACGTAACAATCCGACCCCTTTGAAATATAATACAGTACTGAAAAGTGATGAGGATGATTGAAAATAATACCAGGGTGTATTAGCCGTATTGCCTTCCACAAATGATCTATGCAATTACATGGTATTAGACACATGCTCATTTGCAAATTGTTAATGTGCTGACCTATCATCAAGACAGTGGCACTTTTAACTCGTACTATTAGGAACGACTAGCCTCTGATTTTTAATGACTCACAAAACAATTATCCTTCAAGGCACTTCACTCTCTTCTCTGGATCAGTTCTTTTTAACGTTTTGCCCTAATCGGCTCAATATGCAGAAAACTTCCACTCGCCTAGCACAGGTAAAGCTCTCACCCCGCAAGACCGTAATTCTTTGAATCTTTCCAGCCAGCAAACGTCTGTCTCTTTTTTCTGTGTAACAGAGCCATTCATGCTTCATTAGGCGAGTCAATTGATATTTTCATACGTTGTTATAAAAATATGACCAATCTGTTGAGTTTTGGGTACCATCGGTTTAGCATTGTGTTTGCTCTCCGTTTCTCCAGTCTCTATGGGAAATGGCTGATCGCGGGGTCGACAGAAATGAGATGAGAGTGGAAAAAAGGAAACGACATCTGGGGAATGAAAAGAAAAAAGACATGGAGACGGAGGGAATTCACGCCGCGCATGACAGCTTCAGGCCAGGAAAAATTTCTAAAGTAAGAACTTTTTAGGTGCAAATACGCAAAATTGATATAAGGATAATTGGATGACGCTGAATCGAATGGTGATAATAATTTTGCAATCAACTCCCGAGGAATTGTTTAAAAGCGTTAAAAAATCTTTAAAACCCGTTTAATTTGGAACTTAACAATTTTATCGTAAAATATGTCAAACAAAAGTTGTTTGAGACATAAAAGTATATAAAAAAGTATTGAACGTTCATCTTCGTATCTTCATAAAAAAGGGAGAAAAAGACGAATGAAAATTCATTTGCAAGACAAAATCGCTATGCAGCCGAAGCACCACTGGGAATGTAAGGGACGCAAGATATTTCTTGCGACGCATGCACGGAATGTTAGAAAGAACCTCGCCTATGAGTGCGAATGGCACAACCATATATTGCTTCTCTTTCTGACAGTGATCCTCAACCAGTGATTTGTCAATGTTCAGACGTCATTTTTCAATACTTATACAACAAACAAAGATATAAAAAATCTCTAGAAATTTAGATTAACTCTTACTGAAGCAATATATAACAAAAAAAACGCGATGTCAATAAGAATTTGATATTTTTTTTATTTTTTGAAACTTCGAGATTTTCGCCTCCAAATTAAATGGTTTTTCGTTTTGTTCTCCCTTATTTTTGAAGATACGAAGATGTATGTTCGATAGTTTTTTACGTCTTTTTATGTTCCGAACAACTTTTTTTTGACATATTTTACGATAAAATTATTAGGTTCCGAATTAAGGGGTTTTAAACATTTTTCAACCTTTTAAAACAATTTCTCGGGGGTTGATGGCAAAATTATTATCACCATTCGATTCAGCATCATCCAATTACCCTTATATCACTTTTGCGTATTTGCACCTAAAAGTTCTTATTTTTGTGCTTATTGACTGGTCTGATTCGAGGATTATTCGTCTCATTCATTCGTTTCACTGTTTCTCTTTCAGCGCAGTGAATCGAGATAACGTCAGTAAAGACAACGAGAAGTTCCCGTTTTTTCTAGGGGTTTTTTTTTAAACTCTATCCTGCTCAGCGATGAAAGGGTCTTGAGATTGGCAGCGAGAAACGCGAGTGAGAGACTGAATACTGTCGAAGTGGGCAAACGAGAGGCACGTGTCTTTCGTACAAGGGCACAAAAGACATACGTGTGTGTTGAGAGATGCGGGAGATTTTCAAGGCACTCGTCTCTAAAGACAGCCTTCAAGGTAGCCTATAGTCCCCATGCCCACCATACCAATTCAAATGTCTGCGAAATAATCTTTAGTTAAATGTAAGCATATATAAGGGCCAATTCAAGGACGGTCATGGTTTCAAAATCTATGATATGTACTGTTCCTATATTTTTATATATAGCGCCTGCAGCGTTTTCACTTATAGCTGATTCGTTTTTTGGTGATCGTGCATGGAGATGGATCAAATGATGGTACATGGGCTCCAATATCACCACTGGACACGCTACAATGTGTGGGTCAGCTCTTTATGCTACTGCATAATTACATTGTACGCATTCCCTTATATTCCGGATTACTTTTTTCGTCATTTTCGGGGCCTCCACGATTCAAATTTTTTGATAAAATTTGCTGGTCTGTGTCATTTTAGATCTAAAAATTTCGAGCATTCTGAAAAAGTCGAAATATAGTTTAATTTTCGTACAACGATGTGTGAAAGTGGATTTGTTAAGGCAAGTTCGAGTAGTTTACCGACCGTGGATAACTGAACATTTTTAGGTTAGGAGAGACTTGATAAATTGTGTCAGTTATTGCCGCTACGTATCATAAGCATTTTGAAAAATACTTATTAAAAAAAAATATATTTCAATACAGATTATGTTATAACACGTTTACACTGACATCAAATTGGTATTCACAGGCAAAAATAAGTGGACGAAGATTTCGGGTTGACACGTCGTGCTGCATCGAACCACCGATTTCGACGTTTTGTGTCTTGTGGCACATTCAAAAATACCTATTAGGGGCACTTTTCGTCGTATTTATACAAAGAGGAACGGAACAAGGCTTATACGATCTTGTCGTTGCCATCGTTGACAGAATACTCGTATCACACGAGTACTTCGTATACTGCCGTTCAAGCGGTGACGTCACAAAGCGCTCGGGTAACTTCGGATGCTCTCGGCGCGTTTTCTTCGAGCCGAACAAAACAACAATTTCAAAGTGCTATATCATTGTTAGTTGTTGAAAAAAAAAGAAAAATACTTTGCTTTAAAAACCGCACATGATCTTTACGATGAAAAAAAAATCATGATGATCAATGATTTTGTTTAATTTTTCCTCGAAAATGCTCGCAAAGTTTCATTTGCCTAACGATAGAATTTTATTTTTTATTTCTTGTATTCTACGAAATCTACGGTATGTTGTTTTGAAGGATCTTCGTTTTTCGCAATTAATTGTTGAAAAACTATTAAAAAAATGCATCTCGTTTGAAAACTTATTAGGGGCCTTTCACTTCTTCGTTGCTCCACGACCTCCACACCTTAAAATTCCGCACTGACCCGGGGTATATTTTTCTTCCTTTTTTTTTATCATATTGAAATACGAGCCCTGAACACAAAACATGTTTCAACTATCCGCTCAGCTTGAGATGTGACGAAGCATTTCCTCAACTTTTCCACGAAGCACACCTCAGGAACAGCTGTCCGATGTAAAAATCGCAAAATCCGGCGGCTGCTGGAACGGCGTCCCGCGGCTCTTTAAATTCTCTGACTATATATATATATATATATATATATATATATATATATATATGCATATATCTATTCCCTCGCTTTAGGCCCTCGCATCTGCCACAAACCTTCACGCACACACTATAGAAAAAAAAGTGTCGTCAATTTTTGGGTGGTCTTCGTCCTGGTATTCAGGACATGGAAATTTCCATTTTTTATCACACTTTTTGGTACTCACAGCTTTTCAGCTACTCGACAAAGAATAATAATTTTTTAATGATATACTCGACTCACGCGTACTATGATAGCATTATCAAAAAAGCGCAAGTAGGAAAAAAAGTGAAATTTCGAATTTATAAAATCGATTTTCGTTCCAAGCGACAGATTGATTTCTTTTTTTTTATTGCTCAGACGTGGCGGTTAAAGTTCGTCTGAAATTAAAACTTCAAAGAAGGTTAAGCCAAAAAAAACTTACTACATTTGTGATAAGAAAAAACGGAAGTCTCGTCACGGATATACCGGTCAGGCACGGTATACCTGCCCGATGGAACTTTCCACTACCCAGGTGTTCGCTTCGCGTGATGGAAATATGCACTTTTCTCATGAAATGTGCCACTCCTTGTAAATTGGGGCCTAATGCCAATTATTTCGTTCCTTGGGATTATATCGATACTTCGCGGGTTACGAGAAAAACTTAGCAAAGAAACTAACAATTTAGCGTCTTGCTAACTGATTATTTATTCATGAAGACAAAGACTTTCAATACACCCGTACGAGAAAGTTTCACTATTTTGGCGTTAACCCCGCTAAACTTATTTACCGATGTAAAAAAATATATATAATTCGACGAATCCGAAGAATATCGAAGAATTCGTGACTTTATAAACGTCAGCTATTTTTAAAATAATTCACAAGGTGACCAGATTACGTTATTTTAGGCAAACCGCATATATGCGTTTCCCGGAGTGAAAGGGTTGAGAAATGCTCATCGTTACAACTGTTCTAAATCGAGGCCCGCCTAAATACACAATAGATGTATACATAGAAGGCAATTTCTATATAACTTTTCATTAACTTCTAAAAGAATGTAAATCATAACATTCACCCAACAAATTGATGTGAGTTAAATACCTTGGTCTGTTGCCACATACATGCATACTTCTATCTGTGTGTTTGTGTATATATATATATATATGTATATATACATATCTAATACATACACATAACATACATTCACCCCTAACACACGTTCGTATAAGAAGGCTTGCGGAAGAGAGGATGAAGGGGGAGGGGGTGAATAAGTAGACGTGGCGTTGGGGAATGCAAATGGGGAATTCGCGTCTCTCCCGAGGTCCACCAAGGGAAGGTATCAAGTTCCTGCCGACGCGGAGATTAGCGTGAGACACGGCAGCTGTCATTCTCGAGAAACCGTTTCCAGTGACACTGAGAGTACTAATATATACGAATGTATATACTTCGCTCCTTCAAAGTTAAAAGGACGTATCTGACAATGTATCGAATTCCAAATTATATGAGCTGTGCCATTTCGAATCTTAGCAGTCGATATCCGAATATTTATACACAATATACTAGATATGTATGTTTGACGCACTGCAGTCACTCACTCTTATTCGCCCTGCATCGCTTGTCTTCTCGGTGCACAAATAACGTGCCTGACAAGGCACCTGCTCGGAGTGATCATTCAACTTGGCCGATATACGGATTTGTGTCTTATAGTTTACGCACATATATCTATGAATGTGGCGTAAATTATACTTAAATCAGACATGACTAATAATGATAGCAGCAAATAAGAATAATAATATGAGGAACAATCGTAATTGTTATTATATTTATCTCAGTATACTTTTTTACTAAAATAACAGTGGCCCGCGGTTGATAGCATGTGTGTGTGTGTGTGTGTGTGTGTGTGAGAGAGAGAGAGAGAGAGAGAGTGAGAGAGGTTGATTGATTGGTTATTCATTTCATGCTCTGGTAATAACCATTCCGCAAATTACGATATAAATGTGGATGATAATAATGATTGTAAAAATGTAAATAGAAGAAGACTATAATACAACACAATAGTAGTAATATTACGAAAAACGTGAAATATATAACAATGATTTGTATAAAATGTAAATAGAGGAAAACTAAAATTCAATACGATAATGCACGGAGAGAATTAAAAAGTAATTTTTGTCGTGAATTTCACGGTAAAAATTACCGTGATATATTTCAATGTGGTGACAAGTGAGAAAAGCATAATAATTCGTATGCGACACGTTTTTTTTTAACTCACGTTACAGAAAATTTCAAATACGTAGCTAAAATTTTACTATACAAGAAGGGTAGCGCGCACGATAATTTTTACCCAGAGCACAATACATTTTCCTATAACACTCATTAAATTTTATAATAAATCTTAAAATAACTGTTATAAAGACGATACTTTTTTATAGACATTTTTGAAAGGCATAAAATAATAAAATGCACAGTAAAATTTCGCTGATATTATATATTTTTTAAATTTAAGTTTTGCGTATTTTGTTACACATCAAAATTTACTAGAAAATCTGTGTTTTACTCAGTAATAATAAGCGAAGTTTCAGGGTTGTCATCTGGTTACCGTTACTGCACGGTAATTTTTAACATTTAATTCTCTCCGTGTGGTAATAGTACGAGAAAGGTAAATATTAACAATGAATTATCATAATTCTAAATTATGTTACATTAAATACTAGTACATGTGAATGTTCGCCAGCTCAACATGAATTCGATCTTGGACCAAAAATAGTAGAAAATAGTGAAAGCTAGTAAAAAGGATGAGCTGGTCGACGGAACCAAAACGTACTGTAAAGTGGAAGGGTAGGAGACAATAATGCGAGAGAACGAGTGTGTGTGTGTGTGTGTGTGTGTGTGTGTGTGTTGCTACCCCTTTTCTTCGATATGCAAAAGAGGTTGAATTCGGTCCACAGGATTCACAAAACGTCCATCGTACATAAAGATGAGGAGTGAGTTGGACCTAAATTGGCGGAGCTTATCCCTCGTTGAGTCATTTCGCTCACGTTCGACGTTAATTATTAATTATTCCGAGCGATTTGCCGCCCGTCGTTTCAATACCCCGTGTTCTATGATGTTATATCCCTACAACAACATTATATATATATATATATATATATATATATATATATATATATATATATACATATATATAACCCCAGACATATACATACACAGCGAGGCTAATGTACAGCACAGCAAGATTGCGAAGCGGCTTCTTCTCTTCGTGTAAACGAGGCAAAGTTGCTACCAGGTTTAACAGGGACGAACGTTCTGCAAGAAGTACAGTAAACCACCGGTATTGCAACAGTGGAAGCAAGAGAGAGAGAGAGAGAGAGAGAGAGAGAGCGAAATAAAGCATATGTGCAAGAGGAGTGAACGTGCCTCGCGCTTTCTACTGTACATTGGCTATTTCATATGAACTGGACCAAATGAGTGACTTTACCATGTTGTTCTTATGTTACGTATATAGGTACACATATATATGCTTGTGTATAAGGGCACCTTGGTTTCCCTTCCTTGGGCACCCATCGTTGTATTTTAGGACGAAATCTTTATCGTATAAATATATGTTTACGACAGACCAATTGACTGCTCTTGAATTGCCATACGATAAATGATTTTCCACTATACTCAAAAAATGGACGAATATTCGTTCCGTTTCAGTTAATAACGAGGTACGACCTTGGAAATCTGTCAAATGATTTTTTTGTAATTGTCATCGTCATTTAAACAAATAGATCTGGAGGAGAAAACCGATAGTGCACAATTTTCAACAATTTGTCGTACGAATATTACATTTCTTCATAAGCCCCGGAAATGGAAATTAATGTGGATATAAAATTTTTTAGTGTGCCGGTTTGATACGCGATCCCTCAAATTGTATGGGTGGAGAGCGGATGTACTAAATAAATATCTATATGCAAAGCATATACATATATTGCATGGTCTGGCGTAGCTACCCTCTAGCCACGCCGAAACGCTCACTATCGTATCCTGCCAACCAACTTTTTTTTTTCACAATTCCCTCGCATCTCCCTTGCCACCGAACCGAAAGATAATGTATTCATTATGAACGATTCCGGAAACGCAAGCACAATCAGGTATAATTCTGGAATTTATATGAAATCCCGAGCGCAAGCTGCACAATGTATGAGTGTACGTGTAGATACATGCATATAGAGAAAGCGAGAGAAAGGGAGGAATATCAGAGATAGTGTTGGAACGTGCGAACGAGAATATAATTATTATATAAGTGAAAATATACGGGTATGTATATTCTCTTCCCCATATTCCCCTTGACGTCCGGAGTTCCTCTTTTTTTCGATCACGATCATGCTCCATTATCGCCATATTTCCGCGAACTCGGGTTCTTGATTGCGTACAACTGTTACTGGACACGTACGTGCCGAGTCTTCCTTCAAATAAATTTTGTTATTTTTTTTCTCAAAGAAAAAAAAAGATGCTTAAATTTTGCTCAATATAATGTAAATTGATAGAAAATTGTCTGAATCACGTGTACGGTTTGATGGAACGAGACTCATTATAAATATGATGATTAGTCTCAATTTGATTGGTTGGCCTGAACTTTTGAGGTTATTTTTAAATAAAGATATTATCCAAGTTCAATGGTGAATAAGATTTAAGAAATAAAATTAAAAAACATGCATTTTATTATATTTCACACTCGAAAATAAAAGAATAATTGCTTCTCCCTAATGAGAATTAGCAATCGATTGAGTTTGTTTGGGTTTGTTTTGACCCCGTTATTCTTTTTTTTTTTTTTTACAACATACAGCAGGAAATTACAAAACGTTGTTAAGGAAAAGTAACATGCCCGACCGTAAATTCAGGCACCTGTGGAGAATAATGAATTGATGTTTTGGAATAGTATGCCAGCTTCCGAGACGTAAAAGAATTGTATAACCGTTTTCTTTCTCATTGTCAGCTCTATAACAATGGCAGTCCAACACGCTTAAAATTTTCAAAAGTTCCGTTCAGCTCATCTCCTAAAAGCATTTCGGAAATAGCGTAGTTTTTTTTTCTTCGTATGCTCATACAGCGCATTAAAGTGAGTGAAATGATTTTTATTCCACTCGGTACGTTGAGGCGGGCAAACACTTCAGATGCGTCAAAAAATCAATTTTTTTTTATTTCATAAATCGTTAGCAAAATATCTTAAGAATACACCCTGAAAATTTCAAAACGATATTCGGATTCCTTATAACGGCATGTATATAAATGATAAAGGCTCTTCGCTCGACTCACAAGCGCGTTCAGGTATCCACGAGCGCTTCAGTTAGGAAGTTTGTTTGTTTGTTTGGGTTTTCATAACCCTAAATACGGTTTTCATAACCCAAACTAACCCAAACTCAACCGTTTGGCGATGAGCTCCAAAACATCTCCATTCTGGGTACAAAATAATCGAGGTAACGGCATTTCTTGCTGCAATTTTATTCAATGAAGGAAATTTAGCCCTACTCATGGTTATGAACGAACTACAAATCATAGTTGGCAGGCAGAGCTACGGATATGCCGAGCAAATGGATCAGATGCGCGTGGCTTGGCAAAAAAGAAAGTTTATTAGAGACAAAAGAAGCTCGAAAAGCTCGTAAAGAGGAAATGCAAGCTTCAAATGAGTTGCATGAGGAAGAGGAAGGACTGTTGTATGGTGCTGGAATCGCTGATTAAACGGTAAGACACTTTATCATTTGATTAAACACATTTGATTTAGAGTTTTTCGTTTGTGAAACTTTAAACGTGTTTTTCTCTAAACGACATTTTTTTCAAATTTGCGGGAATCATAACTCAAAAACTAATTGATGGATCATCTTCAAATTTGGAACACGTTTACATACTATAATTTATTAAAACATGAACCTAAAGTTGGAAGGATTAGATTGTTTAAAACATATTTATTATTGCAAAATGCCGGGAAAAAATGCTAAAAGTCGATCATTTTTATTTCAAACACGTTCCAACATTAAATTCTCGATATTTTTTACAAAATTTAGGTTCATGTTCTTAAAAAACATCTCAAGAATGTATAAAAATTTGTTGGACTATTTCAGATGCGAATTGCGAGCTGCACAATTCCCGCAAATCGACGACGACGCTGAGGACACGCCAAGGGACACAGCGGATTACACCTTAATTAATGCATGAAATAAATTGAAAAAATTACCACAGATGTATGAAAATATGAATAAATTATTGTCAGAGTTGCGGAAATTTCCGTTTTTTTTTTCACAATTAAAAAAAATCCAAAAAATCATCTAATTTTCGGTCTCCTAAAGTGGTCAGCTTAATGGACCTTAGTCACCTTAATGGACTTTCGGTCACCTTAATGGACGTTTTACGCATGCTTCGCGTGCGTAAACCGCCATTTTCACACCGCGTAAAATAAAATTTCGTATAATACTTGACGAAAAAAAATTTTCGTCCTCGTGTCATAATGTACTATTTATACTGTAAGAATGATGGTCTTGTCTATTCGGCTTGAATTTGTCTATCCTTGGAAACGAGGATGAATTTCGCTTGTACTATACAAGGAACAATAAAGGGAGGGTGTTAAGAGCCTTGAACGCTTCGTATGCAAATAATACGTACTTAGCGAACGTACAAATACATTCGTATGAATGGAATGACGTAATGCGCGCGAGAAACTGGAGTGCTTATATAGCGCCGAAGGGATAACCGTTTTGCTCGATAAAAGTATCAAGCGATGATATAAAGGAAGGTAAAACAATTACACATATAACGCAAAATTCGCGAGGAGAGTGCCCAGCAACCTCGATTAATATGGCTGAACGAGATAATAAAACAATTCAACGTTATTTATTCCGCCAATTAATAACAGGACTTGGTAACGAGGCGAGCGTCGAGATGAGAAATTTAAAATATAGAGAAAAAAAACACAAAATTTAATTCCGCATAATATACAATCTTAAAGAGAAATTTGCATGATGTTTCGTAAAACCGCACGCTTTTATACGTTACATTATATATATATATATATATATATATATATATATATATATATCGGTGTACGCGTATTCCATAAAAGGTGATGAGGAAATTCATTGAAATTACAGTGCGCCCATAATTAGTATAATTCTCTATAATGAAAAGCGGGACCTTTTAAGGGATACTTCTCGAAGGATTTTTCCCCTCTCTCCTCGCCACCTTCTCTCCATTGCTCGTTCTTTCGTATACATGATCCCAGTGTACTTACACAAGCCAAGGTGCATTCATGCGTCTACGGGAGATCACGTCTATGGTTCACTTCACCAAGTCCTCGAAGCCCGGGCTTGGTAAAGTGAACTATAATAATGGAAAAATAACACAGTTATTGAAAGCCTGATAGATTATGCGAGATCTCTCGAAAGCGCGATCGGCTAACACTGAGACACTTGCGTTCTTGATGCGTTATCCATATATTTTTTGATCAGTTGCCGGCTTCATGACAAACAGTCTCAAAGAGGCCTCTCGAATGAATGGAAGTTGAAAAACAAAAATACCGAGGTTATAGGTTACTTTGTCAGGGACTCTTGCAAAAGTATCCAAAAGGTTACTCAGGAGTGGGTGTACACCCCCAAGAATTTCGCTACAAGTGGTACTCGTGTTTCGAAAAATTACAGAAGACTTTAAATCCCAACTCTTCGAGATTCTCGATTTAATCGCGTGCTGTTTTGAAATACCTATGAAATAGAAAGATCCTGATGTTATCTAAACGAGCTTGAACGTTCGCTGTGCATTACGTATGGGAACGTCGTCAGCGGTATGTTAATACGTATTATATACATCCGGTTGAGTCATGAATTTCGATTGCCTCGAAGCCCTCGCACCCAACGGTCTATTCCCTGCTCATTGTTTCGCACGATCTACATATGTGTGTATGCATGGATGTGTTAAGCGTTCGAGCGTCCACCGCAAGGGCTAATGCCTAATAATTCGCCCTGAAACTCACCGGGCTAATCTCTTTTGGCCCTCCGGGTTCTCTTGCCTCAGCCTTCTGTTCATCCCTCCGATCCCTCTACTTTCCTATATATATATATAAGTATCTACTTTTCTCTCGATTCTCATTTATCTCTCGAGCTCCTCGGATGTTAAGCCTCACCATCTTCTCTCTCGATTCGACGGACTTAATCTGCCTATAAGCTAACGTCAGCCATTTCGTCTTACAATTAGTTCGCCATCTCCTCTTCGTATCTAACACACGTGCGTGATTCTTTCTCTCTTACACTCTCGTCTCCTGCCTCTCTCTCTCTCTCTCTCTCTCTCTCTCTCTCTCTCGCTCTCTCTCGCTCTCTCTCTCTCCTCATTTCTGTCCTTACGTCCGATGTACTGACGTGTTTGGAAAAAAATCTAGTTAATAATCTAGCAACATAAGCCTATAAGTAATTCTGCCTCGTCCTCACGAGTCTCGTGCTATTAGACATGCGTAATATTCACTCGAGTGTTAGTATAATCGATTCAGTGATGTGGGAACCTTAGGAATGAGCAGCCCATTGTATTTAATTGCGATCATCGACGTTATAAATGTTAAGCATGCAACGATGATCGAAGTTAGAGATAGAATCGACTGAAAGGATTTATCTTTTTTGGACCTCACGAGCGAACTTGTACCGGCATATCTACCAGGTTTGTAAATATGAAACCGGAATTTGCCCATAGATGGCCCTAGCTGTCTATGTAGTTACCGTCAAGTCGCGTCATTGGCGCCATTTGCTTTGTTGACATCTGGCAAAGATTTTTAACTCACAACAATACAAGTTTCATAACCCAACATAGTTTGTTGTAGCGTTGAATATGTTGAATTTTGTGCTTGGAAATTACGATTTGCGGACAGCATTAATTTTCTGTGACCATTTGAAGAAAACTGCTGCAGAATCGCATCGAATGCTTGTCGAAGCTTACGGTGAGCATGCTCTTGGTAAATCACAGTGCTTTGAGTGGTTTAAAAAAATTCAAAAGTGGCGATTTTGACGTGAGAAGCGAAGAACGTGGGAGGTCAACGAAAAAGTTTGAGGACAGCGAATCGCAAGCATTGTTGGATGCTAAAACCTGGCGAAATTGTTAATACTGAACGCTACCGACAACAAATGATCGATTTGGATCAAGCTTTGCATGAAAAACGACCAGAATATCAAAAAAAGGCAACACAAAGTGATTTTGCTTCATGATAATGCACCATCACACATAGCAAAACTGGTCAAGGGAACGATTGAGGCGTTTAGCTGGGAAATACTTTTGCATGTGGCTTACTCACCAGACTTGGCTCCGTCCGGTTACCACTTATTTGCATCGATGGGACACGCACTTGCTGAGCAGCCCTTCACTTCTTACGAAAATGTACGAAAATGGCTCGATGACTGGTTTGCCTCAAAAGAGCAATAGTTTTTTTTGTTGCGTGGCATCCACAAATTGCCAGACAGGTGGGAAAAATGTATAGCTAGCAATGGACAATACCTCGAATAAAATATTTTTCATCATTTTTATACAATAAACGTGTATTTTCTGTACAAAAATTCCAGTTTCATATTTACATACCTGGTATACATATAATAAAACTGTAAACTTTGCGTGTCTCTATATTGAAAATATTTGCAAATAAATTATTTGGGGGATGAAGGCTAAGTGATCGAGTGCATTGAGATCATTTTTTGGAATTTTTATCTGTTTGTTTGTGCATACATCATGTAAAAACTACTGACTCAATCTGGATGGAGTTTTCAGAAAAATATAGGGATTAACATGAGTTAACATTTAGTTTTTAATTAATCGGCTTATCGAATCAAAGGATATGCGAATTTAAACTTTTGAAAAATTCACGCCCGCAAATCGCAGGACCAGACGCTTCCCGCTGCGGCCTTAGTGTTAGGGATGTTCAACCTTCTGAAAAAAATTGATTTTGGGATCGATTCTGAATCGAATATCTGAAAGTCGATTCTGCAAAAAATAAAAACCTAAAAGATTGATCTTTCAAAAATCGTTTTTTTCTAAATATTATACGAAATAAAAAAAAAATAAATGAAAAAGCTCAAACGTACGTGTTGAACTAAACTGCCCATTCCTAACAAAGAAAGGCGTACATTTTCAACCCTATAAGGCCGAAGCCTCTTTCCTGGTGAAGAAAAATCGATTTGCGCCTCTTTCCTGACACGTTGGAGAAAGCCTATTAAGACTTTCGATCCAATATTATACCTGCCTTGGAAAATTAGTACCGTCGGGATGATTATTTTCCATTCGGTTCCAGCCTAGAAGCCGGATACGACGTGAACGCGGAGACAAAGAGTCGATTCTGGCCTAGAATAATCGATTCTCAAAGAAATCGGATGCTAGATAAATCGATTTAAAAAAATCGATTTTTTTACCGAGAAGATGAATTCTCCTGAAGATCGATTCAGAAACGAACATCCCTACTCAATGTCAGATGCTTTTCACACAGCCAGCCTGGTTGTTTTTCATTATCTTTGTGTTTTCCACTTTGTTTTGAGGATATTTTATTTCACGATTACTCTTATTCACAATCAGTTTTGTGATTATCTTCGAGCATTGTCAGTTTTTTTTTATAAGACCCGCATAACTTCTATACGAATTATCATTCCGGTAACGTTATGAACGATTGACTGTCCCGATACTTTAGGTCGTTGATGCGTCGTTAGTATTGTCACTTTGATCACAAATAAAGTATCAAATTTCCTACTCTGTCACGTGTAATGCGACGTCCTGTTATTGTTTTCACGAAATGAGAAATGTATTTTTTTCTTATATATTGTCAATGGGATTCTAGGGCCCTATTAGTTTTCTAAATCTGAGCAAAAAACGATCGAGTTATTTTACTCGAAGCGATTTATGTAACCTTCTCTCTAAGCTGACAGAAATGTGCCCGCAAGAGTGACGCAAAGAATAAAATCGCATTTTTTCGTTTCTTCTTAACTTTTTTTCCATCCGTTTCTTTTCTTTATATTTTTTGTTTATTTTTCTGTCTTTTTCTCTCCTACCACAAAGTATTCTCTCAACACGAGAATGCATCGTGATTTATTCCGTCTCGCTCGACCGCGGATCTCCGACGAGTTCGTCGCTCTTTCTTTTTTCTCTCGAATGTCTCATTTGCCATAGTTTTTTTACTAGGAGAGAAATAAAGACAGAGAGAGAGAGAGAGAGAGAGAGAGAGAGAGAGAGAGAGAGAGAGAGAGAGAGAGAGAGAGAGAGAGAGAGAGAGAGAGAGAGAGAGAGAGAGAGAGAGAGAGAGAGAGAGAGAGAGAGAGAGAGAGAGAGAGAGGGCGAGAGAGAGAGAGAGAGAGAGAGAGAGAGAGAGGGAGAGATCAATTTGCAAGTTCAATCAATCGTCAATTGGAATAAAAAGAAAGCGGATGAAAAAAGACGATCGTTGAATGATTACTCTATAAAGAAAAAGTACGATCGATGGAAACCACATTTATGCCGATTTAGGGTTTTCATCGAGCTAACAAAGATATTAAACATAAGCAATATGAAAAGCGCGCTAAAAGACACAAGAAATTCTTTCGAAAAACCGTAAATTTGTCGAGCCGGCTTCCTGCCTGAGCTTTACGTTTTCTTTTTCATTTCTTCAATGAGCCCGTTTCCCGCTTGTCCAGCATCCGATTCCTAAGAAATGCCTGGCTTTTAAAGAACTACGAGAGCAGCTGGAACTGCCCTTTAAACTTTTAAAGGGCCTGATGCCTCGAATGACCTGAGGTAGAGAAACCTGTGTGCCTGTGAATGCGCGCGCGCGCGCGCATGTGTGTGTGTGTGTGTTTATGTATAAAAGCGAAAGGGGGTAGTATCGTACTCACAGAAGAACCGTCGAAGGTCCCGAAAAAATTCCGAGAAGAGTAAATGGTCCCTGTCACGAGGCGCGTCTACAGCACACGCAGGGACAAAGAATAGAAGGAAGCACGTGCTGTACGACCGTATCTTCTATGCCCGAAAGGGGGAGAAAAAAAAAACCTTGCACACGCGTTCCCCGTCTAGACTTCTCAAACGCTTCCTATTCACGAAAGTACTCGAGCGAGAGAGCAATATACATATACATATATACATAATTCTTAAAAGGCTCCGAGAAAAAAAAACATCGTTGAAAATACTGTCAGACCTTTATTCAACTATAACGGGTCTTTTTATGTCTTGTCATACGTTCCATAATGATAACTTTTTCATGTGTCGATTCTCGTAATTTAAGAACATTTTTTTTCGATCCTTAATAATTACAACAGCAATTTCGACGTACCTACAAGCAACGTTTTCGAATCGGTAGAAAAGAGAAATTTACGAACTAATTCGGTAGTCACGAATCTGAAACCAAATTTTTGATACGCTCAAGGAGCTTGAATTTCTTCCAACATATGTTCCGTGGCTGATCCGCGACCGCGTTGATACAATTTTTTCCTCAGTGTAGTATCTACGTATCGTTATTTTTCTATTACGTGAGAATTAATCAATAACGGTGAAGCATGCTAGAGGCGAGATTTTGCAAGAGTACTATTTTTGGTATACAAGGAGAAGTCAGGAAAGAGCAATGGAGGGATGCGGTATGGCTTCGCAAAGCTCTTTCACAGAAAGCTACCTTGCCGCCTTCAAACGCCAGCTTCATACATACGCATGTAGCTGCAGATATTCCGTAACGAGGTCGCGACTATCGGAGGTCGATGTAACGAGGCACAGTGCGTGAACGCTGTTTGAGAAAGTGAGAAAGTTAGACCGGTGACGAAGCATAAAAATGTTGAAGCGTTGATCCAAGCAAAAAAAAAAAAGGATGAAAAAAGGGCCGACGTTCGTGTAGCGATGCGTAAGGGTTCGAAGAATGTAAGTCGCTCAGCCTGAGGAAAGCTCTCACAATGACCCCTTTGATCGTGATTCAAGTAGCTGAGGGACCGATTGAAAGAGACATATATCAGCATAAATGAGCGTTGTTCTAGAAATTATAAAGATGTCGAATAGAAAAAAATGTCGGTAATCGTGAACGTGGTTCAGGAAGAGCATACCGCATAGTAATGATTTCAACCTGAGCTTGTAAAAGAATAGCCTACGTGTTTTGTCAAAATATTGACCTATCATCAAAAGAACCAGGTCGTTCAATAATTAAGATTGAACATTGGTAAATCTAGGCTCATGTTTTCTACGTATCCGATGATTTCGATGTGTAGAAAGTAGGGTAGGGAAGGGGATGTTGAGCAAGTTTGGAATTATCGCCCTGCAATTCCTTAACAGTCAGCCCTATAAAAATGAAACTTACTTTGGTCAATAGGAAATTTAATTTGGGGAAAAAAGTCTGTAGACGAAATTCCTGTAATCCTTACTTTTTCACAGATAATCGTTCTCAAATGAATAAGGCCATATTTGATCAACCTGCCCCGATAGTGGGGTAAGTTGAGCATGGGTATGAGGTAAGTTGAGCAAAGTAAGAATTGCATAACAAAAATCAGACGTATGCAACATGATTTGGTACAATTCAGTAATAAACCAACAGTTGCTTGTTAAGGCCTTTTACGAAACGTCGTCGAAAAAATAACCCCAACACGTTGATAAATGATGTTGCAGTTTGCAACGTTGGAACGCATCGAACAATATATATTTTTTTTTCTCAATGCCCAAGTGTTTATTGGAATATTTTGGACGAGAAAAATAACCGCAACGCTTTTGAGCATTCTTGTATTAGGGGTCTATAACCTAAATATGCAAAAAAGAAAGCTTTTTGGATGATAATAAGAGTAAAGAAATGAGAAAATAAAGAATTTTCGTTGAATTTCAACGATGCAGACTTCAAGACCACCCTAAGGCCTTAGGCCACTCTAGAGGCCAAAAAAGGACATATTTTGTGATTTTTGTTCAGCGAAATCATAAAATAAATCGGAATTACAAAATAGGGGTTTTATTATACACGTAATTGACTATAAAAAATTATTTTTTCACAGCGATAAATATCAAAATGGCGACTGTGCAGCATTTTCCCGATGAGGCCTTTATTTCTGGAAGGTCAACGGCCGGACCAACAGCTCCTATGATTTTTGAGTTATGATAAGACACTAAAGTTTTTTCGATTATATATAAGAATAGCTATAGAAGTACGTAGGATTTGTTTGATAAATTGTTTTTTTTTGTCAAAATTGCGCATTTCTAAAACAAAAAGTATTAAATGCCATGAGAAAATCGTCAGAAAATTATATATAAAAAAGGAACTATGCAATATAATTTTAAAAATCCGACGTAGTGCCTCAGAAAATGTAATTCTAATTGAGTTATGAGTCCGGTCGACTTGAAAAATGTAGTTTTGAGATAAACTCGTTTAAAACTAGTAGAAAGTCACGACATGAATCAAGAGGGGTTGCGCTAGAATTCGAAAATCGAGTACTTAGAGATTTTTTACACTAAGGTTTATAGTTACACTAAGGTTTATAGGTACTAAGGTACATTTTTAACAAAAAAACGATTTTTGGAAAATCGGAAAATTTTTTTTCACTTTTGGGTGCAAAAATAATGAAACGTCCCGTGTTACCGTCTCGTGCACCGCATGGTAACGGGCGATGGCGTGATGTGTTCCCCACCCCTACACCTCTTTTTCCACCATTTGGTGCACCCCCGCGTGCGATGGTTAGTTTTCCAGATATTTCGATTGCCCAACTTACCCGACAGCTCAACATGCCCCTCCCTGCCCTACTTTTGGGAGAAGTATGGTGTCGGAGTTTGCATCGTTTGAATGCAACGAAAATCCTTCTTCATTGTTATTATTATCTAAACTCTACTTCTGCGATTTTAAATTATGAATCGCTAATATGAATCTTCAAAAATATTTCAGTGACATTTGTAGCCTAAACGTGGTGAAGAAAATAATTTCGTTGCATTCGAACGATGCAAACTTCGATACCATGGAAAAGTTCTATAAAAAAGCGGCACGGAAATTTGAGGCACGGTGCAGAGAAAAGTTAGAAAAGTGGCCGGTCTATCCGGTTAAGAAGAGCCGTAAACGAAAAATAAGGTTGAAAGGACGGAAGCGCAACAGCCGAGCTGTTACGTGTGTACCACACCGATGTTACAGCCATTCGCCTCTTCCTCTTTCACCGGCACTCTCGCCTTATCTGTTTCTCTTTCTCTTCCTTTCTATCTGTTGCCAGGGGATGTTGTGCTCAAACCACGTCCGTTCCAGCTGCTGCAGCGGCTAATATGCAAGGACATGGCGAATGAGAGAAACTGGCCTCATAAGTGAAATTGCAACCGACGTCTTCGCGTATATATCGGACGGCAATAAAGTTCATCGCCATCCGAAATAAAAACGTTGTAGCTCGAGTGCATGAATATTCATTGAGCTTTAAATTCGTTGCTCAATTTGACAATATATATATATATTTTTTAATTGAGCCACTCAATTCAACGTAGTTCCCACGTGGTGATCAAACTGAGCAGAATAAAATGGCAATTTTTTCGATTCAACGCAACACGCACACAATACTGAATATTGTCAATGCGTATTGCGTTAAATCGAAGACATTTCCATTTTCTTGTACTCAGTTTGTACATCGCATGGGTAGCAACGTCGAACTGAGTGGCCCAATTAAAAAGAAAAAAAAAAACAACTATATGTTGACTTACATCCTTTACGTCAGGTTCTTTTAGCTCCGAGCGCAGCTGAAGATAAGTAGAAGCGGTCAAGTCCGTGTCGGCGCTTGCAGGAAAATACTGTTCTGTAGTTTATTGAATATGCACATAATAGTAATATGTTACTGGAATGCAATAACTTCGGTGTCGTGTAAAATGTTTCCCATGCAAACTGATGGCAGATGGATGTGTGTGAAGTTAAAAAAAAAGAATTTCTCTTCTTCTGAATATATTTACTGTACACTGATCGGTAGTAACTTAATTCGGAAGTACTCACGAAATTCTATTTTTATGCATTTTTTTCAGATGAACCGATCGGACGTACGGAGAGGAGGTGGCACTCTTATGGATTTTGAAGGATCAGCGGACACACTGCTGAGGCGACGAATACAAATTTTCTTTAAATTACTTTGAGTGGAATTTTAAATGTCCTATATCTTTCGATATCTTACTCGATGGAATAAGGAAACATTCACTTTGTGTCGACATTTTCGACCTGTAGAGAAAGATTAAGATAAATTACTAATAGAAGCTATTATTTTTATATATTTCACGACTTTACACAAGAAATTATTTACGATGAAAGAACTTTTGATATTCCTTTCGCGGCGGGCCGTATTCCGTGGAAGCATAAGCCAGGGCCCCTTTTGAATCATTCGTAGATTACAGTGGCGCCAAGTAAAAATAAGTTACAATCAATTATTATAACCAAAGATGAACAGGAATGAAAATTGTCGCACCGATTTTGTAGATTTAGACATTTTCACATGTTCTCGAAGAAATCACGATCACGAAAATTCTTCTACTAGTCACGTTTTTCTCAGTTTTATCATTAAGGCGGGCAACCACTTTAGATGCTTCAAAAAATGATTTTTTTTTTAATTTCATAAATCGTTAGTAAGATATCTTAAGAATACACCCTGGAAATTTTAAAACGATATTCGGATTCCTTCTATCCGTATGTATATAAATGATAAAGACTCTCCGCTCGACTCCCAAGCGCGCTCAGGTATCCACGAGCGCTCAGTTAGCTAGTTCGCTTGGGTTTGTTTGGGTTTTCATAACCCAAATTTGGGTTTTCATAACCCAAACAGACCCAAACTCGACCGTTTGGCGATTAGCTCCAAAACATCTCCATTCTGGGTACAAAATAACCGAGGTAGCGGCATTTCTTGCTTCTATTTTATTCAATGAAGGAAATTCAGCCCTACTCATGGTTATGAATGAACTACAAATGGTTGTTGGCAGGCAGAGCTACAGATATGCCGAGCAAATGGATCAGATGAGCGTGGCTTGGCAAAATAGAAAGTTTATTAGAGACAAAAGAAGCTCGAAAAGCTCGTAAAGAGAAAATGCAAGGTTCAAATGAGTTGCACGAGGAGGAGGAAGGACTGCTGTATGGTGCTGGAACCGTTGATTAATCGGTAAGACACTTTATCATTTGATTAAACGCATTTGACTTTGAGTTTTTCGTTTGTGAAACTTTAAACGTGTTTTTCTCGAAACTACATTTTTTCAATTTGCGGGAATCATAACTCAAAAACTAATTGATGGATCATTTTCAAATTTGGGACACGTTTACATAATATAATTTATTAAAACACGAACCTAAAGTTGGAAAGATTAGATTGTTTAATACATTTATTATTGCAAAATTCCGGGGAAAAAAGCTAAAAATCGATCATTTTTTTTCAAGCACGTTCCAACATTCACTTCTCCATTTTTTTTTCAAGGTTCATAATCTTAAAAAACATCTCAAGAATGTATAAAATTTTGTTGGACTATTTCAGATGCGAATTGCGACCTGCACAATTCCTACAAATCGACAACAACGATGAGGACACGTCAAGGGACACAGAGGATTACACCTTAATTAATGCAGGAAATAACTTGAAAAAATTACCAGAGATGTATGAAAATATGAATAAATTATTGTCAGAGTTGCGGAAATTTCCGTTTTTTTCACATTCAAAAAAATCCAAAAAATCATCTAATTTTCGGTCTCCTAAAGTGGTTTTCTTCAAACATTCCGTGATCCCCTGTTTTTATTGTCGTTATGGAATCTTTAGATTTTTTACATGCTTACAGCAATTCATATAAGTAATCTATACTTATTTAGCATATAAATTATCAGATAATGTGGCCAGCATGTAATCTCCATAAATTAGATAATTTTGAAGGTCGTAATTTTTGGCCATAAGTTCGGTGACTTGGCTGGAAATTTTACCGCTATACTGGGATGTATTTTTACTTAATTGTAGACGATAATCAGTTAATTGTTAAATATTCGGGTTTGTGAAAGGAATACCTTGATTCTCGGAATTCCCCTGATAAGCGTCAAGGTACAAGGCAAACTGTAAATTAGAACGCACGAGTGAAATCTTTTCCAAGACAATATTTTCTTCGAAGTTGGCGCGACATCCGCAGTTAATACGTCAAAAGAAATTACCCGCCGTGAGAGTTACACGCGCGAGTGTATAAGAGTAGAGTCTTGCTGTTTTCGCTCGTTCTCTTGGGCGAAACCATCCGCGAAAGTTTTTAATTAAATTTCAGCAAAACTCCCGTCCGCCCGCGCAAGTATTCGCTGAGACGTACCGTTGTCGTTGTTGCGGGCACGAATAGGCCACGGAAGACGCGACGAAAAGGTGAACGACGTGAGGGACGGCTGTGGGGAGAGCAGAAAGTGGAAAACGAAGCGATGTACATCAGCTTTCTTATATTGAAGCTGTCGTTATCTCCCCCCTCCTCACTCTCTCTCGCTCTCTCTCTCTCTCTCTCTCTCTCTCTCTCTCTCTCTCTCTCTCTCTCTCTCTCTCTCTCTCTCTCACTCTCTCTCTCTCTCTCTCTCTCTCTCTCTCTCTCTCTCTCTCTCTCTCTCTCTCTCTCTCTCTTCTCTCTTTCTCTCTCTC
>OZ010718.1:15806865-15861965 GCA_963932345.1 Ophion ventricosus
CATTGTCCGGGCCACTCACCTGCCACTGGCGATTTATCAAGGCAACGCCGAGCTTCTTGTAGACGTTTTCGTACTACATATCCGTCTAATCGGATTATACTTTTCGTCTTCTCTCCCTCCCTTTTGGCTCTCTCACTCTCACTCTCTTTCTTTCTCTCTCTCACTCTCTTCTTTCTTCTCTCTCTCTCTCTCTCTCTCTCTCTCTCTCTCTCTCTCTCTCTTTTCCGCGTTCTCACTCTCTCTCTCTCCTGCTTTTCATTCTTTCACGATACATATATGTACAGCTTATGAGAACTCACGTGCACAGATAATGATTAAAAAAAAGTTGACCTGGACTGTTAAGATTCTTTTACACTTGGTTCACCAGCAGAGCCTGCACAAATTGTTTTCTAGACGAAATATTTCTATAAATTGCGTAAACGCATGATCGTCGACTTCGCAATAAAATTCTGTACAATGCACTCTTCCTGTTTGTTACCTTATCAAGGTTTGCGCCTCATTCTGGTACAATATATCTTTATTTTTCTCATCGTTATCATCTGTATATTTTTCGTAGTGTCCTCTCTTTGCCTTCCTCCTGTCCGTTTGATCGTTCGTTTCTCCAGCTTATCGCTCTCCCGTCCTCCCAAAGCCGCTCTTTTTTTTTTTTTTATTTCTTTGGACCACAATCCGGGCTACTGGTCATTTTCAAGCGTTCTCGAACCACGTCACATTTTCATCCAAAATTGCCTCTATAAATCAGATATATAATATGATACATACGTGTTTTACGGTGGAGGAAAAAAACGGCGAAGAGGGTGTTTATGGCTTAATACGAAACGGTGGATACCCACAACGGATATTAAGTGCATCTATGCTCACGTGAAATATTACATTTAATTTCTTAGGGATCTCGATCAATTTATCGAGTGACCTTTTCTTTTTCATCAGGACGCATTTACGAAGATTTATCTTTTATGGCTCTTCATTTTCTCTAATTTTTTCGAAAAGCTGTGAGAGAATTCACGAGCTCATTTTTCGAATACCTCATTTGAATTATGTAAATAGAGGGGGGAAAAAAATGTATATTTTTACGGTCTTTTTTTCGTCACGAACGTTTTACTACGGACGCAAATAATTTTGTCGTAACGAGAATATTGGACACGAACTTCTGGATCTTGTCACTCTCTCGTCGCTGTTGAGACGCGAGAATATTCATTAAAAACACACCGCTATGTGGCAAAGATCCAATCTCAGTACACTGTCTTGCTCGAAGAACTGAGAGTGAACTGAGTTCGTCCTTTTATCTCTCTCTCTCTCTCTCTTCTCTCTCTCTCTCTCTCTCTCTCTCTCCTCTCTCTTTCTTTCTTTCTCTTTCGCTCACGCTTCCATGCAGATACGGCACACATTTTTCTCATCTCTGATTTTGCCTGCAAGCTCGAGGCAACGGAATATCAACCTCCGAAGGTCACGCCTTGGCAAAATACATATAATTCACATACGCACGAACGATACGTTGACGACCGTTTATTTTTGGCTTTCACGCTCGTCACGTAAACGCAAACGCTATTATAAATGGTCTCTTCCATATTTTCGGTCCATCGCATGCTCTCATCATATGTGCGTCCAAACTACTCTCGCTTATTCTCTCTTTCTCTCTCTCTCTCTTCTCTCTCTCTCTCTCTCTCTCTCTCTCTCTCTCTCCCTCTCCCTCCCCTCTCCCTCTCCCCTCTCCCTCTCCCTCTCCCCTCTCCCTCTCCCTCTCCCCTCTCCCTCTCCCTCCTCCCTCTCCCTCTCTCTCTCTCTCTCTCTCTCTCTCCTCCTCTCTCTCTCTCTCTCTCCTCTACTCTCTCTCTCTCTCTCTCTCTCTCTCTCTCGCTCTCTCTCTCTCTCTTCTCCTCTCTCTCTTCTCTCTCTCTCTCTTCTGGTTTGTGCTCATAAAATACTTCGTTATCATTCGGAAATAACAAGATGACGCCTAGCATCTGCCAAGAGCGCGGAGAGTATAAACTTATTCGGTACGTTTCAACGATGAGAACGATCGAATTCGAAGATTTCGCCCAAACAGCTCTTGCGGTTCGCAAGAACGTATCGCGTTGCATAAACTCTTGACTTATGGACGAGGAGACTCGAAATCTGGCATCCGGAACGTTTAATCGTAGCTTTGTCGTTTAAAAAAAAATAATTTGTCTTTCTGTTCGCAAATGACTGTTGTTCCTAAAAGTACAGAAGAAGATTTTTGTTCTTTTACATAAATCGATATGACGATTTTAACCCTTCGTGGTAATAATTCCAAATTCAATCGCGGTGGTCACACTTGGGTCGATTCCTACCAATCAGTTTCAAAAAGTATTGCGACCAAACTATTCGTCCGAAATGGTTCAAAACATTACGGAATATGCTTTGAACTTTCTAGATGATGTATGTTCCAGATGGCGCGTTCCAGAAAAGGTATTTATTCCGACATGTGAAGAGGGTATATTTTATGGTATGAGGATACTTCAAACTCCAGGTAAGATAGTGAATACAGACCCATTCGAAGTCGGGAACTATTATATATATATATATATAGGCCAAAAATTGATTCGACGGGGTCGATTCTACCCAGGGTAGATTTAATGAAAGGTTAATAATGTTTTAGGATGTTGAATACGGCAATCTGACCAAAAATGTGCTCCGTAATAATCTGTATTCTATCTTAATCGATGACATTGATTTTCAATTCTGATTAATTAAATCGTTTCTCTGTGATAAATCAATCTAAAATCCAATAACTGGCATCACGTCACAGTTCGAAACGAGAAAATGTATCAACCATTTCATAAACTGTTCACCTCTTCACCCTACTTCATTGCTACGCTTATTCAAATAATCATCAAATAAAGCGAGTTATAATTTCTGCATTGATCCAGAATGACGTCTACGATTCTCGGGCGCACGAGAATTTTTAGCCCAACACGAAGGAAAATACAGTCCGAGCGAATACCAAGTCATTGATCGCAATTTTGTTACCGAATATTGAACGATACGAAAAATACTGGCAAACATCTCACGATGACAATTGATAATCAATAGTATTGAGTATAAATGAAAAACATGTCCGAGAGAGACATTTTCCAAACAGTCTTCCAAACAGCAGCTGCATTTTTTCGTATTCGAAAGTGAAGTATCATATCCTCGGGATTGTGCAAAAAAGATTCAACGGATATATACGCGGAGAGCGTGCTGCAAGCAGCGCGTTTTTGGATCGTTGCGGTCGTGTTGCTAACCGAGACTGGGAGGAATACCAACAGACTCACAGTCCGCCTCAGCCAATGTACGATTATAAACTTTATGATTTGCTCTACTGTCACTTTATATAATACCCAAGCATCGTATATCCATATACCACCATCAACGTATACATCGATAGAGAGACAGTAAAATAACTGAACACAATTTGACACGTTAAAGTGATGTTGCTAAGCCCCGCGTTGGTCTACGAATGGTCGATATATGCATCCGTTTACGATATATAGCCAACGTCGATCGATAGATGAATGGCTCGACATCATCGCGTGTCTATTCAGTTGGCGCTGTCGCCAGGCGAGCAGCAATAGAAGTGATAGAAGCAAGAGAGAGAGAGGGAGAGAGAGAGACAGAGAGAGAGAAAGAGAGAGAGAGAAAGAGAGAGAGAGAGAGAAAGAGAGAGAGAGAAAGAGAGAGAGAGAGAGAGAGAGAGAGAGGAGGCGGGGCAGAAGTAATAGCAGCTATGGAGGATGGCGGATAGAAGAGATATATATCCGGTAAAGAGGATGGTTATTCGTGGTACTGTTCGGGCGCGGACCTGCGGCACGTAGACGATGACAGCAGGTGCGCAGACGTGCACCAGGAGGCGAGAAACCTACCCTGCTTTGTGGATTGTACGAAAACGATGAAGAGAGAGAGAGAAAGAGAGAGAGAGGGGGGGGGGAGAGAGAGAGAGAGAGAGAGAGAGAGAGAGAGAGGAAGGGAGAGCGGCGAATCGGGAGAGGGGTGGGGCAAGGGCGGGGGTGTATAGAGAAAACCGAGATATAGTTACGATGACGGTGATGTGTCCTAGAGACGCTTCGTGAGCGAAGAGTCAGGGGATGTGAATCGCGCAAAGGGGTCGCTCGCGCAAGCGTGCATCTACCCAGCAACTAGCAAATTAAATATTAACACTGGCTCAACGCTGACGAGCTTCCATTGGTATAAAAAGTCCAGTCATGTATTTACAGGTGAACCGGTAAACGCGTGTGAATTATAAACCAACCTTCGTGCCAAAAGCTTCTTAAAATTTAATCTCCGAAACGAAAAGGAGAACACTTTTTTTTCGTATTATCCAATGTATAATTATACTTTGATGAACCTCAATGTGGTTCGATTTTTATAATTCATTTGTGGAGGAAGGGATCGGGAATATTTGAGGAATATGATTTTTGGTCGGGAGCGCGTTAAAGATTGGCCTCTTGAAAGGCTCTTGAATTATTGTTAGAGTTACAGAAAAAAAATGGTTGATTATAAAAGCATAAAAATCTCGGTCTTCAGAGAAATGAGCACTCATTGAATTAAACAATGGTATCGCAGTTCACATCCCTGCAATGCAACGAAGATCCTTTTTACAAGCTTTTATTTAACTTCACTTGTTGCGAGATGCAAAACGAAAAATCGATATTTCACCCACTTTTCGACTACTTAGAGCTCTGAAATTTTGCAAACATGCATCTAAGAGGTAACAATGCATGATTCAACTTTTAGAAAATAATAAAATAAATAAAAATAACGACTTTCTGTGAGATGCAAAACGGAAAATCGATATTTCACCCAATTCCCGACTACTTAGAGCTCTGAAATTTTGCAAACATGCATCTAAGAGGTGACACTGCATGATTCGACTTTACAAACTTAAAGACTAAAAAGTAGAAAATAATTCAGGTGTAAAAAAATAACTTTTTCAACACAAACTTTTATTTAATGTACTGAAAAGTAGAAAATATTTTTTCTTACCATGTTACCTATATGTGACTGTAAATAAAAGCTTGGGCCGGTCAAAATTTAGACATATAATATTTAATTAAACATTTAAAATTTAAGCGCCCCAAGCTTTTATTTATAGTCACATATAGGTGACTTGGTAAGAAAAAATATTTTCTACTTTTCAGTACATTAAATAAAAGCTTGTTTTTAAATAATTATTTGTTATTTTCATATTTGCTTATTTGAATTATTGTCCAGAATCTTTTTTGCAGATTAAAATTGTAGATCTTTAATAAGAATCCTAAAATAAACCATTTGATCGATTTTCATAGCTCAAAACTACTTTGGGTTATTGAAAAAATTCATTTTTCTTGCATTTCAACGACGCAACGAACTTCAACAACACTGTAATTGATGAAAATAAGAAGAGACGTTGGGAAAAAGAAATCTTCCCGTTTTTTTTCACAATAATAATAATATAAGCCCCAAACGTACATCAGGAGCGTTTTAGCGAAAAAAACCCGAATGAAAGTCATTATTTTCATGCTGAATCATCGTATTTACCTTGGCACATTTCTAAAGATGCAAATGTCGATGTAAATACTGTTTGCACACATTTTACGAGTATAGCTGCATTTTTAGACATTTCCTTTTTTACGTTTTAGATAAAATCTCCCACGGCCTCATTCACGGTGCTTTGCGTGGACTCTCATTATATTCACGTGGGTGTAGATTCGTATATCGTACGTACGCGGATGATATAAATCATTGAAATATTCCGAGATGCATACGAAGATATAAATCGTGCTCACGCGTGGGTCGAGAATGCACACAGGTGCCTATTTCTTCTTCGCCTCTTTACTTGTTCTGCTTTTTTTTTTTCCTTCCTTAGCCGCGAGTTACGCGGAACCCTTTTCGGTTTGGTGGATCGTAATTCACATTAGTTTTAATCGTCAGTTGAATATAAACAGCGTCGACACACGAGAAACCCAGTTCGTTATAAACGCGCTGTGAATAACAATAATTATTAATTAATATTATTCGCGGATATGTCTCTCTTTTTCTCGTACTCCTGCCGAGTATCGGCGAGAGTGCATTAATTAATATTCAAACACGCTACCACTGTCGTATTTTTATTTTCCGAGAGGAGAATAAAAATATTGCAGCCGTTTCATACGTTATAATTCTTCGTTTCCTGCTTTTTTTTTTCTTTTCTTCTTTTTTCAAGCCACTTAATAATGCGCGCATTCATGCACGTTCATTATCACCATATCGTGATCGAGCTAGCAGTAAATATTTTATCTTGTCGCGTCATCACTCGTAAATTTATATGTGCGTATATATATATATATATATATATATATATGGATAAACACACACACATTTATACATACTATACATCAATACATACATTTCAATGCAATTAAAACATACCTGCATTCGTTTGGGCGTTGAACCAGTGTTCTGTAACAAGAGAGAACAAACATTTCATTCATTTGGAAGATACGAATATGAAATACGAAGACCACAGGACAGCGTGTTACACGTACAGGATTATACTTATAAATATATGTACGTCTCACCCTTTGTACAAGAAATTTATGTACCAAGAGACGCAGCACAATATTGACGCCAACTAATTAAAAATAATTCTCGTATACAATCAGGAGAAAAATACTTATTCGAGTGTCTATTCAATAACTGTATATACATATCTACAGGACACACAATTTCATTTAATTATGATACACTTGTTACTTGCTGACTATGCCGCGCTTAACTTTACGTTTTTTCTCGAGATTTTTGGAACCTGACAATCATACTTTTTGCAGCGTAGCTAGAGATGAGATGAATTTTCGAATGCGTCTTTGCCTCTTTGTGCTTGAAGCTTTTCTATAACACGCAGTAGACGAGTACAATAGATTTTTCCGGAATCTGGCCTCTGCAGAATTCCTTTGCTGCAAAGTAATATTAGATGAAGTAAAAAGTTCTGAGCGTATTTCGCTTTATCTCGACGAAGAAATTAACATAGTTAGGATTATCCGATTTAGATCAAATATGCGCCGTTTTGTTCGATAACTTTTATCCATTTTGAAGGCAATTTCATAATTCCGCGATTGAAGAAGTCCTCGTCCCTATTGGTAAAAACTTGACCAGCTCATTTTCACAAGCCTCTCTTGAGGCCAGTTTTGTACCATAAAGAAAATTTTGCAAATGCTTGAAAAGGTGATAATGGCTTAGTGTCATGTCTGGACTATACGGCGGGTGTGATAGAACCTCCCATCCAAGCTCTCGGAGCTTCGGGCTCGTCGTTAAAGATGTGTGCGGCCTGGCGTTGTCTTGAACACAACACCCTTCCTATTGGCCAATTCTGGCCGCTTCTGGTCGATCGCCTGCTTCAATCTGGTCAGTTGTTGACAGGAGAGGTCCGAATTGAGTGTTTGGTCCGATGGGAGCAGCTCATAGTGAATGATTCCCTTTCAATCCCACCAAAAGCCTTTTCACCTTGGTCGTAGTGGTACTGAAGAATGTATCGAATTTTCTCTTTTTTTACCTTCATTTTGGAACGCTGTAACACACAACTGGCTTCACCAAACACAAAACTGTCAAAGAACTTTCTTTGAAGCGTTATGTCACCTTTAAATCGCCGCATAGTATGACCCGATGCGATGTATACATCGTGAGATATGGCTCACTAAAGACACCTAGCGGAAAACGCTCAGAACTTTTTACTTCACCCAATATATGTATACAAAAACACAATGCTTTGCATATACTTATACGAGGCAGCTTTAAAGCCACAACGTACCGGTCACATAAAATTTACGAAGTCTAAAAAGAGTAAGAACCATCAGGTTGCCCCTACCGCATGTTCCTAGGCCCTTTAACTTTATCTGAAGTACAAAAGAAGTGCATTTCAAACACACAAGCACAAATACAAATTCATTTGTCGTCTTCCCTTATCGAGACCATCTAAAATCAAAGATTTGCCCTGAAGATTCAATCTCTTTCTCTCTCTCTCTCTCTCTCTCTCTCTCTCTCTCTCTCTCTCTCGTTGCACGTAACTTATACATAGCTAATATACATATTACAAAGCTATCTGCACGGCATATAACGTAGGTACAAAGGAGAAAGCTCCATCGTTGAAAGATCCTTCGGCGATGTTCGTGACATATGCATATCGGGGTCCCCCAAGGATAAGACAAGACGTCTACGCAAAGGGGTATGTTGTGCATAATCTATGATCGTTCTATACGCGTATTTACGGACACGGGGGCTCCGATAATTTCGTCAATTATCTATTCAGACGGGAGGGTTAAGCCTCATCTAGCATGTATGGTATCAAGTATGAAGCTAGACTTCTGAAACGCTTGAATAATCTTACATACTGCATTTCGCGAACTTACCTCATCACAATCATCATCCCTCTGACATACGGGAGATTTCTCTCGTCTCTGTTGTCTCGAGATAAATCGTGAAAATTGAGAGTTGCATGGCTGACGAATCTTTCTAGAGACACGGAAAGTGTCTCAAAGACAAAGTGAATGGAAACATTCATACAGAAGGAAGACTTTTCTCAATTCAGCGATTTAATTTAGAACATCGCGCAATTTTGACTATGTTTACTCTTATATCTCTCACTCACGAAAAGAAAAGGCTCCTCGTCGCTTTCGTTCTTTCTTCCACTCTCTTTGAAATACATTAGAGGCACGATGACAACACCACTAACTCCGACTCGTCGTAATTGTGTATTATTTATGAATTCCGTTAAACGAGAAATTATGACCTCACGATAGATATTTCTTTCTATACATACACTGCAAATCCATGTGTTTTACTCGTTACACGTAAGATGTATAATTTTAGGAATTAACAGGTGTAAATGCTATACACAGTTTAAAATAACGCACTTATGTGTGCTATAGAGAATTCAAACACATTTGATGTGTATTTTCAAACACTTGAACCGCATTAAATTTTAACACTTTGTTGCTGTTTTATTCAAAATGTGCAAAACGTGTAAATGTCTGCATTTACACGTTTAGATATCAAACGTATCTTAAAGAATGGATTAATGTGTGTTAATGCACTTGATACTAACGTGACACATCAATTTTAAGGTACTTAATACCTATTTTAATTAAATTAATTGAACAGGGCTTGTTCTTTTGAATACGACGATTAAAAATACATGACCGTGTTAACATCTTTCTCTTTTCCTCTCTCTCTTCCTCTTTCTCTCTCTCTCTCTCTCTCTCTCTCATCCCCCTCCCTATTTCACGTATAAAACCCTTCGAAGATCTGTCTACTGTCTTATATATTGGGTGAAGTAAAAAGTTCTGAGCGTTTTCCGCTAGAAGTCTTTAGTGAGCTATATCTCACGATGCATACATCGCATCGGGTCATACTATACGGCGATTTAAAGGTAACATTACGCTTCAAAAAAAGTTCTTTGACAGTTTTGTGTTTGGTGAAGCCAGTTGTGTGTTACAGCATTCCAAAATGGAGGTAAAAAAAATAGAATATTCGATACATTCTGCAGTACCACTACGACCAAGGTGAAAAGGCGGCCAAAAAAATTCGTGCTGTTTATGGACCCAATACAGTATCGAATGCAACGGCAAAGCGGTGGTTCCAACGATTCCGTTCTGGTAATACGGACGTCGAAGATGAGGCACGGTCTGGTAAATCAATCGTCGAAAATGTCGATAAAATTATGGAAATCGTCGAGTCGGACCGGCATGTGAGCACTTATTCCATTGCCCAGGAACATCAGCCAGAAAACCGTTTGGAACCATTTGCATAAGGCTGGTCTCAAGAAGAAGTTCGATGTATGGGTGCCACACGAATTGACGCAAAAGAACCTTTTGGACCGAATTGATGCCCGCGATTCTTTGTTGAAACGTAACGAAATCGAACCATCTTTGAAGCGGATGGTGACTGGCGATGAAAAGTGGGTCAGATACGAGAACAACAGCCGAAAAAGATCGTGGTCCAATCGTGGTGAGCTGGCCCAAATGATCGCCAAGCCCGGATTAACGGCTAAGAAGGATTGCTGTGTGTTTGGTGGGATTGGATGGGAATCATCACTCAATTCGGACCTCTACTGTCAACAACTGACCAGATTAAAGCAGGCGATCGACCAGAAGCGGCCAGAATTGACTCCAGAATTGGCTACAAAACTGGCCTCAAGAGAGGCTAGTGAAAATGAGCTGATTAAGTTTTTTACCAATAGGGACGAGGACTTCTTCAATCGCGGAATTATGAAATTGCCTTCAAAATGGCCAAAAGTTATCGAACAAAACAGTGCATATTTGATCTAAATCGGATAATCCTAACGATGTTAATTTCATCGTCGAAATAAAGCGAAAAAACGCTCAGAACTTTTTACTTAATCTAATATATAGGCTATGGTTGCGGAAATCTATATCATGATATTTGATAAAACTCTCTAATTATCACAATGACATCAACTAATTGATATAATTTATGTGATACAACAAATAATTATAGGAATTACTTTTGTGTGTTATGACATATCTGATTTTAAAAAATAAAATGCTCCAAGCACTTTATTTTTTCTGTAGCGTAGGGGCAGCGTACGTAGGTTGTAGATGCGATTCCACGTGCAGGCAAAATGTTCTCTTCGAAAAAAAAAAATAATTACCGGACGTTTGGAAATGACGAATTATATTGAAAAATCATTGATGTAGAATTCTGAGTTGAGAATTTCATTCTATTTTGGATTTATAGAATATTTTATGCATTTAGTAGACGGGCTGTGATGCCTTGAATCAACATGCATGTAGTATGTAAAAAAGAATCAAATAACACACAACTTATGCATAGAAATAACACACTTAAGTGTGTAATACAAAACGCATGAAGCAAATCTCGAAAGTACACCCTCGGAAATGTGTAAAAAGTTACCACAAGGTAACACATGTGTGTTGTGTCGAATCAACGCACTTTCATTTGTAGTGTATCAACACGAAACACTCGCAAAATCGAAGGAAAAACAAGTTAAATTTCGTAAAATCCATATCGATACTTTATAGAAACTCTTCTCTATCTCGTAGATAAAGTGGCAGCTCTTCCTCGCGAGAAAGAGCAATGCCCGAACAAGTCGAACGTTGCAACGAGAGGGTGGATTCTGTGGAAACGTCGGAATAGGCTCACAGTGTAAAGAGGATGATGTATTGGCATGCACACCTATGTATACTCGGCGAGAATCTCGATTTCCGGGATTTTGTGGAGATCGTCAGCAGTGATATCCTGTCGCAGAAAATGTTCTGTATGCGCGGACGATTGCGTGCAGCGCTTAGTGTGTTCGCGCGTGTGTGTGTGTGTATCTGATGCTTGGGGTCGCGGCAACCGCTATGGGGGTGGGTATTAAATTTTCAACGGGTATATACAGCCATCCAGTAGCATATAGCCCAGCCGCGTTCACCCGCGCCGCCAGAAAATACGCTTTAAAAGGCGATAACTATAAATAAGGGAGAGCCGTAATTCTCTACGCGCCGGGGAGCCCGAGATTCATGGCACGAGAGGAGAGAGTCCTGTAGTTTTTCGTTTTACACACACACACACACACACACGTATATTTACACATATATATTACGCCCGCGGTACACGGGGTATATTCTACCACAGTACACACTGCATAAAGCACCGGAGTCCCGGAGAAGATTCGAGACAACGACATAACGGGACCACGAGCTTCCATACCCATACCATCCGTTTCAACCATCACCTCGAATCTATGCTTCGCAACAACGAAACTGCGACAGTCTTTGTACCTGTTTTTTTTCCCCACAGGACTCGTTCGCCCATTCTTAAGAATCCAGCGTTGTACGGTCGATGGACTTTCAGATTTTTTGGTAGGGTAGGAAGGGGCATGTTGAGCAAGTTTGAAATTATCACCCTGTATACGTGTAGAAATGTGACCGGACATTCCCTACTTTGTGTCTGGCCCTGGTCAGGCTCGCCTCGTCCGATTCACCTGACCGGGCTCTTTCATGGAACAGACCAGAAAGATCACAAAACCGTTTTTTACAGCTTGCACTCTATGTTTGGAAATTGCAATGTTCTGGCTGAAATACATTGCGAGCGCGTACACTTCAACGTAATGTATAGCCGGCCAGAACATTGATATTTCCTTAAACGTGAAGCTTAAGAACTGTCTAAAGCTGCTTTGCTTTTTGCCCCCTCAAATATATTTATAATTAATTTGGATGGAACTAATACAGCTGATATCATTCTCTTCACCATTTTAAGCTTTTTTTTTAATCGATGATAATCTACGAGAATATTAATGCTCATCACAAATGTTACAACAAGTATTAATTTGAACATAACGAATAACCAAATTATTTGATAAGACAAAAAAGTAAAGGAGGTGGTTCGTGGTTTTTAAAATCGACGTCACCTTACCAGGAAATATCAATGTTTTGGCTGGGAAAACATTACCCGTATGTATTTCGCCATAAAACCGCCAGGTGGCTTCGAGCGAAGCGCTTCGCGTAACCAAGGTGCGATCTTACAACGATAAAAGTTCGACCCATTGTTATATCACGAACAGAAGTGCTCACACCGTGCCCATTCGCTTATGATTTTGTGAAACTTTAGAAATAATAAGTACCAGTACGATCTGATACTATTTATTTTACTCTACACCGATTTATTTCTCATTGCCCTCTCTATACACTATCTCTTTCCTCGTCAGTTCCTGATCAGTTTCCGAAAAAGGGAACGGCGGATCAGGGCCTGGCCTAAGACCTGTTACATGGCAAACTTGATCCACCTTGAAAGGCCTGACCATGGCCTGATATTATCTAGGGAAGGCAGATAAGGGGCAGTACTTTTTCTCGACTCAAATTTCTCCACGGGTAATTCCTTAACAGTCCACCGTATAAAAATGAAACCTAATTTGGTCAATAGAAAATTTATCTGGAAAAAAAGTCTGTAGACGCAATTCCTGTCATCCTTATTGTTTCACAGATAATCGCTCTCAAATGACTAAATGCCATATTTGCTCAACCTGTCCCGATAGTGAGGTAAGTTGAGCATGAGTATGCGGTAAGTTGGGCAAAGTAAGAATTGCATAAAAAAATCAGACGTATGCAATATGATTTGGTACAATGCAGTAATAAACCAACAGTTGCTTGTTAATTAGTTAGGTCTTGAAACATTAATATTAATTGCAATGAACTTTGAAATATTTTTTCTTATACAATGATAGAAGAAAATCTTTCAATCACGTTTTGTTTTACTTTTGGGTGCAAAAATAATGAAACGTCCCGTGTTACCGTCTCGTGCGCCGCCTGGCAACGGGCGATAGCGTGATGTGTTCCCCTCTCCCATACCTCTCTTTCCGCCATTTTATGCACCCGCGTGCAGTGCTTAGTTTTCCAGATATTCCGATTGCTCAACTTACCCGACTGCTCAACTTGCCCCTCCCTGCCCTATTTATTTTTGAAATAAAACGAGCTAATTGAAGGATTCACAAGGTTACGTGAATCCGAGGGTTGCGCAAGGCACGAGACGAGACGAGAGTTTACCTACATTGCGTTTCGTCGACCAAACTTTTGGGCATCAAGCCAAGACTTTGGATGAACCGTAGGTAATGGCTATGATCGTTGACTTGGGCCAAACGGAAAATGGTCTGGAACTTCAGAAGGCAACAGTCCTTTAGATTTTTCATGCATAAGACCTCAACAACGTCACCTGGTTGGTTGGCCACTTTTTTTTACCCTGTTTTCATTTTTCTTCTTTTCTAGGCTTTTAATGCGTACACGTATTGTACGCGGGGAAAGGAATATGGGTATATAAATACATATGTGGTGTATCGATGTACAGCAGGCCGGGGAGATTCGTATGCAGCCTTCCAACCCTTCAATGGCTCGCACGAACGGCTCCATTCACTACCGTTGACCAATCGACCGTGGCGCAAACATCGATAATGATCGTAACGCTTTCCCGTTGCTCTGGCCTTTCCCCTTTATACGTTGGAATCCTCTCTAGCTCCCACATTCTCTCTCGCTCTGCCTCTCTCTCTCTCTCTCTCTCTCTCTCTTTCTCTCTCTTTCGTTCTTTTCGCCTTTTTCAATGCGCTCTTTTCTGGTCGTCTCCGGCGACCCGAAAAGTCGACGGAAAATGCCCGGAAGTCCAGTATGCCCCTTGCTAAGCTGCACAAGGAACAAGCAGTTTTCTGATTCGCCACATGCGATTTCGTGATAGTCCTGGCACAAAAGCCAGGGAATCCCTCCATTTGGCTTTTCCGAGGCGAACAACACCCAATCCTTCCCAGCGGATGAAAGCGAATACGCTAGTTGTCGGGGTGTGGTGATTTCATTGAGGTGTAACGTTGCATTCAATTCATCATTCGGCATTTTAAGATTTTTAAAGACCGCGATTCAACGAACCTTGAGTCCAACAGATGCGGGATAAACACGATATACCCGAGCTCACCTCCCACCTAGCAAATTATCCAATCGCAATGAAATACTTATAATAATGCTTCACCCAAAGATAAATGTAATATGGTTAAAAAAATCCAGTCGCAGTATTATATATATACTAATAATCGGTTTTCCGATTGTCTGACAATTTGTCAGTTTTGATGCTGTACATTAGACAGAGCGAGTATATCAGTGACATTTGGTACTTCTTTGCACCGTGGGCAATCCAAAGGCATCCGTGGGCACTTGACATATCTATTGTCAACATAGTACAGTTCTCTTCGACGCGGTGAGACGATTTTGTTTTTTTTTTGTTTCATGGAAATAAGCTTAACTCAACGCGATGTATCAGACTTAGATGTTTCTTAAGGTATTACTGGATGGACCGTCGGGCAAAAAGTTAGTCCAAAATGGGCGAAACGTCGATTTACAAGTCTAGATCATGTCGTACACGTTTAGCCTGACAAATAGCTAATTTAATAATAAATTAACACGTAGAAATGTTAATTTTTCACTTTAAATAATAATTGAAGTCAAATTCAACGATATTGGCGTGAGCTTGACTGAGGTTTTGTCAGTGACTGTACATCTGTTTCAACTGTCCAAAAAAATTAATTTCTTAATTTTCAAATTTAATGAATACATCCAGATCATCTTATTATTATCAATAATAACCCAAAAGCTCAATATGTATTGAGTTTTCCAATGATTGCTATTAATTCATCCATAAAAAAAAGCGATACTCCTTATTATTTTTATCAATTTCTGGACAATTACTCCAGTTGATTTATTTGACACTTAGCATAATCAATCGCTTGAACCTAAATCTTGATGATATATCAAGTTTCATATTTCATATTTCATGTGTGTTGAGTGATTACTGATTATTATGTAAATTTTATTTAAAAAAAAGATCATTGTGATCGAAACCAGTTTCTGTCAGGTCCATCCAGAAGAGAATGCTGGCTACGCTGATGCAAATAAATACTTATATTTGATTCACATAAATTCTTATTTACGCGAACGAATCATGTACGGTTGAAGAACAAGGCGATTTTGGCAATCGCGTTATAACGATTCAAAAACTTATAAATTATATTTCGTAATAAAAAAAAGTACTGTAAACAGTCTACCGCGACGTAGATGGCACGGTGAAATTCGTTATCGATACTCCAACGAAATTTTGCGAGCGATTTTAATGAGAATTTGATCGCTTATAGCGACAGGCTTGTAACATCGGACGATGCACATAGGCAGTAGATATCCAAGAGGATATCACATTACCCATCGATCCGGGTACAAAGCTTGTCTCCGGCATTAATTTACGTGTCTTCGTTAAAGCGCAGCATCAACAACCGACGCGGTATGTTTCCAAGAATTTCGCTCGACATTCTGCTCTCACAATTTATATAAATTTCCAAAGCTCACAAACACACACACACGGGCACGCACACGCGTGCCCGCAATCAAAGCGTGCTATCGAGTTTCACGTCAGCGTTAATAAATTCTCGTTAATCAATTCTTTCATGACCATAGGCGATTACCGACTACGAACGAATGGAAGCAATGTTGAAAGAACGAAAAGAAAGAAAAAAAAAAGCTATTAAAATTGACGCAATGCTCCGCTGCCAGTTTGTGAAACATTGTTTATTTCGCTTCTCATTGGGGAGCGATCTTTTTTTTTTTTTCCCCGAGCCATACCGGATCGTTTGATCCGTCACTCAAACAGTAGAATGAAAGCGGGCTCGGACAATGAGAGCGAGAGAGTGTCACGTTCGATCGGGCGAGAGTTTCATTCAGGCACCCGGAAACCCAATCGTCGATCGACATGCGCGATAAAGAGAGAAAGAGAGACAAGGAGACTTCGTCCGACCAATTGTCGCATGAAGAACGAGCGAGAGAAAAAAAAAGCGCGAATAAGCTTTCGTGCAGTGGCCATGTCCGTATCGTTGAATTATGTAGGAAAATGTGGTATCGAGGGGATGAAAATAGCGTGTAACATAGACACGGGGTATAGTCTCGCATGAATTTTTCGAGCTCGAAAGGAAGTACCGGCAAAAATTTTGTAGCGGCAAATCTTTGCTCGATCTGCGCACACTTCGGTCCCTCGGTGTCGCGCCCTTTCGTACCTACACCCTCGTCTTCGACGCTAAAATGATCCGGCGAGATTCATCGGCCCTCGCTACCTCGTAGATAACGTTCACGAATGGACACGTCAATCAAAAAAATTGACAGAACCGCCGCGGTCCCGACAAAGGCTAGCAGGTCAACGCATGACCCATGCTCGTCCATACATATACATGTCAAGAGTCGCGGCAGACGCTGCAGCGTCTTGACGCCAAGTGATAAAAATTTTTAAAAATGTTATCGACGCCATTGATCTCGACGCCAATGACAAACTGACGACCCGCCGCGTACTCTTTATACAGTAAGATGGCCTGCCACCGGCCCGTTTTTAACTTTTATATTCATACTATATCCCATGCCGAAATTTGTTGAAAAGTTCCCAGATCCTACCAAATTCGTGCTGCACGTAGAGCGTCCACATTGGAATCCAAGCGGGTTCCGCGCTATTTTCCCGATTGACGTTATTTGAGAATTTTTCATTTGAAATTCTCAATCGGACTTTGTTGGAGCACCAAATGAAAAAAATATCCTTTCGTGATCCCGTGCACAAATTTGTTGGGGATTTCCAAGATGCACCCACATCTGTATAGGGATTTGTCAGGGACAGCGCACATAGGGAGTCATCATTAAAATCCAATTGAATTCTATACTGTTCCCCAATGAACGTTTGACAATTCTTACCACCTTCGGATCGAAAATATGAGAAAAGTTACGGAAAATAACTTGGCGGACTAAAACATAACTTGCGTGCTTCGTGAGCATTTGGGTGTGTGGCAATATCAAAGTGCAGTGAAATAAATAACAACCGATAATTAGGGCTGGTTGATTGGTTTCATTTTACTAGCTCCGCTCATCTTCGCTTTGATGAATGATGGCCCTTATAGTGGGTTTTCAGTGATGCGATTCAAATAGATTTTTAAGATATACTTTCTAAAACGATTTATACTTTTTTAGGATAAGATTTATACTTTTCTGCAATTCACTCATTTTGTATAGCTATATATTTTGGTTAGAAAATTCAACGCACAGAATGCGATGGGATCCATGAAAAATCGTAGCGTATTCCGTTCGATAATGTGAGAATCTTTTAGAATTCACATTGAATTCGTACATTCCAATGGGAAATCTCGATTAGAATCCAATGCCCGTGCAGAAAATTGGCAGGGTATACCTAATACAATTCGGAGCCTTCAATAGATTATTTGTGGATTCCATAGTAGGGTTTTCCGTAAAAGAGCCGGAACAGGCCCCTATTAGGAAATGGTAGGGTAGGTAGGTTGACTAAAACAATGGTCTAAATACGGAGACCAAGTAAGGGCCTTTAAGGGGTATAGTTGTAGATTACCTCGTAGCGATTTTCCCAATACTACTAGACTACTATTTTAGGGGCAAATCAGTATAAACTGCTTGACTAAAGACTTTGTGACATAATAACTATCGAGATCGATTAAATATAATAATTCAACTATGCCTTTAGTAGACGAGCTGTGATGCCTTGAACCAACACGCATGCAGTGCGTTCATTGGAACAACGCGGGATCAAACGTGTCAAAATATGCGATAGAATTCTAAGCCTCAAATATATTGAAATAACACATTTATTTTTCACAGTGCATACACACGCATACATATGGCTACAATAATTTTTATGGCCCTCGGTAGCAAAGTGTGATCGGCCACTGATGGCCCATGTGAGGCTTCCAGACTAGGGCCTTAATGAAGTTAGGGAAAACTAAGATGGGCCCGATCAAAGCCCGAACTCAATTTCTACACGGGTGTACGAGCATGACGTTTTAGTGCAGGGCTCCAATGCGACGACCCATTATATCCCTATCAGGAAGTGGGAACAAGTATGAGACTACAATTGGATTCCTACGACCATTTCTGCACGGGATGTTATTCTCTTGGAGGCACCCTATATGCGTTAAATATTGTATTAACACGCGTGGGCGGATCGAAATCGGAAATGGATCTCGTCAGTTAGGCTGCGTGACGCGGTGGAAATCGCAAAAATAGCGAACAACTGGAAGAGTGGGCTGGGCTGTTTCGTATGGAAACGTTGAAAGGGATCGCGGCGACTGAGAAATGTGAAAAGTTGAGACAGGCGAGTGGAAAAGAGGGTATAAAGCAGGGCGCAAGAGAGCGAGAAAAGGAAGGATAAAGAAAAAGCCGAGGGTGCCACTATGATACTAGGAAAGCGTGGATACAAAAGGGAGCCACGATTATGGCGGAGAACGATGTGTTCGATTCGAATTTTTTGGCCGACCTGTCACACGCCAGAGAGATGCAGGATGGAGAACTACGGCCGAGAGACGAGAATCCAACGGGCGGGAAAAAAAAAGGAACCGAGATACATATACGGATGAAATCGTGTGCCGCTGCTGTATTCAGGTCCAGCGAGGGGCGCAAAAGCCGCGAACAAAGGACGCAACCGAGGAACGACAAAAAGTGTCGAGAAGATATCCTCCATTTGTCGTCCGCAGGGGCCTGTAACGCGTTTCTTATTATTATTCTTATTCTTATTATTATTATTATTGTACATACCCACTACATTCATTCTTGAAGAGCCGGAGACAGGAATGACCCTTGTCTAACACCAGCAAGGATAGTAAACCCTGCCCAAGAATCTTCATTGGCCCTTATGCTAGGACGGATCCGGATCCAGGGCCTCGCGTAAGATGACACGAATACGTATGCTCGTGTTCGGTTCGTATATGTTTACTAACACTTGATGGAAAAAAAACGGCGATAAATGAAAACGAATTTCGCCGGGACTCTGCAGACCATATTTTTTCTCATTCCAACATGCCCGACTATTGGCTACGAGCTGGTGTCCTCGATTGAGCTGTCCGCTTCGATTATTCAAATTCATTGGGATGTGTACGTATATTCGTAAAAAACCTTAGTTATTCTGGCCTGTTTATAGGATCGGCAATCGAAACTGGCGGTGTTCGAATGCGGGAGGTAGAGCGGAGCGGGAGAGCTTCTTGAGCGATACAAGAAATGCGAGCCAGGATGTTGATAAGGAACTCTGGCGGAATATATAATCTCGAAGTTGGCTGGAAGTTTCGAGGGCGCTGGATGAACTACAAAGGAAAAAAACGGCGGAAGAACGTGGGTGGGCTATGGAGAACTCGAGAAAGGAACTATTCCTTATTTGTTTGGTATTCTTATCTTCTCTCTCTCTCTCTCTCTCTCTCTCTCTCTCTTTCTCTCTTCATCCCTCTCTTTTGTTCTTTGTAACAGTATTTCTGTGTGTCAATTTGAAGACTATTGCGTTGCTTCGTCCTTTTTTTCACTGCCTTCTTGCGTTACTTTGGACACGATATCTCCAGTAACTTGGATCCTCGAGCCTCTTATTCTCAATGTATTTTGAGTCAATTTTCTTCAGGCATCCTTCAGGCACTTCAAACAACCGGAATTTTCTTGCTACCGCAGAAAAAAATAAATAAAAGAAAACCCGTGACGCTCCCTCTTGCGCAAATTGAATCCCACGTTTTGTTTTTTCGACCATTTGAGATAGAGGAAACTGCTCGTTTCGTATAACTCATGCGTCGAACAGGTCCCGTAGGGATTTTCGATGGAGGAGGAATGTAAAAATAGAAACGCTCAGTATCTAGGGCTTGTACGTAACGAAACGTCTGGCTAAATAACGTGACGACGAGCGGGCTGTTCTTCTTTGTTATTGGAAAAAGATAGGGAGATTTGATCGGTATTTGTTGATTTTAAAATACACCTGTCGTGTACAAGTAATCAATAGTAGAATCGTCGCAACATTATGCGAGCGAGGTTTATATCCGTAGCGCCTCCATTGTCATTATTATCATTATTATCATCACTCGCAATTGATAGCACCGCGGCTGGTGGTGACGAGCCGGAGAACCTTACTCGGCAGAAAGAGAAAATAGATTACCTGGAACTCCCTTGGAAATGTCAATCACCGGGAGAGAAATCATCGGACCGTGGTCTATCACGACTCAATGATCAGTCATAATGAGATATAATTGCGATTTATACCGTGCAATCGCTTCAATGTCAAATGCCGAACGTGATTCAATTTAAACGAACGTGCGTGCAATGGTGCCCCGTCGTAAGTAACCGGGAATTAACTATTATATAGGAGTGACAGTTTGAGAATGTACGCGTAGATAATGTAGCTGCTATAAACCATAATTTAACCTCTTTCCAAACCTCCGACCGTCGATCATCGCCTACAGTTTGTTCTGATAGATAAACCTGTTGCCAAAAAGAGCCTCATTCTCATCCTCTTGCAGCCTCCGTTCTTCTTTCTTTCTTTGTCGTTGCTGCTCGGTCTGTGTTTCCTCTGTTATTTTCCCTCGTTTCACAGGACTCTTACTCTAGCCTACGCTCGCCGCCCTGTGAGCTTTCATCTCCTCCCCCTTCCCTCTCTTCCGCCCGCCCTCTCTCTCTCTCTCTGCGAGACATTGCTACGATACGAAGCCACCTCCCTTTTCCTCCCCAGTGGCTGATGATCATCCATCGGACATAGCTCGTAGTTGGGCATTGTGATACATAGTAAATCCCCGACAGCCCATACAGGCCACGTCGCCACATAGCCAACATGAGCGACCGTGAGCCTGTGAGGCATAGACCACGAGGATACCAACACGGCCCGATCCGACCACGCCGTATTTATGTACGCTCCCTTATTTATGTGCGTACGAGCGATAAATCGAGTGTACCCCGTACCAGCTCTTCCCACCTCGCCACGAAAGTGCCATCGGGGAGAGCTTTTCCACGTACACAAGTGCTAGTGCCACCATATACACATCACCCGAGTACGCATATTCGCTTTTTCGTCCAAACTGTGGCTCATCCGGTTATCTCCAATCTTGTGGTCTTTGAAAGCCAACGCGACAATTTTACGTTTCTTCGTCATACTTGTACCTTGTACTTATCCGCATAGTAAGAAAATAACGACAAATAGGCACAACGTAACAGTCTTTTTGTGCGTCGAACCATGTTGAGATTATGAAAACGATGTTGACGTTGTGAATGTGAATTAGGGTAAAAATGCGATGTGATGTGAATTAGGGTAAAAATGCATACACAAAAGAGACAGTAGGTTTAAGGAAATATTACTGTAATTCTATAGCTGCCTGCGTATTTAGTCTACAAGCGTGTTTCTGGCAGTTCAGACACCTTTGTTCGATCGAGTGAACGTCTGGCTCGATTGAAATACAGTAAAACTTCAGTTACACATTTTTCAAGGGGTACAGCAAGTATGACATATAAAAAAATAAACGTAAAAAAATCTTCGTAAAAAATAAGCTTTTATTTATACACTATTGAACTAAAAAGTAAAAAAATAATATCTTGTATATAAAGTTCAATAGTAAAGCTATAGAAGAACCCCATCCTTGGCCACTGAACAAAGGTGCAGGCAGTACGCACTTAATAAAACTTACATAAAGATAGAACTTTTAAAAAATTTGATATTTTCTTAAATGCTTGAGGCTTTATTTCAAGTATAATATGTCAAGTATAATAACAAAAGCTTGAGGCGTTTCACACCTCAAGCTTTTGAGAAAATATTTAAACTTTTAGTTCTATGTTCATGTAAGTTTTATTAAGTGCGTACTGCATGCACCTTTGATCAGTGACCAAGGATATAGGGTTCTTCTGTAGCTTTACTATTTAACTTCATACATTAAATATTATTTTTTACTGTTTAGTTCAATAGTTTATAAATAAAAGCTTGTTTTTAAAAAGATTTTTTTAAGTTTTTTTTTATTTTGTACTTTTTAGCATTAGAATTTGTTTAATCATCTGTTTTAATACCTCCACTTCTGCGTGTTCATCTGTTTAATATAAAATTTCATTCACTTTGGCTATTCACATGTTACATATTATTTATTTTGGTACAGCTCCATGCTACCATATTATTGCATTGTCACCGAAATTACATAGGCATGCCAAATTTCAGCTCAATCGGATGCCAGCGAGTGCATGAAAAATGGATTATAAATTTTGAAACGCAGACAGACATACGAACGAAACAAGTTAAGGCCTTAGGCCACTCTAGTGGCCAAAAAAGGGCATATTTTGTGATTTTTTTGAGCAAAACCATAAAATAAATCGGAATTACAAAATAGGGGTTTTATTATACACGTAATTGACTATACAAAATTATTTTTTCACAGCCATACATGTCAAAATGGCGACTGTGCAGCATTTTTCCGATGACGCCTTTATTTCTGGAAAGTCAACGGCCGGACCAACACCTCCTATAATTTTTGAGTTATGATGAGGCACTGATGTTTTTTCGATTATATACAAGAATAGCTATAGAAGTACGTAGGATTTTTTCGATATATTGTTTTTTGTCAAAATGGCGCATTTCTAAAATAATAAGTATAAAATGTCATGAGAAAATCGTCAGAAAATTGTTCATAAAAAAGGAACTATGCAATATAATTTTAAAAAATCCTACGTATTGCCTCAGAAAATATAATTCTAAATATACAATTAAAATTTCAAGTGAATCGGTTGAAATTTGTTTGCGTTATGAGTCCGGCCGACTTGAAAAATGTAGTTTTGATATAAACGCGTTTAAAGTTAGTAGAAAGTCACGACATGAATCAAGAGGGGTTGCGCTAGAATTCGAAAATCGAGTACTTAGAGATTTTTCACACCCATAATCTTTTGGAATATAATTTTATAGGTACTATGGTACATTTTTAACAAAAAAAAACGATTTTTGGAAAATCCTATTGTGGTTCAAGCCCTTAAATAAAAGCTTGTAAAAACCGATTAACGTAGAATTGAAATACAGTTTGTATCTGGAACTTTTTAGCATTTGAAGATGGCGATTGGTGCATAATTCGCGATATTTTTTCTCAGCACTACCTCTATTATACTAATTTTTGGTTTTCCAATTGAAAATTTGATTGGTAATAATGAAGTAATGAGCCAACTCAATTTTTTTTAATTTCGTTTAGAATTTTTAATCAATGCGAGTTTGTAAAATTAAAGCTTTTACGATTTAAATTAGTAAATAACAGATATGTACATAACAGAAATCTACACAGTACGATCGCAGAGTTTTACAGTTGGAAAAAATCAAGATACGGATTGTAAAAATTGTTTTATACTTGTCTGTTTTTTTTTTTCGTGTCACAAAACTCTGATTAACTTACAACTGAGAAACAAACGGACGTCGAAACGGACGCTTGGTACCAAAATCAATAACGTACAAGCACGCAAAACTTGTGAGTGAAAAACGTTGAAATGAAACTTTATAACATTCTTTATAGGCGGAATCTACCGGGGCCAGAAAAAAATTGACGTATAAATGATGAAAAAAACGTATAAGTGCAAAACGTATGAACGAGGTTTCACTGTAAGTCGATTACGATAATTTACAAAATAAAACTCGTACTTGGAAAAATGCCTCATTGAAACCCTCACATACCCTGCCCCTCTCGCCCAACGTCATCCGAAACATCGATAAAAACGTTTGTCACAAACGAGCAGCTGAGGAAACGAGGAGTGCCAAAGCGTAGATAAAAAAGAAGACGTTCGTCACTCGACTATTATTGTCTCGTTTCGTCATTCTGACACGTCGTTAGGAAATTCACGGAACTTTTGCATGACCATCTGTTATACTGCACATTTTATATAGACAGACGATGCCGGTTTTCCTTTCGTCCATCATCCACGGTATGATGTATTGTGAGGAATGCATTCGCGTCATGATTAAGTCAGCGACCCAATGGCATTGAACGGTGTCGCGCCGCTTCGTAATTAATATGCGATTCCTCAATTTTTTCTATTCGTTGACATGTTTCCGCAAATCGTTTCGCATCAATTCGAACTTTTGGAAAGCCTGGATGGCGTTAAAGCTTGCATAGTTGGAACGCCATGAACGCTCTTGTCTACATTTTTTTCTGCTTATTTTTTTATTATTATATACGATTTCTTTTTTATGGATTTATATCGTAGCTTGCTAAATAAGTATTTTAGAAAATAGTTGAGAGTCTTTTGCAGGCAAAATCTGACGAGAAAAATGAAAGAAATTCAGAAAGATTAATTTTCGTTATGTTCCAACGATGCAAACTTTAAGGCGGGCAACCCTTTTAGATGCTTCAAAAAATCATTGTTTTTAAATTTCATAAATCGTTAGCAAAATATCTTAGGAATACACCCTGAAAATTTCAAAACGATATTCGGATTCCTTCCAACGGTATGTATATAAATGATAATGACTCTCCGCTCGACTCCCAATCCCGCTCAGGTATATCCACGAGTGCTCAGTTAGGTAGTTTGTTTGGGTTTTCATAACCCAAACAAACCCAAACTCGACCGTTTGCCGATTAGCTCCAAAACATCTCCACTCTGAGTAAAAAAAATCAAGGTAGCGGCATTTCTTGCTGGTATTTTATTCAATGAAGGAAATTCAGCCCTACTCATGGTTATGAATGAACAACAAATCGTAGTTGGCAGGCCGAGCTACGGATATGCAGAGCAAATGGATCAGATGCGCGTGGCTCGGCAAAATAGAAAAAGTTTATTAGAGACATAAGTAGCTCGAAAAGCTCGTAAAGAGGAAATGCAAGCTTCAAATGATTTGCATGAGGAAGAGGACGGACTGCTGTATGGTGCTGGAATCGCTGATAATCGGTAAGACACTTTATCATTTGATTCAACACATTTGACTTTGAGTATTTCGTTTGTGAAACTTTAAACTCGTTTTTCTCGAAACGAAATTTTTCTCAATTTGCGGGAATCATATCTCAAAAACTAATTGACGGATCATCTTTAAATTTGGAACACGTTTACATAATATAATTTATCAAAACATGAACCTAAAGTTGAAAAGATTAGATTGTTTAAAACATATTTATTATTGCAAAATGGCGGGAAAAATGCTAAAAATCGATCATTTTTTTTCAAACACGTTCCATCATTCAATTTTTGATTTTTTTTTTCAAAATTTAGGTTCATGTTCTTAAAAAACATTTCAAGAATGTATAAAAATTTGTTGGACTATTTCGGATGCGAATTGCTAGCTGCACAATTCCCGCAAATCGACAACGACGATGAGGACACGCCAAGGGACACAACGGATTACACCTTAATTAATGCATGAAATAACTTGAAAAAATTACCAGAGATGTATGAAAATATGAATAAATTATTGTCAGAGTTGCGGAAAATTCCGTTTTTTTCACAATAAAAAAAAATCCAAAAAATCATCTAATTTTCGGTCTCCTAAAGTGGTTGCCCGCCTTAACCTCACAAGCCTGGCGCCTCGCGGTTTACGGCAAAGTTCCTCAATCTAAACTCGACATTGATATCAGTTGCACCGAACGCATCTTTACTGTTTTATCCACTGTAGGAATGGTAGAAAATCGATCGAAAGAACAAAATGATTATGCTGGTCTTTTCTCGAAGACCGGTTCGAAGCACACGCACACACGTACTGAGGCTATAACCGTCATCACGCATGAGGTTACGGCCGCTCACCAACCCGCAGGAATGAAGCACGAGAAGAGGATCCGATAGTGTTGAAGTTTGCATTTCTTTGTTGTAAATTTAGATTGTGGATCTCTAAATAAGCAACATAAACAAAACAACAAAAGACGTTTGAATAATTAAAAAATCGTAATTCTCATTGCATTCAAATTCATGGCGAAGGGCAACCGGTTTAGTCTGTCGTATAATTTTGTTTCTTTTGCCGTCCGATAAAGTTCTTGTCTGTTGATCACATCGTCAGCGCAAAAAATACTTATAGTATTATCGTAGTACGGGTGAGGATCAGCGGCCCGAGTGCGTCTCAATTGCATCAGCTTCAACCAGTGGGTAACGCATAGCGATGTCTATAATACGTCTCCGTGTGGTTCATATGCGCGAGAGAAGACGGCACGGGATGAGTGGATCAGATTGCACTCTGCCTGTGCTCTCGTTAGCGGTGTAGTAATGAGAGGCATTACAGTTTGTAATAAGATCACAAAAGGAGGGCAATAAATAACATGAGCGGGAAGGACGGTAGTGGCGAAGCTCGCGTGTTATCGTCAGATGAACTTGTACGGATATTGAAGCAGTATTTTAGTCTAGAAATTTGAAAAAGAATCATTGTTTTGCATTTTCTTGAAGTTTAGACTCTTAAGAATATGTCTTCAAAAGGAAATTTCTAAATTCCCAATATTTACAAAAATATTGCGATTTGAATACGGCCTTATTGAGAGGCCACACCGGTGCAAATCGGACAATAAGAGGCTTCCAACGAAGCTAGAACTGCTGGCAGAGAAGAACGAGCTTCGGAAAATCATCATGTGCCTTCAGTATACAGGGTGAGGCACTAACTGTTGCCACCTTGAATATCTCTGTAATTATCGACGTCACAAAAAAATGTTTGAAACAAAAGTTGTACCGTACGAAAGGGATCATCAAATGCGAACATTTTGTTTTATCTCAGTGGAGGCGCTGTCGCACAGTAAAGGTCACTGCCACTTTTTTAAATGGGACGGTACATTTTTTTTTCAACTATCTTGTAGAGCATCGAAAACTGCATAAAAAACATTTAAGGCCCAAAGTCGTTCAAGGTCATCTAAGATCAAAAAGTGACATGAACTTTATTTTTATGTGAAATTACCTTTATTCACAGTAGATGTTCAAAGTGATTGCCATTGGAATCAATGCAGTATTGCAATCTCCTCATCACGGATTGTGTAGAATTTCTTATCACTTCGGCACTTATCGAATCACAGGCTCGAAGAATTCTCTCACGCATATCATCCGGCGTAATTAGACGTTCTTTATAAACAAGATCTTTCAAGTATCCCCACAAGAAAAAGTGCAGAGGCGTCAAGTCTGGCGAGCGAGCCGGCCACGATACAGCTCCTCCGCGTCCAATCCAACGATTTGGAAATCTCTTTTGCAATTCATTTCTAGCTATCAGCGAAAAATGTGCCGGGCACCCATCGTGTTGATACCACTTTCTGTTTCTTGTTTCTAAAGGTATTTCTTCCAATAACGGACCTAATGTTTCTTGAACATACTGCATTGATTCCAATGGCAATCACTTTGAACATCTACTGTGAATAAAGGTAATTTTTCATAAAAATAAAGTTCATGTCACTTTTTGATCTTAAATGACCTTGAACGACTTTGACCCCTAAATGTTTTTTATGCGGTTGTCGATGCTCTACAAGATAGTTGAAAAAAAAATGTACCGTCCCATTTAAAAAAGTGGAGGTGACCTTTACTGTGCGACAGCGCCTCCACTGAGATAAAAAAAATGGTCGCATTTGATGAAGCTTTTCGTATGGTACAACTTTTGTTTCAAACATTTTTTTGTGACGTCGATAATTACAGAGATATTCAAGGTGGCAACAGTTAGTGCCTCACCCTGTATATCTCTCTATCGCCCCTACCTCGGGCATCGCGAAATTATTATTATTATTATTTTAGGAAACTAAAAAACCAAACAAATATGGCGAAAAAGTAAATTTTTTTCAGATAAACGCCATTATTTTCCTGCCACAATGACATTCTTATTGATAAAGAAAATTGCTTTTATTTCTATTTTAGACGAATGGGAGCTTCGAAGTCATGTCGACACTTCAACCCTTTTTTTCACAGCCATATATAGAGGCCCATAACTTTTTCAACTTTTATTTTACTCTGCACAACATTTTTTTCTGAGCTTTAGCAACATCAATGAAAAGACTGTAAAAATGGATACTAAAAAACATAGTTTGTTTTTTTTTAGCAATCCCGAAATGTAGGCCTCTAGACTAGAATACCGCCTCAAACACATATGTGTATGAGACCGGTATATATATTTACATACGTCCAAACGTAACATGTACCCATGGAAAAAGTGCTCTTGAGTTTGGCACGTGGATTTTTCATTCAACAATAACGAACGTGTCTCCCAGGAGCAATCCCCATACGCAGCCAAGTAACGAGACAAATACGAGACAGAAGGAGAAGAGTAAGACGAAGTGGTAAGCGCCGTAATTCGATCATTGCGGATCCTCACTCATCCAACGTGACAGGAAAATTGAATGGGTCAAACCGTGCCAATGTCTGAATAATAGGGGCAGTTGATTTACGAGACTTCGGACTTGTACGTCCTATATCAACGACGACAAATCATCGACTCCTTAGTGTGTGAGTTTCGCCTTTAATGCAGTCTTTCCTTAGGACATAGCCGATGCGGAGGCGCAAAGTCGCGTCGTCCCCTTGATGTCGAGCAAGCCACGGAGGGAATGGAGATGAGAGAGGAAAAACAAAAAGTGTTGGGACGCCAGTACGTCTGGGAGGAGATCGTGGGGGGGGGGGGGGGGGGGGGGGCACCGTTGAGCTGCTCTTGCGTAAGCAACCATTCTCGTGTCGAGTCTCTCTTCCACTCTTCCGAGCTAGTGTTCATGATGCAAGGCGTCCGTGGACCGCTGCCATAACTCACGGAAAAAACAATAGGAACGCGGCGTTTCATATGTAAAGCGCACGGGGGGGAAGGTAGGGAGGGGAAACCGCCTTTTGGCACGCGTGTAACAGAAGGGAAGCTTGCCCTCGGGAGGCCAACACTACAACTAAAACGCAGTGAACTTCCTTCAAGTTTTGCTTCTGTTTCGCTTTCTTCTTGGTCGCTGTCTTCCCGTTCTCTAGGCTTTTACTCATCGTTGGACATTCCTCTCGGCCCACTGGCCGTGCTCAAAGATTACTCCAAGATCTACCGTATGAGCGGCCTGGAATAACCATTCACGACTACCGCCTACAATCAATTGATGAAATTGTTATCGAAAGTTCAGGGTCGTATGAAGGGAATGAGAGAAACGGTAGCTAACCTTTTCAAGAGGATCTCCAGTATCTCGCCGGTCATACGGAATCCAGATTGGTGGCGAAAGTTGGCGAAAAAAAAAAAAACACAAACTTTCTACGAGTATCGAAGTTTTTTGCCACGCTATTAGTGATAACCAAAAATCACGTACTCTTCAGACTCGTTCGGAGTTCTTCATACGTGCTATGACGATCGGAATCATTAAGATAATCGACCTATTATCGTCACTTCTCCCAACTATGTCGACAGGATTGAACGATTGTTCACTCTCGTCGATTCTGTTACATCCTGGTCGACCAATTTTTTTTCTATCCCTTAGTTTTTGCATGATTTCTGTTGCCCATGGGAAACGCTTATCAGAGTCGTGAGCTTGCACCTTGTGTTTTTTTTTCAATTGTCCATTCAAGAGGCGAGACACAGTGTCACTTTGAATAATCTCGAGAATCTATGGCCTGACAACCGTATCGAGTCTGACAGTGATTTTAAGATGGTAATCTCGTTAACGCGTTTTTCTATATATATTTTTTTAATTTTGAGGACCCATTCAGGACGTTATTAAATGATTATCTGCGAAATTTCAAAAGGATTCACCGTTCCGTTTTCGCGATATTGACAATCAAAGATTTCATGATTTTACACAATGAGGAGCAGTGGAAAATTTCACATTTCACGCGATAACTTCGAAAATTTTCTACAGACTATTTTTTATTTTATTTTCAATTACAGAGGAACATATGACGAAGTGGGTAAAAAAAAATCATGAATTTTGACCAACTAGTTTCAGAGATATAGCGCTTTAAATCAAGCATTGCCCAGCGACGCTAGCACCACGAAGTGACTGGACCAGACTAGAACTAGATTACAGTACTGTGTGCATATCCGTATACGCAGAGTATCTACGTATTAGTAGCCGGAATGGATAGTCTGATACAAAAGTGAGGGTTAGGTAATCATTATATTAGGCGTTTTCATCATTACTCTATAAGTTTTTACATCCCGGTAAGATGTACAACCTGCATTATAAAGATATTTCACAATATTTCGAAGCTTTCAACGATTGAGCGGAGTATAAACTTTTCAACGTGACTGTGGCGAGACAATTACCATAAGGTTGTCATGGGACCGGGTAAAAATACTACCATCGAGCTGATTTTTTTTTCTGGAAGTATACAAATCCCTTGCTGATCATCCTGTGTAGTTTGGTCATGATCCACAGTACCGCGTTTTAGAAAGAAAGAAAAAACAGTAACTCCCCTCATACTTCACTTCGGACCGCTAGATCTCACAACAACCTCAACTCAACGATGAAGACTTTTGTGTTACGCAAGTTTTTCCGTGACAAACATCCTGCCTCATTCCTTTTCAAATCTAAAGCATGTCCATGATTATTTATCACTCTGTACAACGCCACCGATAACCAACCACTCTTTTTTCGGATCGGCGATAACGAAGAAATAATGCAAATCATTCGAAAGAGTGAACAATGTTGCAATCGACAAGGTGCGAATCGAGCTGAAATAATTCAACGCCAACAGCGTCGACTGGTTTTTGCATGGTATGTTTCGTCTCTTAACTTGATAAAACATTGTATTAGGGCGAGTAAGCTGGCGTCCGCACATTAATCCTTAAAACCAGATGTAACGTTTGTGTGCATGATCACGTTGTGTGTTGCTCCGCCCGGTTGGCATACCGAGTTGTTGGCTGGCTCGCTGACAGACTTGCTCGACTGGCTGGGAATTACCCACATGCATATATATATATATATATATATATATATATATAGACATGTACATACACACATAAAACAGCACACGCGAGAACGTAGTGCACGAAATTGACGGGGCGAAGAAGTACGCGATTCGAGCCAAGTTGCAGTGGCACACACTCCAATTAATTCGTTAATTCATCGGGCCTCGTGTCTCACAGACGAGTGAGCGAAACGAAGAAGAGTTAGGAAGGATGGACGAGCGGAAAAAGAGGGAACGCGAGCAGGGTGAGGGGTGGAGAGAACATTCGCGGAATTGCTCTGGCCTACCAGCGCGTGGAGTCAAGTGGCAATTATACAATTATGTAACGCGAGGGCTATTAAGTTGAACGTTCTCTTGGGTTCACTGTGTATTCTTACATAGATGTGCCTCGACGTAGGCTCTGTACGCTCGAACGCGTAGGTAGACGCACGAACGTCGTTGAAAAAAAAAAAAACCAGTGCGAAAAGATTCTTCTCAAGGGAGACGAGAAGAGTGACCGAAGAAAGATGAGTATTTTGGTTCTCTTTGTGATCTCACGAAGAGGCTAGCGACAATCAGGCTCCACCAAGGTCTTTTTCCTACTGTCCGTCAGTTAGTGGAAAATGAAGGTAAGATTCAAAGCTGTGTCAAAATGCAGAAAAATAGCTCCTATTCAAAAAGCGTGCTAACTTTCGGCAGCTTTACGCGGACTGTAAAGCTCAAGGTGGTTGGAGCGGTCCAGCTGAGTGAAATGATGTTTTATGAGTTGTTTTTTTTTCAACAAACCTCAAAAAACATGCATCCAAGATTTATTCTGTAAATGCTAAGTTTTCATAAAATATATCGTATAATTAAAGAGTAAAATTATGCATTTTTATACTTTTATTACGTGAAAAAGAAAAACTGTTGTGTTGCTACCAACTTTAAAAAGTACAACATTATTGATGCTTATTATGAAAGAGTCATAATCTTTTATTAGATTGAAAAGATTCAAAATATTAAAAAGATTTGTAATCTTTTATCAAACCTTCAGGGTTCAATATTGAATATATATAGTTTTCGATGGGCAAGTTTGGTTTTTTTTTCTAAACGTTTGAAAAGGTTCACGTTAATTCATTGTTAGAAATTGTTTATCTTGGTGATAAGTAGCAGAAAAATAATAAGTGTGAAATAATAAGTATCAGTACGACGTTATACTATTTATTTTACTCGGGTATATCGCAAAAAGCCCTTTGCATTCGAGCATAATGATCCTTGATCATTACGCTATCCGTCTGCCGGTTTATATCTGATGCATAGCTCTGTCAGTCCACCATCACCTTCCTCGTCATTTCGCGGCGATTTTGCAATCCCGTTCCTCGTCAATTCCCTGCCAGTTTCTAATCAGTTTCCGAAAAAAAGTAACGGCGGATCGGGGCCTGGCCTAAAACGTGTCACACGGCGAACCTGATCCACGTTAGAAAGCCTGGCCATGGTCCGATATTATCTAGGGAAGGCAGATAAGGGACAATATTTTTTCCTGAATTAAATTTCTACACGGCCCGAGGCAAAATTTTTAGACTTCTTTGACCCGACTTCTTTGATCCTCAGAATGGTAGGTGATAAAAGTGGTAGAGTCAATTTATTCTTATCAGTCAGACATTTCTTTTTTTTTATCTGAAATTTTTTATTTTTCAGGCTAATTTTCCTAATGTCAATTTTAATATTAGATTGCTGCTTTAATTTTTTTAGAATACAATTTTGCTTCGATTGACTACTACAGTTTTATGTAGGACTGATAATCTATGTCTAGTTTGAGAAAATAGTCAATGCTCGTCTACGTCGTCGGCTAGTTATTTTTCTTAATGATAGAAGAAAATTGAGTGGCCAGTCCAAACAATTCTGAAGCGCTTGTTTTTTTTTTTTAATCCTCGGTGCTCAAATGTCACGCAGAGGAGAAGAGAGTACGAGATACGCGAACATGACTTTTGCCTCGTGGCAGGAAGTGACCTACGTTCACGTAAGCTCCATGGTAACCCTATACAAGCCGAAGTAAATTACACCCTCGCGCACATCAACCAACCCAACAACCGCTATATATAGAGTCCCAAGAGCTCCGTGACTGCATTTCAGACGCAAGCCGCTCACCGTGATGCATATATATATATATATTTATATACACATTGGCAAGCTGTTTATATATATTTGTGCGAAAGCGGTTCCGGAACGTCGGTTCCGGACAACTGGCGGAACGAACTTACCTCCAAAAATGCCCAAAAGCCGAAACGGTCCCTTGGGTGTAACGACCAAGAGGGAAGAAAGACACGCACTTCGCAAACATCGCGATACGCGTAAACGTCCATTCCATTTCTCCTCCTGTCCGAACCATTGTCCAGAGTGCGGATAGTTCTCATTGCATCGTAATTACGACCCGTCTGTCACTCGATCCGTTCTTCTTTTCGCATACGTTCTTCCTGCATTATTTCTCCCTCTTTTACACTTCCTCGACCGTGTCGCGCATTTTGTTTCTTTGTCGCAAGTTTTTTTTTTTTTTTTTACTTATTTAACTTCAGTATGACTTTCTTTGCCGGATCTATACTCCACGGTTTTTTTCACACTTTAGTTCTTGTTAATTGCGGCAATTGTATTCTCCGCGTCGTGTGCAAATATTGTACGGCCGCATTAGTGTGCGACAACGTGTTAAGTTTGGCAACTTCTATAGTGAACTCAACGGTTCATGTGATGAAAAATGAGTTTAGTTAAAATAAAACGTGCTGCGTTTTTTACTTTCACTGCTTCTTCGTGTCGAATAATTCGAAAAAAAAAATTATTTTTATACTACAACAATAAAAATCTAAAATGAAATTTGATTTGCGACATTAAATTCGTTTTGTTATAAAAACTTTTGTCATCAGTTTGTCAAGCAAAAATGATTCGTAAATTAGATAATCATTCTTCGATGAATAAGGGTTTTCAAAGGCACTTTTTAGTGCAAAGTACGTAAAGAATACAACAGAAGCCTTACTGGAAAACTAAGATGTTTCATTCGTCAGCTTTCGCAGTCTTCATCCAAATGTCCAGTAAATACATATATCTATATATTTATTTCTACGTATGTATATATATTTGAATTGCGCAATATTATCGCGTCCGCTGCAGCCACGGTGTTGTTTGCGGTTATCGCAGCATGACCGGCGCATCTATAGAGTCATATGTCCAGGATTATCGACTGTCCACATTGGAAGACCACTCGGTCGCTCCTTTCCTCGCTCTCTATATAGTGCATCTACGTTCACATTCTCTATGGCCCCGATCCATTCAAACTTTATGCGCCATTCATGCCATGCGCATCGATTAACGTAATTGTTATGCTGATTGGTCGTTTTGTGATTCGATAAAACATCGTATATGTTCTTTAGGACAACTCTGTGTAACGCCGCAGCAGAGACAAACATATTAAATTGCTTTAGAAAATTATATTATTATTTACAGGTCCAATGTACCGCACAATTAAAAAAATGTTATCCAATAAATCAAAGAGATAATTAAGAAACAGTAAAGAAAAGAAATAGTCCGTGGTAAAAAAATGATTAGACTGTGAAAAAAAGCTTTCCATTCAATCTTACCAAATTTGGAAATAAATTATTATAGAAATAGATCGAATATATAAATAAATAAAATAGAAATGATTAATAAATAATTAGGAAATGAATATTTCCATATGATGTACTTCTAATAATTATTTCAAAATAAAAATATTGATAATAATTATGTATCGTCCCAATAAACATTGTTCCGACCAATGTTAATTTTTTGAACCAATTGCGAGGGTGGACGATGAAACATTTTCTTGGTTGACGGTAGTAAAAGCATTTGGAGTGATTCAACATTGTTTCGTATTCATTCTTAGAGGGGCCAGACGACAGGGACACTCTTATACTGTCTCGTAATTACCTCGTTCCTATATAACTATATATATATATATATATATATATATATATATATATATATATATATACACACGAACATACATATAACACAATGGAACAACTCTCTTTCTTTTCTCGAAAATACAACTATCTATAGAGATGTTGCTCCAGCATAGCGCTATACTTCCGTTTCCGGTGGTTCACGCCGAGAGAAACGAAGAAGAAACAATGGAAACAATGCGAATTGAGGAACGCCGGTACTGTTTCAACGGGAGAAACGAGGGCGAGAAAGGGATGGAGAGGTGCATTAGTGTCGGAAAGGCAAGAAAATATTTCGAGTAATCCATTTCGTTGTCGCATCTTTCTCTCTTTCTCCCTTCCTCTCTCTCTCTCTCTCTCTCTCTCTCTCTCTCTCTCTCTCTCTCTCTCTCTCTCTCTCGCTCTCTGTCTCATGGAATAAGACGGGAAAGTACGGAGACTTCGCTCATTTTCGCGTCCATTATCGTTTTTACGTCATGCCCACTGAAAACTCCACAGGGTGATTCGGAATGTATGTTTTTCTTCCATCCACTAGCGTAATATGCAGGAGAGAAAGCGCGAATCTCGGTTCATTCGTAAAAGAAAAAAAGTTGAGAGGGATGATTCCATAACAATTGGGGATGTTTAACTGCCAAGTGTGACTACGAAAATTGCTCGCTTTCTCGTGCTTCTGCGTTATTCCATTCAACGAGCATGAAGGCTAGAGTAGCTCACGCGATTATTCGCACAACGACGAAGAAGATGGGGGAGTTAATGAGAGCTGTTCGAATATCGTGTTCTGTATGTGTACACAAGCTCCAATATTCTTACAGAGTATTGCGCAGAATATATAAAGAATGTCCGAACTATGTTTAGAAGAAAAGTCATGTTTCTTCGATGACATCGTAGTATCGTAGCGTATGTATCGTACAATCGATGTATCGTAGCGTACAAATTTGAGTTAGAAAACCAAACTATTCGAAAATGGATCATTATTGTCATAGCTCATGAACGGAGATGGCGTCAAGTTTCTGAGACTTTTGATTTAGTCCCTAATTAGTCAAATGCCGGAACAATCCTAGTCGCGATGGAGACACGTAGATTGATAACGTCCGTTGTTTCCTATACTTCTCACCACTTCCTGATAGGGATCCAACGGGTCATCGCATTGGATCCCTATACTGTAACGTCACGCTCGTACATTGGTTTTTAATCAGGATTCCACATTGGAATCCAATTTGAATCCTAAAGAATTCCCGCGTTATCGAATAGAATCCGATACGATTCTTGATGGAACCCATTGCATTATGTACGTTGAATTTTCTAAACAATATATATACATATAGATATACAAAGTGAATGGGTCTTAAAAAAAGATAAATCTTATCTTAAAAAATCATAAATCGTTTGAATAAGTCTATCTTAAAAATCGATTTAAATCAAATCACTGAAAATCTGCCGTAATTATCGTTTGTTGTTTATTGTACTGCTCTTTGACATAATATTACCAGAGGTTGTTTCTCGTGACTTTCCACATGTTTTCGGTTCAAAGGAGGAAGGGATTCTTAAGCGGCGTTCATCGGAGAACAGAATCCAATTGGATCGCAATGAGGACGCGCCATGTGCGGTGTCCTTGATAAATAACAATTGGCTTCGTGCGCAACACCAGCACCGCGTAGCGTTCGTATTCTTGTCGGCTCTGCCAAGGCTCTGTGATTGTGATAGTAATATCGTGATAAATTATACAAATTAAAATTGCACCTCAATTGCATTTAACTTGTTTGCGCGAAATCAATTTGTCTGGCCAGAGACGGCAATAAGACAAAGACGCCAAGAAGTGTTTCCTTTCAGTAAAGTGAAGAACAGTAAGTAAAAATCGAGAGCATCAAAATGAAAAGTAAGGTTATAATTCTTACTTTTTTTCTTCTAACTGCGTTCTAACCTTCAATTTGCCGTAGGAAATCGATAAAATTTGCATTTGTTATTTCTTTAGGTATTTTTGCAATTTATTATACAGCAACTATCGTGGCTGATTTTTAATTTTAAAAAAATTTCAAATTTGATTGGAAAAATCCACTTGGATTCCAATGTGAATTCCGTATGTGCGACGTCCCTATGAAAGCCATATAGGGATGTGGTAATAACGAGGTACTCTCCGATAAATTTCTGCCTACGGGTGGGGCAATGTGGATCAGCAACTTGGAACGTCGATTGACGATAGCTCGACAACGACGAGGTCTTTTTTTCACTTCGTATCTGTGAGTTTTCAATATTAGTTGCAGCTCTATCCGCGTTTCTTCTCTTTTTCTTCTTTGTTACGCTGCCGCGCCTCTGTGGCTATTGGCCGGCCGATTCTTTCATGAAACCGGGAGCACGTCGTGAGCGCGGATTAATCGACTCTCGATCGACGAGCAAAGCGTGCGCCCGAGTAATATACGAGGTATATACGGTTGGAGGTAAAAAGAGGAGGGTTCCCATATCCTCCGGGTCGTACGTGATAGCCAAGTATTATTATATACAGTACAAGAGCGGGAGCAGCTTTAAGATCGTAAAATATTCTACGGTTAGATCGCGTGCCCTGGCCATTCATTTGTGATTTCACGCGCGATATTAATCCTCGATGCTCTCTGCTACCGTTAGAGGGCTCTTTAAACGCCCCCTCTCGTGCTCATATGTCGGTTAAACTTTCGTCTAATAGGCAGCCCGGTTAAATATACTTTTAGCACGTGAAACGAGAACGTCACGATCGCAGAGACTCGGCAACGTACGGGATCAACGTTAAATCTATTAAATAATAACATTTTCAACACTATCCTTCATACTCTGTCCATAATGTCCATCGCATATATATAAACGTCCGTATTATACTTCAGAGTTGTGGCATGCGTACAATATCGCCTGACGGATTCTGACTAATGAATTTACGTAAGCGCAAATTCGTTACGTCATAAGTTCTCGAAAGGATTAACGACAAAAGCCTAGGTACGTAACCATCCCTTTTTCATGGTTACGTATTTCACATGCACCGATTGATTACGGTTGAACGAATTTTAACATTATGCGTTAAACTGCGAGGTGGATGTAGTCTCTTTCCATGCTCGCATAGATTAACGCAAATATCCAATGCAGCGTTAGAATGACACGTGTACTCTCACCTTTTTTTCCCTCTTTTTTTACAGCCAATATACAACACGATATCTGTACACTGTGAGAAATGTATGGTATTTTCAATCATGTTTTAACCATATTTTATATTTCCCTGAGGGACAATAACATTTTATAACCATGGCTATTGCCCGAAATATGGTAGTGCTTATTCATATTTTAGCAGTTACGTAAATTATGCACACTGTTGGCCACAACCAATAATCTTACAAGCATACGGTGATTGTTCAATGCTATATAATATAGTAGGTGTTCATGAAATGGATATTTTCCTACACTATGAAAAAATAACTGCCCCCAAGATCTTAATAGTTATGGGGTTACGTGGGTTTGAAAATTTCAAAAAATCAATTTTTTTTATTTATTTTATTATCTTATAGTACAATATGTCTAGAATATTCTCCCAAAATTTTAAGTCAATCGGAGTAAAAGTCTAGGAGAGAGAGCCTTTGGGAATTCCTCCCGTTGGGAAATACTGGCCGGGAGCAACGCAGGTATACGCATTTATCTCATAACACTATTTTTGAAGTCGGTGGACACGATTTCTCAAAAAGTAATGCACCGATATTATTGAAATTTTGCACACTTCTTCAAAATACCATTGACTAGCGATTGAACGAGAGTTTTTTTTTCGATTACAACTAATTTTACAAGGCTATACGTAGTATAAATTGTACCAAAAATCGAACTATTTTGCATACAACTCTGCCAAAAATTCAAATTTCCATTTTTTTTTAATCCTTCGTATACTTATCTACTAATAGAAAAAATTCGGTTTTTTAATTTCAGATAAAGCTATCATGAGTTATCCTGACCACCACAAGAAAACTTTTTTTTGAGGGGTCTCCGCGAAACCAGGTCCCACCGGCAGAATTTCCCAAATTTTTGGATGAATTTTTTTTTTAATATTGTTGAGAGGTTGCTCTTTTATGTGCTTAACATTTTGAATAAAATAATTTATGAGTTATATTTTTAAAAAAATAGAGAACATTTGCTTTTTTTTTGCTTCGAAACCCACGTAACCCCTTAACGTGACTAAAATATATATACATTGATAAAAATGTTGCTCGTAATTTGCGACGATGTTTATGGTGATTTATACTATATTGTATGATACGTCTACTAAATGTATAGAATATTTCATGAATCCAAAATAAAAAGAAATACTCAATTGAGAGTTCTGCCTCAATGATTTTTTTATCATAATTCGTTATTCCCTGACCTCCTGAAATTATTTCTTCCGAAGGAAATATTTCGCCTACCCATGGAATCAGACCTACGACGTACCTACCTATTTTCTGCCTATACTACACATACTGCCACTGTGGTGGTTATTCTAATCGTAGATTTGGCATAACAGACAGAAGTCATTCTGGCTGTACTTCCGAATAGCTGTTACCTCTGATGTAGGTGAAATTTTGCACAGATCTTCTTTCTGATAATATATGTCACGGCTTCAATGGATTCTTGGCGCATCGCAATAGTTTTCGAAATATGGAATTTTTTTTTTTTTTTTGCAGTGTTCCAACGTATACTCTTTTTATGAGTTTTTACGTATTACCCTTCCCAATTGAATCCTTTTTCCTATCACTCCCTACCCGCACTTCGCTAATCTAACCTAACTTCCGTTGCGTCCACAGCCGTCTTAAGCTACACTATACCGCATTTGCCGAGGGTACGGGGAAACTGTGGAAAACCCGTACCGGTATAGACGGCCCTGTATTTTTTTTTTTTTCTGATTCCTTGGCATACCAGACCTTTTTGCTCAAGGTATGTATACCAAGGCCTCAGAAAAACGGCCTCCCGCTCACTCGTCGATGCGCCAGCCAGAGCACGGCTAAGCAGTCACCGCACCAAGTATTGACCTCGTTCGAGGCTGCTTGACATCAGTGATCGCCCGAGCCGCACCCCGACCGCCCAACCACCAGCGTCGGTGAAATATGGAAAATTTTGAAAACTGATAAATTAATGTGTGTATATATTTATATCAATCCTGACATGCTACTGCTATATCTACTTTATTGACATGATCTGCAAATGATGCACGTCTTTACTAGAAGTACAAATTACCATATTTTTTTTTGTATAGCCACTTTTCATATGGACTTGTAACAAATTTTACTCGACAAATGTTAATATTAACGATATAAATAGTACAAACTTGAATAGAATGGTAGAAGTTTAATCGGAACGAAACTTAACGTACGGTATACAGCTTTAGTATTTGTCTGCTGATGTTCTGATAACACTGTATTAACTATATCGATATTGTAAAGCCTTTTATAATAGTTAATAGTTATTTCGGAGATAATAGATAGTCAAACACGGCACCAAAATCGCATGTTTAGATATACTTTTCACTTATAGTTGTGTTTAACCATATTATGATTACTAATAACCATGCCCATGATGAAAGAGAAGATAGTAACATTTTACTATCTTGACATATATTGAATCATAGCAATGATAGTAAATGACTATACCGAATGATAGTAAAATTCTTTATGGTTTACTATAGGGAATTTTACTATCTTCTCCCATATAGTTTACTATCTTCTTCTATGCAGTTTGCTATAGGGAATTTTACTGTTCCCTCTTTCACGGTGGGCATTTTTTGTAAATACCTTGCACTTTTCTCTCAGTGTACCGATCAAGTACACTTTCATCCCTATAGGAACTTCTATCTATTTTTTTTAGACATTATTTCCATACATTTTAGAAATATCAAATGTTTTGACGTACTTGTTGAATGAAAATATTGGCCAAATTCAATGCGGTCTTTTTTTTGCCATTCCCACGATAGTAGATCCCCAAAAAAAAAGAACACACTTTCGGAAATACCGACTTTTAAATTATTAAATAATTCGCACAAACTGTTCTCTCTGGTGTTCTTCAATAGAGAAGATATGGAAAATATTTGGAATGCAATTGAAAAAGCGGCTAAATTGGCGGAGAATGTGTAACGAGCACATGATACGTTATGAAGAGGATGAAAATTGGGGAGAATGTGTGCGTGTGTTGCGTCCACCAATGGCAACCGACTGGGGATCGAGGGACGTCGAGCTCTGCCCGGTTCCCAGCGCGGTATTGATTAATACGATAATTATAAGCAGCGGGTGGAGTGGACTACCAGTTTGGAACACCCATAACGAGAGGATGTCGATGGGAAGAGGAAGATAGAGGAAGGCAAACAACGTGTGGTTATATTTAAAAATTGCACTAGAAAACGCGTATCACCTCGCGCAAAAATTTGAGGTATGACGTATATGATGAACATTAATAACCAAATATTGGGCATATCGATGAGCAAATATATGTTAAACGGATAAAATGCTATTCAAATACATAAAACTACCCGAGGAATGACTCCATTGCGTAATTAACGGTTTACGACACGCTGTTAAACTTGGGCAATGTTGCCAATGCAAATGCAACTCGAGAAGCGCTGCACGGAAATCTCTGCACGGTTCGTGCACCTGGATGCATTATCATCCAAGGCCTGTCATGTGCAGAAACTCACTCGTCACTTCTCCCAACGCAGCTGACGCATTCGACGAGACTAACAGACGGGATTGAATGTCATATGTGTTGTATACAGCGACACACCGCAGTATAATTAAAATAATATCCATAGAGCAGTCTGCGATAGACGATGTCCAATTTCTATCATTTTTGTATCATGCGTCTACAACATCTATTAATTGTGTATTGCGAAAACCTTTTTTTTATAACCAAAAGTGTTATACGGACATCGGTGTCGTGCGCTGTACAATTGACAGGACATGTTCGAAATATTATGGGTTGATGATTATACGCCAAGATAAGCAACGTCTAATCTTCGCAATACGTACATTTTCTATGTATAGAAAATGAGGGCGTCATATTGATTTGTGAATAACTTATGTAGAATTTTAGCACGTACATTTTATTTGACAAGAGTCTGTATGGCGAAACTTCAAAACTATTTGGGAGAAGGCATTGAAAAAAAATACACCCACACTATATGACAGACACCGTGATGCTTTATTATTAATAAGTGGTCCAGTCGCCGCTACTATTAATAAACTTCTGGCATCTCCGAAGCATACTTTTCACTAAGGTCATGGCATAACTGACCGAGCATTCCCGATTATGTGTCAGGCCCTGGCCAGGCTTGCCTCGTCTGATTCACCTGACCGGGCCCTGTCATGGAACAGACCGGGAAGATCACAAAATCGTTTTTTACAGCTTATACTCTATGGTTGGAAATTACAATGTTCTGGCCAGTATACATTGCGAGCAAGTACACTTTCACGGAATGTTATACCCGGCCAGAATATGGACATTTCCTGAAAAGTGGAGGCCTTAGACCACTCTAAAGGCCAAAAAGGGCGTATTTTGTGATTTTTTTTCGGCGAAACCATAAAATAAATCGAAATTATAAAATGGGGGTTTTATTATATACGTAATTGACCATACAACATTTTTTTTTCACAGTGATACATGTCAGAATGGCGACTGTGCAGCATTTTTCCGTTGACGCCTTTATTTCTGGAAGGTCAACGATCGGACCAAGAGCTCCTATAATTTTTGAGTTATGATGAGACACTAAAGTTTGTTCGATTATATATAAGAATAGCTATAGAAGTACGTAGGATTTTTCTGATATATTGTTTTTTGTCAAAATGCCGCATTTCTAAAACAAAAAGTATAAAATGCCATGAGAAAATCGTCAGAAAATGGTTTATAAAAACGGAACTATGTAATATAATTAAAAAATCCTACATAGTGCCTCAGAAAATGTAATTCCGAATATACAGTTAAAATTTCAAGTGAATCGGTTGAAATGTGTTTGAGTTATGAATCCGGCCGACTTGAAAAATGTAGTTTTGAGATAAACGCGTTTAAAGTTAGTAGAAAGTCACGACATGAATCAAGAGGGGTTGCGCTAGAAATCGAGTACTTAGAGATTTTTCACACCCATAATCTTTTGGAATATAATTTTATAAGTACTAAAGTACATTTTTAACAAAAAAAAAATCGATTATTAGAAAATCCTAAAGTGGCCTAAGGCCTTAAGAACTGTGTACAGCTGCTTCGCTTTTTACCCCATCAAAAACATTTATAACTGATTAGTATGAAACTAATATATCTGTTGTAATCCTATTACGTGTAGAAATTGTGCTAGCCTGTCTGAGTTACGTGCTAGTGACTGGCTCGCCCAATTGAGCTCGTAGGAACTGACTAATGGCTGCCTCACTCTGAGCTAGTAATATTCTGAATGTTTTGTTATCCAGCCCTTGCCTATTCACTGCCTAGTCGATTTTCACTATAGATATCGCTGCGTTATAATACAAATGCCACCTAGTAACTAGCCCGTACTGGTCTAGTCAACCATAGTTACGAAAGACAAAGTGAGGTTACGTGACCACACGTACTATCATCTAGCGAATGACTCATGGCTGGCTAGCTAACTTGAGTTTCGGCTTTCTTTCGCCCAAGTGAATCTTTTTTTTGACGTATTTTTCGGACATGGTCAGACGACAAATGACGCGTTCTATTACAAAGCAACTTGGTGGAAGCATCTCGCTAGCTGCTCTCATTCGAATCTACTCTTTAACGGTTTCCAAGAAAAAATGTATCCGTACACAGTTTCGTCAACCAGACTGTAGTCTGATCTTGCATCACCTCCGAGCGCAGAGTTAAAATATTTTCGATCGCCGACAGAAAGCCTCATATATGGTGCATAATATGTACATACACCACGAATACGAGATGTGGATACATGCATAGGCACGACTGCGCTCTCATGTGGAATCGATCGGGTAATTTGTGTAATTATTGGTCCTGTACGAGAGCATACCCGGCCGACCTCTATATCCGTGTGTTTGTTAACGTATCAAGCGAGTTGATATTATTCAGGGCTCTGCATTATCCTTCAAGGCGGGATATTCATTGTAAAATTCATTGCAGGCCACTTGATTGGACACCCAATGATACGATCATCGTGTCTTTTGATGTTACATCGATATGGGGGACGGCAGGAGAACGTGGATTTTTCCTATCGCTCGATAGAATCTCCGCCACAACCACCTAACCAGCTACAACGACATACGCCATTGTATCGATAGAAACCCATAGAAAGAATCATATCTTAGAGCCGTAGCTCGAACATTTTCAACCGAATCTCAAGATCTCGTTGTCATTCTATTTCATTTTTTGCCTTGTTTGTTCTATTCTGATTTAGCCAAATTTCTAGTAGCGCGTTCTAGGAATAACGGAGGCTCAGACGTATATCAATATATAACACTGTCCATTAATTTAATGGTGCTCAATCGATTATTTCTAGAGTAGGGAGGGGCATGTCGAGCAAATTTGGAATTATCGCCCTGTAATTCCTTAAGGAGTTTCGATACCAAAATCGAAATGGTGGTAGGCGATTTAAATTTATATCACCGAGAGATTAATATAGGATGCACCGACTGCCCAAAAATCAAAAAGTTCTACAATATAGTTTTGAAGATTTTTAATGTCTAAGTTGAATCTTTATCCATTTGGTAATACGTACGACACCTCATAAATACCAGTTTAGAGTTGTAGGCCTAAAAATAATAGTGATGCGCCGATAAAAAAAAACTAAGCGAACCGTGATTATAGTGTTTAGGAACGCCATGCTAAATAATGAAGTGGTCTCTCTACTTTGTTTGAAATAACATTCGAAAAAAGATGTGAATTTTGAGCTCGAACGGTTTGTTTTCGGATATTAACGAAACTTGTAGGTTAAAGGTGGCAACCCCGCATTAACGGGCTCTGTCCACTGAGCCACTCCATAGTCGAGCATTAATTGGCGGAAATTTCAAAACCGGCGAGTGTTTGAAACGTACATAGTTTAACAGCATTAGAACTTTATAAAGAGATGTATTTATTTATTCTATCTATAACATTTATATAATTATAATATTCATTTGGCATAGTTTTCATAACGAAAAAAACATTTCCTTTTACGTTTCAAATACTCGTCGATTTTGAAATTCCTACCAGTTAATGCTTGGCCGAAGTGACTAACTAGACAGAGCCCGTTAATGTGGTGTTACCACGTTTAACCTACAAATTTCGTTAACGTCCGAAAACAAACTTTTCGAGCTCGAAATTCACATCTTTGCTTAGTTTTTTTTTATCGACTTATCACTATTATTTTTTGGATTACAGCCCTATAACTGGTGTTTACGAGGTGTCGTATGTTTCACCAAATGGACGAAGGTTCAACTTGAACATTAAAAATCTCCGAAACTGTGTTGTAACACTGAATGATTTTTGGACAGTCAATGCATCCTGAATTAATCTCTCAGTGATATAAATTTCAATCGCCTACCACCATTTCGATTTTGGTATCGAAGCTTCTTAACAGCCTGTCGTATAAAAATGAAACCTACTTTGGTCAATAGGAAATTTATCTGGGAAAAAAAGTCTGTAGGCGAAATTCCTGTTATCCTTATTGTTTCACAAATAATCGCTCTCAAACGGCTAAGGCCATATTTGCTCAACCGGCCCCGAAAGTGGGGTAAGTTGAGCATGAGTATGAGGTAAGTTGGGCAAAGTAAGAATTGCATTAAAAAATCATACGTATGCAACATTGATTTGGTACAATGCAGTAATAAACCAACAGTTGCTTGTTAATTAGTTAGGTTTTGAAACATTAACATTAATTGGAATGAACTTTGAAATATTTTTCTCATACAATGGTAGAAGAAAATCTTTTATTCACGTTTTTTTTTTTTACTTTTGGGTGCAAAAATAATGGAACGTCTCGTGTTACCGTCTCGTGCGCTGCATGGCAACGGGCGATATCGTGATGTATTCACCTCCCCCATACCTCTCTTTCCGCCATTTGATGCACCCGCGTGCGGTGCTTAGTTTTCCAGATATTTCGATTGCCCAACTTAACCGACTGCTCAACATGCCCCTCCCTATCCTACTAACAGAACGTATGATCCTGGGGGAGCAACGTTTGAGCACCAAATTAATCTTTCGTCTCGAAATTTTGTTCGATTTATTTATTTAAAAAAATCGAACGACTTCTAACCCGAAGTTATGACTGAAATGCAAGAATAAGTACGGATGGAGAATTAAGGATGCAGAGGGAAAGATAGAGGCAAGGAGAAAGCGTTGAAAGAGGAAAGAAAAAAGACAGGTAGTTATAGAGCGATAGAAAGGCGAGTGAGAGAGCAAAGTGGACAGAGAGAAAGCGATCGTTACTGCCGAACCACAAGAACGAGACAAGGAAAAATTACGAACGGACTGAACGCGCCTTCTTTCACGAAAACGCGAGAGACGCCACATTGATTTAGGGGGGAGGCTCACTTTTCGTTGTAGGGGAAGGCTCAACCAAGCGTGACTTTCTCAGTAAGTTATTGAAACGTGACACGAAACGAATGCGCTGTTAACCCAGAAAAGTGTTGCGGCCGCGGTCAGATGGTGGAAAGAAAAATATTAATGAAAAACGAGAAACGAAAATGAAAAATAAAGAAAAGAATAACGTACTCACGAGCGTGATCGTTTCGCGGTCGTTACCACAAAGTCGTTAGAGTCTCTGCGGTCTACCAATCTCTAGTCCTATAAACGAGAAACTTTTGCGTCGAAGTGCCACGTGAAAGACCAGGCATGGGTTATAAAACGATCGACTATTTTCTCGAGTAACGCTTTGCAAAAACTTTTACAACAATTTTTTTACACAAGAAGCGAATTTCATTTTCAATTATACAGTTATAGAACTTTTTATTGTTATAGAAATGCATGTACTACTGCGTTATACTATGTGGGAATATTTCAAAAATGTTCCCCTCATATTGGGTGAAGTAAAAAGTTCTGAGCGTTTTCCGCTAGATGTCTTTAACCCTTCGTGTGAGCACTGGGTCTTTTAAGGAACAGTCGAAATTTGAAACAGTCGTTTTTTTCCACTTTTCCGACTGTTCTTGAATTTTTATTAATATCGAATTTAAACTTGTGACTTTAACAACTTCTGGGCCATGTAGTCGACACTTCAAGAAGTAACCCAGAATTTTGTCAGATTTTTTCAAAGCTTGGAAAACTCCAAAAACTGGACTGTTCCCTAAAAGACCCAGTGCTCACACCGCTCAGTCGAAAATGATGTTCTCACACGAAGGGTTAATGAGCCATATCTCACGATGTATACATCGCATCGGGTCATACTGTACGGCGAATTAAAGGTGACATTACGCTTCAAAAAAAGTTCTTTGACAGTTTTATGTTTGGTGAAGCCAGTTGGCTGTTACGGCGTTCCAAAATGGAGGTAAAAAAAGAGAAAATTCGATACATTCTTCAGTACCACTACGACCAAGGTGAAAAGGCGGAGCAGGCGGCGAAAAAAATGTGTGCTGTTTATGGACCCAATACAGTATCGAATGCAACAGCAAAGCGGTGGTTCCAACGATTCCGTTCTAGTAATATGGACGTCGAAGATGAGGCACGCTCTGGTAGGCCAATCGTCGAAAATGTCGATAAAATCATGGAAATCGTCGAGTCGGACCGGCATGTGAGCACTTATTCCATTGCCCAGGAACTGAAGATTAGCCAGAAAATCGTTTGGAACCATTTGCATAAGGCTGGTCTCAAGAAGAAGCTTGATGTATGGGTGCCACAGGAATTGACGCAAAAGAACCTTTTGGACCGAATTGATGCCTGCGATTCTTTGCTGAAACGTAACGAAATTGACCCATTTTTGAAGCGGATGCTGACTGGCGATGAAAAATGGGTCACATACGAGAACAACAGCCGAAAAAGGTCGTGGTCCAATTGCGGTGAGCCGGCCCAAACGAGCGCCAAGCTCGGATTAACGGCCAAGAAGGTTTTGATATGTGTTTGATGGGATTAGAATCCACTATGAGCTGCTCCCATCGGCCCAAACACTCAATTCGGACCTCTACTGCCAACAACTGACCAGATTGAAGCAGGCGATCGACCAGAAGCGGCCAGAATGGGCCAATAGGAAGGGTGTTGTGTTCCATCAAGACAACGCCAGGCCGCACACATCTTTAACGACGCGCCAAAAGCTCCGAAAGCTTGGATGGGAGGTTCTATCGCACCCGCCGTATAGTCCAGACCTGACACCAAGCCATTATCACCTTTTCAAGCATTGGCAAAATTTTCTTGATGGTACAAAACTAGCCTCAAGAGAGGCTTGTGAAAATGAGCTGGTCAAGTTTTTTACCAATAGGGACGAGGACTTGTTCAATCGCGGAATTATGAAATTGCCTTCAAAATGGACAAAAGTTATCGAACAAAACGGCGCATATTTTATCTAAATCGGATGATCCTAACTATGTTAATTTTATCGTCGAAATAAAGCGAAAAAACGCTCAGAACTTTTTACTTCATCTAATATTTTACTCTGAATTTTTTGCTTCTTTTTTTTTTTAAAGTTAAATCGAGGGAAATAATGGCGTCATGAAAAAAATAGCATCAAATGTATAATGCTGGTCACTCAATGGAAAAAACTTAATGAAAAGAATCGAATTTAATTATATCATTCGATAGTGCAAGGTTTGTCTTTGGTGCCTTTGGTATACGAACTCTTTGTAGGCAGAACTAAATACAAATATAGTATCGGTATCAAGTATATTGAACCGAGATTTTACATATATATATATATATGTATACCTATACTCGAGACACGCGTCGCGGCAACAATCATTCAATTATTGCTTTGACCCACACTTAAAGGTCAAACGCCGAGACAAATGGGGGGGACAAAGATCGGGATCTTGAACTTCACTATAAATTGGGCATTCATAAAATACACCACGTGAACCTCTTTAACGTGACACATTTTTCAATGCCGAATATTTTTCTTTCAATCTATACATGTAAAACAGTTCCGTGACTGACTGGCTGACATGTAGACAGAGCACAGCCTAAGCCGCTGAACATAGAGACATGAAATTTGGCAGATATGTTCCTCAGAAGATGTAGAAATGCACTAAGAAAGGATTTTTCGAAAATCAACTATTAAAGGGGTGAAATGTGGTGTAAAACTTTTTATGGAGAATTGTTTTCCTTGCGTGTGTCAATTTTAAAATTGGTATAAAAATCTATAGATATTATACAAAGTGCAACTATTCCATGGCATTGAAAATGTAATCTGACTTTCCGGGTGATAAAAAAGGTACATGCAAATAATATGAGTTGCGCGCTCTCTCTCTCTCTCTCTCTCTCTCTCTCTCTCTCTCTCTAAGGTCTCCCTCTCTCACTCTCTTCTCACATTCTCACATTCTCACATTTTCACTGTCTCACTATCCATCCATCCATCAAACCCAAATGAACAAACAAAAAACCCAAACAAACCCAACTTACACCAAAACAAGTTCAACTTAACCCAAACAAACCCAAATGACCTCGAAAACCCTATCTCAACCCAAACAAACCTAACTTAACCGAAACAAACAAACCCAACTTAACCCAAACCAACCTAACTTAACCCAAACAAATAAACCGAACTTAACCCAAACAAACCCAACTTAAACCAGAACTAACCCAGCTTACACCCAAACAAACCCAACTTAATCCAAATAAACCCACCTTAACCCAAACAAACCCAAACCCAAAAACAAACCCCAACGCCAAACCACCAACATTGTAATGTACACACCAACAAATTGAAACTTACAACTTTTAACCACAAATGACTCCACATGTAACACAGCATTTTTCAAGAAATCACAGGCATTCAGCATGTCGAGGCTCCCCCCACCCTACCACAACACAGCGGCAGTGGAGTGGGGGCAGCGTTAGTTTCGTGTGACATCTGCTAAATCAGACCCCTCTATATACATCTCTAAAAGCATTTTCAATGCTAATATTCTTCAAAACAAATAATAAAACGTGTATTTTGGGATTTTTTTTGAACAACCCCTAATTAGGGGTGCCACGGGGTTTTGAAGGTTCTGTGAGAAAATGGAATTTTCTACTTTCATGTCAATGAAACTCGGAACATATGTTCTTTAACCCTTCGACTTCACGCTGGGTCGTTTTGACCTCATTTTTTTGCGTGCAAGTACGTATTTTTCAACGCATCTCCCACTTTGAACGAATATTTCGGCACTTAATTTTTGTTTTGCTTAAAAAATAAATTTTGGGCCATAAAATAAGGATCATTGACTACAAAAACTGAATGAGCAATTTTGCCATTTACTCTTAGCAGTCACGTTTAGCCGGAACGTGCCGCTGTGAAAAGCATAGAAGGAGTCGAAGGCAATACTCGTCGCACTGAACGAAAGACCGAATTTCCATTATACGTACACGACATTAAGCGAATAGTTATAATTTTCTAACTATCGTTATCCCTTTCTTCGCGCCCCTTCAGAACTTTGCCATTCTCGGAATGGCGGACTTCCTTACGATTCATTATCTTTCGCTCTTCCTCTCGGGTACCTCTCCTTCCTCGTTCTTTCACTCTAATAGTAACTGCAAGCAGTACACTGTGCGAAATTGCGGTTATCTCTATAAGTATTATACAGTGAAATAGCGAGGAACAGCGAGTGTCTATGAGACTGGGAATTCACCGAGAGGGACCACTTCGTTTTACTCTCTGACGAACTTTGGCCGTGAGTATACTGTCTTCCTTTGTATATAAAACTTTTTGTGCCATGAAATATATGCATATACAGATGTGCACTACGCGCTTATATATCTGTATAGAGAAGTGGATCAGTGGAGCACTCAGGTGATTGGATGCACGTGAGCTTTCCAACGCAAAGCAAACAAGATAGAACTTCCACTCAGAATCGGCTTTTCGTGGGATCCGCCAACGTAAATTCCCTAGAGATATTTAATCATCAGTAATCACTTAATCAAATCGAAATCCCTGGATACACGAAGCATGCCTCTACAATTGTTGAGGACTATTCAGAAACTTTCACTCCGCTAAATACTGGAGTACCTACAACTACAGCGAAATTCAACTATAGACTCTTCGTACTATAGAACGTAAAATTTATGTTTTAAGCGTTTTTTTTTTCCTCACCGTTTTGCAACACGATGTAGCAAAGTTGTTCGCTCTCATTGACGCACGAGAAGGGAAGACGTGGGTTTTGGCTAGAAAGTACACAGCATACGTCTCCAATAAATTTCTATTACATGGTAGATTGGAATAATAAAATTAATTTATTGAATGATATAAAAATAATTAAGACCTCCGAAAAGCTGCAAGGAGAGACTTCCTCGAACAGCAGTTTATACATTAATATGGAAATGTAGAACGCACACATACAGTACATTGGTAGACTAATTACCGTTAAGGAAATTGATTAATCTCAAGCATGCATCGGCACGTGCCCAGCACTCTCGACTATATTGGCTGAATTTTCGTATTTTCGCTCGCTTGCTTTCTCTCTTCCTCCCTCCCTGCCTTTCTCTCTTCCTATATTCCTTGCTGATGTGCGAGCACTTAATTTCGTGAGTACGTGGCTCTGGTCTCTGCAAAGCCGGTACAGCGATAGTCTACTCTTATAATACTCGTAGTACAGACACTATCAATTCGGTTCGCACAACTATGAGATCGAAGCAAGACCAAAAAGGTGCACACACACTTGTTTTTCTAATAGAAACAAGACCAAAAAGGTGCACACACTCATGTGTTTCTAATAGAAACATCACTGCTTTGCAATTTGCTTTTCGCTCGATTCTCAAGATCTACTGTTTTTTTAGACTCATAAAGAATTCTATCAGACATCGGAAGGTGCTTAATTAAATTTCTTACTGGGGCTGATACAAAAAAAAAAAAAAAATAGGACACAGAATAATTGTTACGGCCAACGAATAAAAATTCGATCATATACGAAAATATTTGCTATCAGGTACATCGATCGTTTTCTTATGAAATAGACTGAATAGTCTACGACTTTTTTATTTGATAATTTACGATAACAGTTTTTGGTAAGTATATCAGCAGATCCCTACGTCAATAAACTCCAATCACGTATTGCTTAAAGCCTTAGGCCACTTTAGGATTTTCCAAAAATCGATTTTTTTTTGTTAAAAATGTACCTTAGTACCTATAAAATTACATTCTAAAAGATTATGGGTGTGAAAAATCTCTAAGTAGTCGATTTTCGAATTCTGGCGCAACCCCTCTTGATTCATGTCGTGACTTTCTACTAACTTTAAACACATTTATCTCAAAACTACATTTTTCAAGTCGGCCGGACTCATAACTCAAACAAATTTCAACCGATTCACTTGAAATTTTAACTGTATATTTAGAATTACATTTTCTGAGGCACTACGTAGGATTTTTTTAAATTATATTGCATAGTTCCTTTTTTATAAACAATATTCTGACGATTTTCTCATGGCATTTTATACTTTTTGTTTTATAAATGCGCCATTTTGACAAAAAAAAACAATTTGTCAAAAAAATCCTACGTACTTCTATAGCTATTCTTATATATAATCGAAAAAACTTTCGTGTCTCATCATAACTCAAAAATTATAGGAACTGTTGGTCTGGCCGTTGACCTTCCAGAAATAAAGGCGTCATCGGAAAAATGCTGCACAGTCGCCATTTTGACATGTATCACTGTGGAAAAATAATTTTGTATAGTCAATTACGGGTATAAAAAACCCCTAATTTGTAATTCCGATTTATTTTATGGTTTCACTGAAAAAAAAATCACAAAATATGCCCTTTTTGGCCTCTAGAGTGGCCTAAGGCCTTACCGGATTACACCTAGTTGAAACATTTTTAATTGTCGTATTTTGGTATCGATTTTCGATTTCATCGGTTCTCAAAATATAACATTACAAAAATATTCTCTGAAAGATAGAGGGTTTTTTTTTTCACCGAAAATCGATATTTTCACTTCGGACTGCGGCCTTTTTTTTCCAAAAAACAATATTTAATCAAACCCTTTATCCAGGCACTGTATAATTTTATCCAAAAACTGGATGCGTGTGATCTTTTTTTATGTCAGATGATTTGATTCCGAGCAGCGGTGGTCACCGCGACGAAAGTTTTTCAAACAGCGGTCGGTACAAACCATTGTAGGGTAGGGAGGTGCATGTTGAGCAAGTTTGGAATGATCACCCTGTAATTCCTTAACAGTCTGCCGTATAAAAATGAAACCTACTTTGGTGAATAGGAAATTTATCTGGGGAAAAAAGTCTGTAGACGAAATTCCTCTTATCCTTATTGTTTCAAAAATAATCGCTCTCAAATGACTAAGACCATATTTGCTCAACCTGCCCCGATAGTGGGATAAGTTGAGCATGAGTATGAGATAAGTTGGGCAAAGTAAGAATTACATTTGAAAAATCAGACGTATGCAACATGATTTGGTACAATGCAATAATATACCAACAGTTGCTCGTTAATTAGTTAGGTTTTGAAACATTAACATTAATTGCAATGAACTTTGAAATTTTTTTTCTCATACAATGGTAGAAGAAAATCTTTCAATCATGTTTTTTTTTACTTTTGGGTGCAAAAATACCTCCCCTGTTTCCATCTCGTACGCCGCATGCAACCAGGCAATGGCGTGATGTGTTTCCCTCCCCCATACCTCTCTTTCCACCATTTAATGCACCCGCGTGTGGTGCTTAGTTTTCCAGGTATTTCGATTGCTTAACTTACCCGACTGCTCAACATGCCCCTCCCTACCCTACTCACCACATTCTTAGATATTTTTCAATACAAAAATTGTAAAAGATACTTAACACCATAATCGTCAATGTAAAAAAAAAAAATCGGAAACCTGCACACGTTTTCCCAGAAAAAAAGTCACGAAAATTCCTTTTTTTCGGCCTTAAGAGGTAACACTAGTGCAACGAGCCGAAAACAAATTTTTTTTCAGCTTTTTGAGAGGAAGAAGTATAGGGAGAGCGAGAAGGGGAAGGGAGGTGGAGAGGAAGAGGTAGAGGGAGAGAGAAAGCGGAAAAAGAAGGAGAGAAAAGACCCAGTGTAGGTCGACGACCCGGGTGAGCTCGAGTACTGTTCTAGGAGAATAGCTCTTTTGCAAGCGAATGTATGTCACGTGTTACCTAGCCAGTCAGAGCCGCACTGTTGGTTCTGCTCGCTACATGTTTCGCTGCTACTGGTCTCTGCATTCACTCCCTCTCGTACACTGTATCGTATGATGGAATGGCGCTAATGCGCACTCTTCGACACTCGTACAGATAAGATTTCCGCCCTCCTGCCTCTCAGCCGTGCCCCAATGAAGTACACAAGGTACATCGGGCGTGTGTCTGCTCGCACTCACGTGGCTCTCCAAACTTCTCCTCCTGACATGCGTGTGAACGAGCACGGCTGAATTCGACAACCCTACTACTGTACTCGTGCCGTTTCACCTCGTTTATACATATGTTTGCGTTGTCATAAATATCCGTATATGTTACTCTATCGAGATCCTAAATAATAAGTTGGGGCAGTAATTCCGGATCGATGCGTTAAGGCAGTAGTCTGCTTTACAGGCTTCAAAATATCGATTTTTCGTTTTTGTCTTAAATCTATTCCAAAACTATCCAAGAATATGTGTTCAAAATTTTAGAGGCCAATTCGACATATTTTCGAAGCTAGATCAGTTTTAGTGGCCGAGCGTCGAGCAGGTGCGAATGCTCGGGCAGAACTTTACAGCCCGTTTTCTCGAGTTTTCATTTTCACAAGTTTTGGAAAACGGTGCCGGCGATAGTAAAAAACAATATATGTCCGATCGAAAAAACCAAAGTGATCTAGCTTCAGTATTGAATTATCTTCTATTTGAACTAAAAAAGTTGGACAAAAGTACTATTTAAATTACTTGTTTTGCAACTTAAAGTGAATTTTTTTTTCAAAAAAGTGATTTTTTTTTTCAAACTTCGAAAAAATTTGGAATTTCGTCATTTCTTCGGTATTTTTTTAGTTCATATAGAAAAGGAACTTATAAAAACTAAAAAAAAA